>QMIH01000324.1:410914-424006 GCA_003987875.1 Clarias batrachus | reverse complement strand
TATATAATATAATTTTTTTTCCATGCAAGCAGCTTGCGACAATACTTATAAAAAATACATAAAGAACAAAAACGCAAAGACATAGCGATTAGACTAACTGATGTTCGCAAATTGATATAAGGTTAACAAGTATAGGAATGTTCAGGATAACAAAAGAAATGTCCGTATAATAGAGGAAGAAAACACTTGGAGAAATGATGTTATAAGCAAAAGTGGATAAAACACACACATCCTGTACAGTAGATTCCCTCTTGTTATATTCAAGTAGAAGCAAATATTACTCAAGTAAAAGTAGAAGTCTTTACTCTATTTAAACAAAAAAAGTGCCCACCTTCAAATTTACCCAATTCTCAAATTTACAGGGATTGTATTAGGCTTTTTCATAGTAAACAAACTCGTACTGGCCGTATCTCAGGAACCAGACATGATACAGTAATGAACTTGGTATCAAAGTAGAGATAACTGAAGCTGAAATCTGAAAATATGCAGAACCCAAATCATCCAGAATATCAGTTAATAACTCATTTGATGTGACGGATCCCAAATTAAACTTAATTCAAAATTTCTTCATGCGCAAAATGAATTTTTATTTATTTACAAACAATGTAACTATTAAAATGTAATCCTAATTGTTCCAGATGTCCGCAGTTGAACTTGACCTGATCGACACACAAACTGTTTGTGTTGCTGCGGTCTATGGCCCGGACTCTGTTATTATCCAGGCTTGAGGTTGATGCGTAAATCAGTCGAGTGTTCTAGGAAACACGAGCAGCACCAATTGTCGTTGCGCTTTCTTCTGTAATGTGTTCTGTATGAGTAACGCGTTCACCTTTGCTGAGAAATAATCGTTAGCCTGAACTAACGGAAGTGCTTTTCTTTGTCTCTGTGCAAATCCTGAGGGAAAATCCTGCAATGCTAAAGAGCAAGTCACGTGGCGGTGAAGCGATTTTCAGGGGGATGTAAAATTGAGTGGGGGGGAAAATTGAGAAAAGCAATTTATTTAGCTGATTTAAAGCTTCGCGGTGCATTTAATAATCCCACAATAAATAATTCCCCGAAGTTTGTTGCCATCCCATTGAGCGGGAGATGTAATTCTCTGTCTCTATCTCTCTTCCTCTCTTTCTACAGACCTACATCATTTCAGCTCATTTTGAGCCAAGCAGCCAATTTAACTCGGAGTTTAATCCTGTAGAGAATGATAGTGCACTTCCACGCGGAGCCTCGGATTGACGGCTGCGGAAATCCAACCGAACGTGGCAGGCCGGCGTGATTGGCAGCTCTCTCAGGTGCGACTGCGCGAGTCTGCATCGGGGCGCCTTTATTTCGGAGATTAGAGCAGCTCTCGGCCATGAAAAACGGTTTAAAAATGTTGGGGGGGAGAAAAAAGAAACAAAAAAACAAAAAAACAATCAGTTCTTTATTATTGCGGAAATCAGCTCACATATTATCTTTAACCTGTCGTTCTTTCTCATTATCTCCATTTGTGCACCGACGCGCTGGCTGGATAAAGAGGGCAGCCGAAGCCGCTATTGCAGTTAGCAGATAAAACCAGCACTTATGCTAGGCTTTACACTTCCGCCTGTCGAAAATGATGCTAATAATAATCGTACAGACTAAAGACGAGCATTTGGACAGCGACACCGTTTCCATGTTTGTGCGTCTCGACACCACCACAATGGATTTCAAATAAAGCAATCAAGATGTGCTTGAAGTTTAGCAGTTTTAATTTCAGGGGTTTAACAAGAGCACTGCGCTGAATGTCAGACATGTTTTACAAAGTTTCATTTCAGACTTTAAATTAATTTAAACCAACGTTATCATAACGATTAGTGTTATTTTTAATACTTAAATACAAATGATTCGTAGTTGAGAGGCTCTGCCTGAGCTTCCTCCTCCAGTTGCTTTGCCATCGCTCTACCTGCTCGTTTTTCAGCCTCCGGTTTTGTTTTGTCTTCAGTAAGTCGAAAGCTGCCCAGTTGGGTTGAGGTCACGTGACTGACTCTGCCCTTTAAGGACCTTTTAGTGAATTGCTGTGGGCTGCTTTTGCAGTGTGTTTTGGCTCGTTATCGGTCTGTACCGCCAAGCGCTATCGGTCCGATCAGTTTTGGAGCGTTCGGCTGAATCTGAGAAAGTGTTGTATACTTCGTCCTCGATTTATCCTGCAACTTCTATCAGGGGCCGCATCATCAATAAACACCAGTCAGCCAGTTCCATAAGCAGCCATACACAGCCATGCCATAACACTGCATCACTACCATGATGATGATGATGATGATGATGATGATGTGGTATGTTTTGAGACATGAGCCCTTCCTTTCCTTCTCCATATTCCATTTATTCTGGCACAAATTCATCTTCTGTCAGATCCAGGCAGGTTTTTATAAGAAGCTCTTTGACTTGGCTAGATGTTGTGGAAGGGTTTTACTTCACCAAGGACGGAATTCTGCATTCATCCACTTTAGTTGCCTTCTGCATTCTTCCAGGTCTTTTCATGTTACTTTCTTTTTAGTTCATTTGTTTTCTCAAAGCTTCAATTTGTTGAAAGTGTTTTCTCTATCTGTCTCTCTGATAGATCCTTTAATTTATTTATTTTTTTTCAGCCTGATGATGGCCTCCTCCACTGAAACCTTCTTTGGACCATGTTTTGAGTATTCCAGCCATATAATGACATAATGCGATTTCAACACTTGGGATCAACTTTATATCTGTTACATTCTTCATTCTTTATTCTGACCATCACTGCAGCATCATGTTCAATGACTTTCAAGGCTGAAAAATGGAGGGATTGTGTAACATCTGGCTGTAAACAATGAATGTAACATTTTTGGTTAACCCAGTGAATTAAGGCTGAACGTCCACATCTTGATTGTTTTATTCCACGTACATTGTAATGGCGTTTTTCATTTTTAACTTTAATTTTGGAATAAAACCTTCATACAAAAATCTTAGATTTTGCACATATTTAAACCAGATGTTGTTTCCTGCTCATCATCTATATCGCTTTATCCTGTATACAGGGTCACAGGAGGACTGGAGTCTATCCCAGGTATGGTGTGCCAATCTACTCTACCACATAGTGTATACACACACTCACACAATATGGGGCAATTTGGGAACATCAAATAACCTCACCTGCATGTCTTTGGACTGTGGGAGGAAACCGGAGTACCAGGAGGAAAAACCCACCAAGCACAGAGAGAACATGCAAACTCCATGCACACAGACTCCGAGGCAGGAATCGAACCCGGACCCTGGAGGTGTGAGGCGACAATGCTAACCGTCACGGTGTTGGTCTCATTTCTAGAAAATATACTGACTTGTTTGATGGATATTAAAAATGAATTAGACAAACAATTCACCTGTTCCTGCATTAGGTTTCCCAATAGTTTTGAATAACCTCACTGTTCTCCTTTCCGTTCCTCTATGCTAAGATGTTTTTTTTTTCTTCTGTTTTCAGAAGGCTGTACCGAATATGGAGATAAAACCTCGCCGTGCTCTCGCGTCGTCCTCATCAGCACGACATAACTAGCGTAAATCTTTTGCACGTAGACACCTGCTTTGATTTAGCTCAACGATCCCCGAGCTCGGATTCTCTCCAGTCACATATGGATGCAACATTAGCTCTGAATGTGTACGTTAAATCAGACCGGCGTCCGGCAGGAGGACGACCTGCGTATGAGGAGCGGTGAAATATGCTAACGTTCCTGAACAACCTTGCGAGTGTGATAACAATGACTCACACACGCTTCAGGAGGTAAGATGTTTCGTCATGGTAGATGTCTTTTTCTCTGACTGTTTAACCTTCATCTCTCTTTTTCTCTCTCTGTCTTTCCCCCGCTGTCCCCGTCTCTGTTTGCCCCAATGTTCGATCATCAAAATGATTAATCATGTGAATGGAAACTATTTGCCTTAATTATAATTTTTTTCCCCTTTCATAAACAAAACATCTTGATAATTCTCCAAAATCCTTGGAGAAACCTCTTTTCTGAACTCTACAGCAATGCAATGCACGTATCAAACACGTGCACGTATCAACTAGCCTCCCATCTTTTTATTTATTTATTTATTATTATTTTTTTATTTTTTATTTTTTTTGCTTTCATGTAGAGTAGTGATTTCAGTTCAGTCCTGGATCTCTTAGAATCCCTTCAGCTGTTTCCTTTTTTCCAAGTTGAAAAGAAAACGAAATAAAAAGAGGAGCAAGGACTAGCGGATAAACAGAGCGCTCACCTGAAAGATCCACTGTTTTATTTATGAAAGCCCTGCCCGCCGTGATGGAGACAAATTACCTTTTAACAATGTGAAATAGAATTTTTGTTTACATGCCTTCGGTTCCCCCTTCGCGACTTTAAATGAGATTTCTCCAAGCCCCCATTTATATTCGCCGGCATTATCGCTTCAATCTCTCAAAAGCCGCTCGTTCTTTAAGGGAGGAAGGGGAACGGAGAAGGGACGCTCATAAACCCAACCATTAGAGATGCTCACGCTTATTTAAAGGAACCCTTTAGATCTTAGCATGGCTTTAATATTATTGTGTTTTTGTTGTTGTTGTTTTTTTGTTTTTTTCTAAGTGATGAGATTTCTAACATGAGGTTAAGGAAGAGAACGATGGAGTGCTTGGATTGGATGATGAGGAATACTAATGTGAAGAATAGTGTTAGTTATGATACAGCTTGAATTCATCCTGAACATCATGAATAAAACAAGTAGCAATGCTAAGATTATTTTTTTTTACTTTGATATTGTAGTCAGGTGCACATACTATATAACAGATAAAAATATCTGCGGCACGTTCCCTGCAGTCTTTGCATGAAATCAATGCTATTCTTATGTCAACAATGGGCGGGGCACTATAGCACCATGTGATTCAGTCTGAAACACCCACAGTGCCTTAAAACCCAGAGCATTTAAGCCATTATCTGCTTTGCTGGCTTTTTTTTAAGCACGACCTCATGTTGCAACATGATGAACTGAATATTAGTTCATTTTAACCGACAATACAATCATAACTGAGCAAAAAAAACAAAACAAACTACTACTCGATTTGTTATAAAAGTAATGATAACTTTGGTTCTATCCGATGTGTCCAAAAACCCAAATACACAGTTTGAAGTCTGAAGCTTCCCCTTGAACACACACCAGCAAGGCTTCCATATAAGCACATACAGTACAGTATAGGTTTTATTGATAGGTCTTTAAAACAAAACAAAAAACATCTGTAGCTCTGTGGATCTTCTGGCAAGCACCTAAACAACAGGTCATATTTTGTCAGATTGTATTTTTTAATTATTCAATAATTATAATTGTTTTTTATTTGAGATGCAGTTCTTAACAACAACAATCGCAGTGACGGCAGAAGCGATAAGAGTTCCTGTAGCATCTTATGGCTCAGAACAGTACAGTCTTGTTGTTGGTGGTCTTTCGGCTGCTCCCAGCAGGGGGTCGTCCCAGCAGACCCAATCCACACGCAATCTGTGCAGAGGTTTTACACTGGATGCCCTTCCTGACGCAACCCTCCCATTTCACCTGGGTTTGGGACTGGCGCTGCATCCAGTGGCTGGAGTTTTGGCATTTGCTGGTAATTGAACCCAGGCTTTCTGCATGGCAGAGGAGAAACCTACAGTTACAAAAATTCAGTCTCGTCTCGTCTCCATCTACATCTAGGCAGACGCCCTTATCCAGGGAGACTTACATTTTTATCTCATTAAATCTGAGCAATTGAGGGTTAAGGGCCTTGCTCAAGGGCCCAACAGTGGCAACTTGGTGGTTGTGAGGTTTGAACCTGGGATCTTCTGAACCGTAGTCCAATGCCTTAACCACTTGTGAAATGTGAACCAATCAGAGCTCCTTCCTCAGACAAAGAGAGAGAGAGAGAGAGAGTTTGTTCTTTGAGTTTACTGATCAGAAATGTCACATCACCTGATGTTACCCCCACGTGGGGTGAACATGTGCAGAAGGGATATATTTATTCCAGCAAGAGGGTAGCGACCAGTTCAAGTGTTTACACGGATAATATTTATCTACTGAATGGGTTATCAAATGTTTACACCCCCCCCCCCCCCCCGTCAGTCTGATCGGACCGGATCAGGTCAGACTGCTCCAGCGGAGGTGTTTGCATGATGCAGTTTCATTTTGCCATTAGTACTGGAATCCTAGAGGCATTATAAATGCAGATCAAATTATTAAATCAGTTATTAATGACTATAAAGCTTAGGAAGGTTAGAAAGTGACATTAACCTACCAACCTGACCTGACCTAGCGTGACCTGACCTGACCTGGCGTGACCTGGCGTGACCTGACCTGGCGTGACCTGACGTGACCTGACGTGACCTGACGTGACCTGGCGTGACCTGACCTGGCGTGACCTGGCGTGACCTGACGTGACCTGACGTGACCTGACGTGACCTGGCGTGACCTGACTTGGCGTGACCTGGCGTGAGCACCTTAATCGAGCGGCATACGGTACGTCTCCCAGTGGACTCCAAACATTTTCCCACAGCCCTGTAAATCGTCCATACCATTATTTGGTGCTCTCCGCCATACATGCTACGTTAAAATGATGGATGCTGGGCTGTAAAACTTCAAGGTTTTCTGTCCCCTCCACTTGTCCTGATTTGCACTTTCACCATCTGCTGTGGGTAAAAAAAAAATCCGAAGTCCTGACGGGTTTTATGACTCATTTTCTCGAAACAACCTTGGATGTTTTGCGTTTGTCAGGAATGCGCAATAACAGGAACAACTCCAGGAATCTGTACGAGGAAGGATTATGAATCACAAAAAAGCTCACGCTCCTTTATGTGACTGTAATTTTATTAATTTTTTTTCTGAAGAAACGAGAAGCTGAAGTCTCCTGGTTGTGTGTGTGGTGAAGTGTCGGGTATCGATTAACTGAAACAGTGCTAATGTGTGGAATGAGGAAACATGGCCGGCTTTCAGAGTCGCTGGGACGTCTAGTAAAACCTCTCTAGACCATCTTCACTAGACTTTATGAGTGAACAGCCACAGGACGTTTGTATCATGTACTAAAACCGATAGAACTATGTGGAACTTTGCATCATTGGTCTCTGAAAAGGCAAATTACAAGATCCAAAATGGGAAAAATAATATGAATTTTAGCGCTGTTTGTCAAAATGTATTGAATTAACAGCATATAATTGAACGCAGTACATGGTGGTGTAGTGGTTAACACTGTGGAGGGAGGATTTAGTGAGTGAGTGAGTGAGGGAGGGAGTTTCTGATTGGGGGAGTGAGTGAGTGAGGGAATGGAGAGGGAGTGATTGAGTTGGGGAGGGAGGAAGTGAATGAGGGAGTGAGCGAGTGAGGGAGGGAGTAAGTGCGTAATTGAGGGAGGGAGTGATGGAGTGATTGTGGGAATGGAGAGGGAGTGATGGAGTGAGAGAGGAGTGAGAGAGGGAGGGAGGGAAGGAGGGAGGGATTGAGTGAGGGCATAAAGGGGTAGTAAGTGATTGAGGGACTAAGCGAGGGAGTGAGTTAGTGAGTCAGGGAGGGAGGGAGTGAGTTAATGAGTCAGGGAGGGGGGTGGGGTGAGTAATTGAAGGTGACCCTCTATCAGGGTTCATATACTTTCAAAAATTACATTTATTCCAATTTCACAGATACGAGAACATTTCTACTTTTCTTATCTATTTTGCTTTTTTGTCTACCAGTGAATAAAATGTATAAAATATTATAATTAATGACTGAATAATAACAATAATAATTATAATAATAATAATAATAGATCAGTCATGATGTTCTGCATGATCCATGGAAAATATAGTATGAATATTTTGACTCCACAAGACAGGAATATTGTAAATACACAACTTCACATGATTTGACTTAACACACACACCCACAACCCCCCCCCCCACACACACACATTAAACTCCTGATCTTTTCCATTATCGTCATAAGATTAAGATCTGAACTCATTGCGCTTTATTCGCCAGCGTGAAACTGCGACCTCAGTCTGTGAAGTCCGGCTGTAAAACACAACGACGTCGTACCTGCTGCTTTATCTGCTCTGAACTTTATTATTTATTTATTAAATAAAAAGACATCTTGGGTGTGTTTATGGGAGAAATGTGCAGGAATATAAACCCGGCAAGATCAGAGCCAGTTATTCTGATCCGCTAATCAAAGTGTAGCACAAACCCACAAAGCCGTATGAATGTGTGTGTGTGTGAGAGAGAGTGAGTGACTTGTTCTTTTACCATGGCATGCCCCCTCTTCATGACTGATTAGGCTCTTGCCGCTTTGTGCTCTCTCATTTTGACCTTCTCATCTTTCCCTCCTCCTGTTGCTCATCCCGCTGCGCTCCCGCCGCTAATACACTTCATGCTAATGTCTCTGAGGAGGCGCTGCAACATCTCTACATCCGTCTGTGAACTACACTAGATAAAAAAAAATAAAAAAAACATCCAGATACTTTTCTCTGAAGTACACGATAACAATACAGATGTACAGACGAAGAAAGTCTTCTTTATAAATAAAATATAAAGTAAAATAAATAATTTATGACTACAAAATATTAAGTGCAAAACTGTTTACAATAACTACAAAAACCCAGTATAAATATGTGTAAATTTTCACTTTTTTCAATTAACATTTTTATTAATGTTATGTATTATAAGAAGGAAAGAAAGACAATTTAATGTTTAAGTACATATATATATATATAATTTTGCTTCGATTATGATTATGATTATGATTATTATTATTATTATTATTATTATTATTATTTACACCTGCAAACATAAATTTGGTTAAACTGAAAAATAATAATAAACATTGTTTTTACAACAATTTATTTACAATTGTTTAATTGTTAATTAATATTGACACTTTGACACTTCTTTGACAGTTGTTTATATTAAAAAAAAATTAAAATAAATTCTAAAATGAGACAAAACAACTGTTTTTTTCTATTTAAATGACAAATTCTTTGATATTTTTATTCATATTAAATAAATAAATAAATAAATAATGAATAAATGAATATTGAAAAAATATTTAAATATTTTAGATTTTGAATAATAAATGATTTGATACTTTCAATTGTACAAAAAGAAATAAATAAATATTATATTATTATTAGTTATAATATTTTTGATTTTATAGTTTCATATTTTCATTTATAACAAACAAGCATAAATAATATTGCAAATATATATATATATATATATAAAGAAAAAAATTACATTAAACAAACAAACAAGCAAGAAAAAAAAAAAAGCAGAACTAATTGATGTGGCACAATCCTGTCTAATCAGATGCCTGGGCAAATCCGTGCTCGTGCCACGTGCACCTCCGCTGTGGAGGGAATTTAAAACGCGGAGCCGTGAATCAATACGCTTTAAGCTGTAATGTATTTCCTGAACTCCTCCCCGACTCTGAGACATTAAGCATCCGTCTGTCTCTGTGATTTTCATCACTGACAGAGACATTGTTTTGCTTTCCTTCTCTTTTTTCCCTCATCCAGCTTCCTGCTCCTTTTCCCATAAGCCAGGATAATCCCTCTCTCTGCTAGCATAAAAGCCCTACGAACCCCGCACCACTCGTTTATCATCCTGACCTGAGACATGAGAGGAAAATGGGACAATTAGCAGCACACACACGTCTCTCCTGCTCTTTGTGGCCTTTGTGCTGCTAGCTTCTTTCATAGCGAGCACACCTGAGCGTTCAGAGAGTGAAGTATTTATAGCAAGAGTCCCAATTTTCCCCTTTAATCCTGAAGTGTACGCATCCGCTCCGCGCTCTCTGTGGCGATTAGAGATGGTAAAACGATCCTCTCCTAGATTAAGATAGGCATTGTGTATTTATTCAAAAGAGAGAGGTGTAGGGAAGGGGACAGAAGTGTGATACTTGTGAGGCAGAGGTGTAACACCTGAGGTGGGCGTGGACTAAACCCTAGCATCAGCATGGTCAGAGTCCTGATAGACACGTCTAATCCCAGCGCCCCATTGTTTATCCATCCTTCCCATCATTCCATGCATTATTTTCATCAGTTTATTTTCCTCAATGCTTCACCCTTCTCATCACACCATCCTTCACTCTTTCCTCCCTTTTATTGCTTTAACCATCATTTCCATCACTCCCTATGTCTTTCCAATAATTTGATACTTTCCTAATCTTCCTTCCTTCCCATCATTTTATTAATTTTTTTTCATCACGCTATGTTCCCTCCTTCTCATCATTCCATCCGTCATTCTAATTTCATCCATTATTGTCATTCACTCCAATCAACTTTTTCATCTCTTCAGCCATCATCATTCCATCCATTCTTTACCATTACTTCATGTTCTTCTTTCCCTCACACCTTTCTCCAATGCTTCATCCTTCCCATCACACCATCTATCGTTTCCTTCACTCTATCCTCCGTTTTATTGCTTTAACTATCATTCTTATACTTTCATCAATTTTCATTGCTCCAACCATCGTTCCTTTTCCAATAATTTTATACTTTCCTAAAATGCCTTCTCTCCCATGGCTCATCCATGCTTTTCATCACTTTTTCATCCTCATCCATCATTCTAATTTCCCATCATGTCATCCGTTCTTTTCATAGATTTTGTTTCCATTCACCTTTTCCTTCGCTTTAACCCTCATTCTTATCATTCCATCCATTCTCATATCTCCATCCATCCTACAGCTTTCCAACACTGTAAACCCGAATAAGTTGGCAAAACTTGAGGTAATCAGTTACATAATTTTTTTAAAGTAATGATGTTTCCAGTTTTAAGTAAATCAGTTTTGGAGTTTGTTGTACTCTTTCATATTAATCGTTATTTACTTGCATTACTGAGTAGCCGAACTCGTACTATAATTTTTTTAGTTGTCGCAAATTAAATAAATTGTTGGTCTTTCACCTGCTCCTGGCGATGGTTTGTCACAAGTTTTTACGCCAGATGCCCTTCTGAACACAACCCTCCCATTTTATCTGGGCTTGGGACAGGCACTTCATCCAGTGGCTGGGAATCGAACCCGGACCTTTCGCATGGCAGGAGAAACACCTCCCACTGAGCCACCAGTGCTCTGGTACTTTATGGTGCCCAGATTTGTAAAGGTTATACTTACAGCATCATGTGAAGACAGACCAAGCCACCATCTTGACCAAAACAATTCAATGTGGGCAGTTTACATGTGCATTGATGACGTCAGACACAAAATCGCTCAAGTGAAAGATTTTAAGTTGGTGGAACTTTAAGGTGACAGTTACTGTGGCTTACAATATCAAACTTGCTAACTAGCTAACTTGAAAAGTGTCATTTCTACAAACTCATAAATACCAAAAAGTTCTAAATACTCATCAAGGTCTATTCATTTGAACTAATTGTAATTGTTTAAGGTAACAGAACTCAATATGTTTAATTACTTTAAGCATTAGGGTTTACAGTGAATAATGTTATACTTTATTAACACTTTCAGGAAACTGACTTCGTTTCACTCAGTCCAAGCTTTTCACTACTCTATTCTTTCTATTATTTATTTTTCCAATCACACTTGTTCCCACACCTTTCCATCACTCTATCCTCCTTTTTATCATTCCATCTGTTTCCATTGCTCCAACCATTCTTTCAATCGCTGCCCGTCTTTAATTGCCTTGCTTCCTATTCATCTCTGTATTCTTTCCCAATGTTCCCTCCTTCCCAATCACTCCATCCCCATTTTTCATTACTTTAACCATCAGACTTGCTGTTCCATCCATCTAATTGCCACATCCACCCTTTCCATCACTCCATATCTCCCATCATTTCATCCATTCTTAATCAGTTTATTCCTTTCCATCACTCCATTCACCTTTTCCAACATTCTTACTGTATCATTTCACTCTTTTCCCCAATGCTCCATCCTTTCCATCACACCATCCATCATTCCTATCACTCCATCTACCCTTTCCATCACACCATCCATTCATCTTTCCCATTACTCTGGTCATCTTTTACATCACTTCAACCATCGTTCTTGTCATTTGATTCATTTCCATCCATCCTTTTCATCACCCTTGGATCTTTCCAATTCTTTCATACTTTCCTAACAGGCTTTTCTTTCCCATTGCTTCATCCGTCCTTTTCATCACTCTGTTCTTTCCCAGCGCTTTATCCTTCCCGTCACACCGTACAATATTCCAATCCTTTCATACTTTCCTAATGTTCCTTTCCTCCCATCACTTCATCCAGCTTTTTCATTGCTTTAAGCATCATTCTTATCATTCCATCCAGCATGTCCATCTTTTACTTTATTCTTTCCTGTGTTTCATCCTTTCCAGCTTGTGATCCCAGTCCTTTGCATGTAGCAGCCAACCGTGCTGGATCAAAGTGGGCTTGTTTTTGCTAATTGCCCTTACAGGTGCATTATATGAAAGGGTTTGAGGTACTGATGGATCAGAAACAACACACACGGACACACACACACACACGCACACACACACACACACACACACACACACACACACACACACACACACACAGATCAATAATAATAAGCTGTGCTTGTCATCCTCAGTGCTCACTGCAGCTCATTATGTAATGATTTGGAAATTGAAGGCTGAGTTTAATGCACACATCACCCTCATCATATTTCATCAGTGGACAGCAGGATTTGCAGAGAAACGAGTCGATGTAACCCATGTATCATCATTTCTGCCCCGAGACAGACGCTGATTACAAATACTCCTGTTTAATGTACTGAGGAATTGTGGATCACCTTTTTGGAAATGTAGCACAGGGTTCGATATTTATTCTTTTTCTCATCAACTTACATTTGTTATACTGACTTATAGTATTTATAGACTATACATCACTTTTATACTGATATATACAGTTTGTTTGAGATATCCTTATACAAATTAGCAATTTTAGCAATAATAATAATAATAATAATAATAATAATAATAATAATAAGTGGTATAAGGGTTCTGGGTTTGATTCCTGCCTCGGGGTCTGTGTGTTTGAGGTCTTCATGTTCTGTGTCTCCCTGTGCTTGGTGGGTTTCCTCCAAATACTCCCACAGTCCGAAGACATTTAGGTTAAGTGTGTGTGTGTGTGTGTGTGTGTGTGTGTGTGTGTGTGTGTGTGTGTGTGTGTATGT
>QMIH01000324.1:371791-399670 GCA_003987875.1 Clarias batrachus | reverse complement strand
ACTACTTGGTGTGAGGAACAAGGGCACTACTTGGTGTGAGGAACAAGGGCACTACTTGGTGTGCAGAACAAGGGCACTACACCATGTAAAGGGTTAGAGGGGTTAGAGAGGGATTTGAGATTCAGCCTGGTGTTAGAAGCTAGTTCGCTTTGTAGCTCGCATTAGGGATGACCAGAACAACACAGATGGTACACAGTCAATTGATTCAGAATCAATTATTCTCAGTACTGCGGACCGTACAGACCGACTCTCACCCACGCTGAGACACACAGTTAGTTATTAACCACCCAGTGCTGTTAATTAGACACTAGGTGCTAGGCGCTATTCTTGTTCCCGCTTATGTAATTTCTCTCGTCCAATCATGTCATTTGTAGAACTAACTGTTGTATAATATGTGTTATGTTATATATTATAAACATATTGGTTTTTGCTGAAGAATATTTTTGTGTTTTTTCTGCAGTAACTTTTTTCATGGTGAGCCAGCCAACTTAGCATGTGGTTCTTTTCACTTTGCCCTCTTAAAGCTTCTTTTTGTTCATCTGGTGCTTGCCTTCTCTACCTGCTGAGCAGTCCAAGTGTGAAAACCCATTCTTGCAAGTTTCTTATCTGAACATCATCTCCTGTGGAACACTTTCATCAAAACAGAAATAGAGAATAACCCTGCTGACCCTACGGCTTCAACTGCTCTCTCTCTCTCTCTCTCTCTCTCTCTCTCACTGTCTCTCAGCAGTATGTATTCTGTTTAATGCCTCTTATTCTATCATGGATAACTATAGAGATTTTTTGAATTTTTGCCCCTGGACACCATGGCAATGGAATTGCAATGAAGCAATCAAGGTGTGTAGACTTTCAGTTTTGATTTAAGGGTTTAAAAAAAACAATTGAATATTGCACCGTTCAAAAATTTAGCTGTTTGTTTATTTCACAGCTTAAAACTGATTGACACAGTAATGTATGTTATGTTAGTTTGTCCAAAGTCTTAGGTACTGCATTTTTTTTTGTTGGTACAAACTTTGTTATAGAATTTGTTATATATATATATATAAAAAGGAAGCTGCTGGAGTTTGCATGCAGATCAGAAGCAGGTGCAACAGACAAAGTCCTCAGAAAATGCTGGTGGTTCTGCAGGATGATCAGTGAAACCTAATATCTAATTATCTTGTAAATCTGCAAAAGTTTAGCTGATACTAAAGGGCCATGCCAAATACTAAATTGTCATGCCAAATACTGACTCTTTGCCATTAATTACTTGGCTTTTTAGGTTTATTTGTTTATTTATTTTTATGTGTTTGTAAATATTTATTTAAAGGAGTTCCTGGGAGGCCGGGATGTCAGACAAGAATCAGAAAGGCAGTCTGTTCATTGATCCGGCATACTGAGCAAACTTTTACCATGATGGTGTCCAAGCACTAGTGAAAAACTGGGATAAGTGCATTAATGTAGCAGAGGATTATTTACAGAAATAAAGGGAGTTTCAAATTTAAAATTCTGAGGTAGAAGAGAAACATGCGTGTATAATCTACTTTAGTCTATTGAAATTTTTACAAATTTGAATGTTTAGATATAAAAAAAGCTTACAATTCAGGTTGGTGATTTGGCCCTCGTACTGTTTCTCACAACTTCATCAGTGGAGCCAATAAAGAGTTCAGGTCACCATCATCCATTCATCACTCTTGTGAACAAATCCAGTAAAAGAGATTTCTCAGTATACAGGCAGGAGAAAAGTCTCACACCTTAGCCATGGCCTAGATTTTTCCGCTCTCATACTGTGAGCGCCGTCTACTCTCACCTGCTAAGAATGAAAACTGTTATATTGGGTTCATAGAACTTTTAACCTCATACAAATACAGAGGCGGTGTTTGTGCTGGACGAGAACATCCGACATGGATAACAGGAAATGCGTTGTCAGGATTTTGCGCATTGCACCGAATTGTTTAGATTTTAAGACCTTCTGAATCCAATCATAGATTATTATCTGAA
The DNA here is from genome assembly GCA_003987875.1 of Clarias batrachus. Classification (NCBI taxonomy): domain Eukaryota; kingdom Metazoa; phylum Chordata; class Actinopteri; order Siluriformes; family Clariidae; genus Clarias; species Clarias batrachus. The sequence goes on along the minus strand of QMIH01000324.1, from coordinate 397,690 downwards.
AGAAAAAGTGCTATAGGAAAAAATGCAAGCATTATAAGATAAAATAAAACAAATGCATTAAAATACCTCCAAGAGGCCAAGTGTTTAAGGTTAGATGAATGTTTTTCAACCCCAGTTTGATGAAAAACCTTTACAGTTGACTATAATCTCTGAGAGCTGCTGAAAAGAAAACTTGACCTGGCAACCTTATGCAAGTGTCAATTATGTTTCAACTTGCAGGAAAGCAAAGGATATGATAAATAGTGTAGACTTTTGGCTTATTTTTTTCATTTCCTACTTGTTTTTAATGTCTTTTCACTATTATCAATGTTAATCCTGCTGTTTATATACGGTATCTACACTCGAACTGTTTGCCAGCAAAAGAAGATAAATCTGTTTTTGCCATTTTGAGAAAAATGAGTTCTTGCAAATGAAGTGAACTGATAGAGAATATTTTGTGCATGTTTTCTTTGAGTCACAAGGGTGTTAAAAAGCACAAATGCCAAAAATGTTTGAGAAAATTGTTTCGGTGTTTGTTATTTTTTTTAAAAGCTATAAATCCGCCTCCAACATAAATCAGCCTGATGTTGTGATTGTGGTTATTTGAGTATGCAGTTTTAGAATAAAAAAAAATAAAAATCATGTTTCTTGTACACAAATTGCCTGTGAATATTTTAAGTTTTTTAAAAATGAAATGTTATTTCTCTGCTCCACCACAGTCCTTACACTACAACTTCTTTTTTTTATTATTATTTTTTTTTGGGGTGGGGGGCATTTTTTTTCAGCATTCCCCAAATACCCACTGAACGCATTTACACCACTCTTCGCTTCACTGATCACATGACAGGAAGAAGCGATGTGATTGGCTCGTCATGGCGCGGCAGCTTGGCCTCAAAAATCTGGCAGCTTCTTTGTTCAAAATTTAAAAGCTTCTAAAACAGGTTATATAGTGTTATTTAAATTAAATGTTTTATTTGTACAGAATAATAATAATGATTTGCCAACAGCGTCGCTTCTAAGCTGTTCATCTTGGTCACCATGTGCTCTCGCTTCTTGCCTAATTTCCTTGCTGTAAGGCCAGGCGGAATAAGGAGGAGAGAGGATCTGAATCGGATAAAGAGCAGCTTCATGATAACAGGGACTCACAGAGAGGGAGGAAGGAGGAATTCTATCCTGGTGAAACACAGACTGAAATATTTCAAGACTTTTTTTTGTTTTACTTTAAAAGCGTATAGCTTAAATCTCATAAAAATCCAGCATTTCAAAATATTAGAATATTACCCAAGAGCAGTTACAAAAAGGATTTACAATAAAGAGAGCATAACGTATATAATTGAACATACCACATTTTTGATCTGTAATCTGTAATGATTCAAATATTTAGCTTGAAATATTTCACTTTATGTAAAGAATGTAATATATATATATATATATATATATATATATATATATATATATATATATATATATAAGGAACTTTAACTTTTTGAATAAAAAAAATAATTCCATGATATGCAAAATTTTTCAGATGCATGTACACGGGTCATGTCCAACAGGACCTAATCTGGATTGTAGTCTTCTTCAGGAGTCCAGTCCAGCTTGCTTATCAATAATTTCAATGAGTATAAAATGAAAATAGTTCAAACAGAATGAACTGAGAAGTCCCATTTGGTTTAGCTTTTTCTATTTTTATTAGCTGTTGCTTTATTAACAATGGTACACTAGCACATGCATTCCTCAGAATGTGAAAAAGAACAAGATTTAGCCTTGCTGATTATCGTTACCATGGGAGCATCACCATGAGATGTTATGAACAAAAATAAAATGAACAGTGCTACAGAAGTTGACATTAACTTACATCTGTGGTCAAGTATTCCAAGTATTAAGACTAGTGGTGCAAACAGCCTAGTGAAAAGCCGTCTTGACAGGGATGTTGAGCTTCTGGAGCCATGATCTGGGTCAACTCCAGACCTGAACCTATAGAAAATTCTATAGGAATGCAGCAGCATTTATTCTAAACTCCTGTACCCGATCTTCCGGACCGCTGTGTTTAGGGGCTGAACAGGTGAAAGTCCATTTTTGCGTTTGCAGAGTGTCGACAGTGTGGGCAGAAGTGTTCGGATGTGATTATGAGTTCATAATCACACACTTGGATATCAAGCCTCTGAGCTTATTCTTAAGTTTAGGCTTCGGCTCTTCAATAAGCATCTCTCTGAAATAAGCACTGTTGATTATTAAAACCTTTTTCCTGATAATGTTCCAATACTGGCCCTTGAGAATCCCAGAAAACTGTAAGCGCTGATGAATTTTCCAGCTGAACAACTTTTGAACTTCAGTTTATACTCTTCTGTGAGTCATTTCAATACCAGGGACATCATCAGACCACAAAGAAAAAATATATATCCCAATATCCATATATATATATATATATTTTTTTTTTTCAAAACCGCCTCTCCATGAAATAATTCAATCCCCAAAAATGGCTTCTGTAAATTTTAAAGTCGACACTATAGTTCGGTAATTTAGTAGATTGTGCTAAAAATCAAACACCCATGCACATTTTTCCTTGTAGACTTCCTTGTCTCTTGCTATGCTATACCCATCCTCATTGAATAGAAACACTTTTTTTTTGTTTGTTTCCTTTTTCTCTCAACCCATGACTTGATTACTGATTCTTAGGAGAAAAGAAAAAAAAAACTGTTCTCCTTCTACGAGACATCAATAACTGAGATCTGGTGCTTAGCCTTTCCCCCACCCCATTGACTCGTCAGTAAGTCATGAATAATTTCTGAAACATTAAAACGAATTTCCAGTCTACTGATTGATCTGAGGATTCCCGTTGGGTGACAAGTTGAAGGCCGGCGTTATTGACGCTGCTTGTAGAACATGGGGTATGTCCTCATAACAGGGAGCAAAGTCTTGTTGAACCTCAGCGGAGGAGCTCGATCCATGCCAACCCGGATTGTAAATTAGTCCTAGGGTGAAGGTTAGAAGATTACGCTAATAAACTGCAGGGGTTGAAACGCTGGAGGAAAATCTTTTTAATGCCAATTATGAGCTCGGCATGCTCTGATTTTCTGAAGGGCCGCGATTATAAAAGCTTTTTATTCTTTTCGATTGAATGCATGGTTAACGGAAAGAAAAAAAAAAAATCTCATTCGTCAAGACGCCAATAACTGACAAGTAGAATTTAGCTTTTACACAACATCCCTACTGACCCGTCAATAAGTCATAAATAATTTCGGTAACAATAAAGTAAAAATCGTTCTACCTGAGAGGAGCTGAGATGAGCCAAGGACTCCCACCAGGTCTTATTTTAGAAGATATAGTCCTTTTTTTTTTTTCATTATAATGGTAACATGTGTGCGAGTTATCGGACAGCGCTCCTATTAAAATGCGCGCGTCTCACTATTGATTGTTGCTTCTGCGACATAAAGAAGATTCATCCTGCGGTGTCCTGTCTGAAATGGCCCTCTGTGCTACAAACCCTGTTTAACCCGTGTGCCTCTATATATCTGCCAGCTGGCAGTATGTTCAGCTGCTAAAGTTTTGACAGCGGCTGTTTGTCACGGCCTGATAACATGGCACAAGACTGTCCGCGAAATTCCAGCTGTCATTCATCCTGTTTGCAGCGTGTCGAGCAGCACCACGCAGTAAAGGTGTCCGGACTGGGGGACTAATAGCTCCGTGTGTGAAATGTGTTCTTCCTCGTTGATCAGAACATCCTGGGGTGGCTTTTCAGTGCTTTACGAGGTTCACCATGGTCCAAAGTCTCAAAACAAAACAAATAACAAACCGCTGCTTTTTGTCCTTTTTCTAGTTTTGTTTTGGCCTCGGTATAAACAAGCTAATGTGACATCATATAAGAACAGCCCCGCCCCCCCCACGATCTGTTGCTCAGCCCTGATTTTCTCTGGTTGGGCGTGGCTCAGCAACACAGACACAGAATCAGATCATTCGGAAGAGGAGTGAAACAGAACAAGTAAAAAAAAAAAATGTATGTCTTCATTATGGGAAATACGGGACCTTTAACACTGAGGCAGGTTGGTGTGTGGAATTAAAGACATGTACACATCAGCCCTGCTTGCAATTAGTACCCTTGGTACCAGAAACCATTACAAAAACCTTTTTTTTTTTTTTTTCCAACGGTGTACCAAGTTACCAAGAGCCAAATGTTGAAACCTATCGAGAAAATAATGAGCAATAATTAGCCGTTTGTAAAAACACCCTTTCCCAGTTAATACACACTCTTAATCAAAAGGGTTCTTCAATGGTGTTACAAGTGCCAATTGCCCTAAGAGCACCAAGGACAAACAAAAGTTGAGAATAGTGACAGATTCTAGGTATTACAAAATTTAGAGTGTGTGCTGCACACTTACTCACTTAACACACACACACAGATAGATTTGGGGAATAATGAATGGGTCTTAGCTTCTAAGTAGGGTTCTCCATCGATAATTAATCACTCAGTCGATGAGAGGATCTAGATTCCCGTGGGTAAGCGGTGGTGTAATGCATTTCTCCATCCTCAATAGGAAATTCATCTCTGTAAAAATGCGAAATTATGTGAATGATTGTAAAAAGAGAAGCAGATCTGTCAGGTCCTGGCTCTAATGTGTGAAATAGTAGAGAGAGAGAGAGAGAGAGAGAGAGAGAGAGAGAGAGAATGCAGCATCTCCTCCCAGGTTTGTGGAGCTCCGTGTAAAAGAGATGAATCACGATGAAGCCGCAGTGATGATGAAGGTGCCGCGCTCGCCGCACCTGCCCAGTCAATCCCAGACTCCTGCTGCGGGTTTACTCATTAGGGTCAGGCTGGATCTATCTGACGCCGTGCTGTGTGAACTGTGGGATGCTCTGGTTAGCCTCAAACACCTCTTTATTTTTTGTCTTCTTCCCTTTTAATAAGTCCTCTTTTCTTTTAGTGTCTCTTCACAACCCATCTGTCTCTTCTTGCTTTCAGCTGTGATTTGGTTTTCTTGCCCTGTGGGAATTTGCCTCTATGCAATAAAGTCAGCACTCTTTCTGAGTGAGCAAACAATACAGGGAACGACAACGATGACAGAGAGAGAGAGAGAGAGAGAGAGCGAGCAGGGACCTCTCGTTTCTTCTTCTTACACTTTATGCCTGGAGAAATCTCTGTAGGCTGTGGAAGAAACTGCATTTTTCCACAGTTTCGGCTGTAACATTTCAATTAATGCAGTTTCAGTAGAGGCTTCCATCATGACAACAATGCAACCGCAGCGGCGTCCTTGCTTTTGTTTATTTATTTATTTATTTATTTATTAAAATATTCATCTCACATACGTAGATGAAGGCCATCCTTTCATTCACATTTTTTTTAAATTTTTTTTTTTAACAAAAAAGTCAGATCCTTTATACTTAAACACACAGACACACACACAAACACAATGCCAAAAGTATTGGCTCACCTGCATATGAATATTGAATAACATCCAATTCTTAATCCATAGGGTTTAATAGGATGTTGGCCCCGCCCCATTTGCAGCTACAACAGCTACAACTCGTACCACAAGGTTGAGACACATGTCTATGGGAATTTTTGTCCATTCTTCCAGAAGCGCATTCGTGAGGTCAGACACTCACAGTCTCCTCTCTAATTCATCCCAAAGGTATTCTCCCCCACCCCCCTCCCCGATTTTCTCCCTAATTTAGTCGTGTCCAATTCCTCCCCGTCACTAGGGGGCTCCACATTAAGTCTTTTTGAACTGCATCATTGGGGGTGGAATAACACACTAGGACAGCGCTATACGCTCCTTCCGCTTGCATGAGCTCACCGACGCCGCTGATTAGCGCCGTTATTACTGTGGAGGCACTAAGTACCTCTCATCCCTCCCCTCTGAGAGAGCTCGGCCAATCAGCTCTCTCTAGACCTCCGGCTGCGAGAGGTTACAGCATCACCCGGGAATCGAACTATTGATTTCCGGATGATAAGGCGAGCGCTTTACCGGATAGACACTGAGACAGTCGGAGGTCGTATACCAAAGGTATTCTATCGGGTTGAGTTCAGAATCATGCTGCATCTATGTCTTTATGGACCTTGCCTTGTGCACTGGTGCGCAGTCATGTTGGAACTGATGTGAGGTTGTTTTTCCAGGAGTTGGCTTTTCTGGCCCCTGACTTCCAGTAAAAGGAGCTTTTCATGCATGCGTCAGCATAATAAGACATTTTGGACAATTTCAGGCTCTCACCTTTGTGGGAACAGTTTGGGGATGGCCCCTTCCCATTCCAACATGGCAGTGCACCAGTGCACAAGGAAACGTCTTGATGAGCGAGTTCGGTGTGGAAGAACTTGACTGGCCTGCACAGAGTCCTGACTTCTACACTGATAGAACATTATTGGGAAGAATTAGATCGGAGGCTGCCAGTCAGGACTTTTCATCCAACATCAGTGTCTGACACGCTTCTGGAAGAACGGTCAAAAATTCCCATAAACACACTCCAAAACCTTGTGGAAAGCCTCCCCAGAAGAAGGCAAGGCCAACATCATATTAAACCCAATTTTCAAGAATCAACTGTTCCACTTGCCGAGTTTTTTTTCTTTCTTTGTTTGGTTCATACACAACACATGGCTGACGGACACGATATCCCTCTCCTTCACACGTCACACGCTGCACACTGTACATTCATGCTGAAATCTATATCTATCCGTGCTATCCATTCTGCTAGATCCATATATAAAACCCAGTGTGTGATGGGCTCTGGTGTGTATGCAGCATTATGTTTCCTCAGCATGTTGGGACGCAGATAGCAGCTGTAGCGAGACTAAAGCGTCTGCTAACGCTTATCAACACGACGCAGCTTTCTCATCTGCTACAGCTCATGATCTGAGCATCATTACTACTTTTAAAGCATGAATTCTTTCTAAATGTGCAGTGTATTGAAAAAAGTGATGAAATCTATAAAAGTGTTTGCTTTTTATTAGAATTAATCCATTTTATTCCATGATTTAAATATGTCTAAATAATTTAACATGTGACATATATATATATATATATATATATATATATATATACACAACATCAAGAGTTTGCATGTTCTTCCCGTGCTTGATGGTTTTCCAGTCCAATTGGCATTTCCAAGTTTCCCACAGTATGTGTGTGCGTGTGTGTGATGGATTGGCACCCCATCCTGGATATACCCCGCCTAGTGCCCTGAGTCCCCTGGGATAGGCTCCAGGCTTCCCACAACCACTGTAGTGAGAGCGAGAGAGAGAAAGAGAGAGAATATTCAGGACAAGACTTATTGTCAAACTTCAATAAGTCTTTATACAACTTGCTGCTCTTACACAACTCAAATATCTTTAAAGCGGTCCAATTGGTCTGGGGTTTCTTATTATTATCTTACTGCAATTCTGATTTAAACAGTGACATCTAACTATTAAATGTACTGTTTTGTATTTATCATACTTTCTGAGAATAACATAATTAATTATCTTATTAAGAGGACAGTGCCGATATTTATTTATCAACTTAAAATTAATTTTAAAATAAATAAAAATAAATACATTTTGTGATTAAATAATAACACAGGTCCATATAGATGCAACTAATTGTGCAGCACTAATAACAGTTAACAGTCATCACATTGTCTTGTTCAATGTCCAGATAATTTTTTAATAATAATTTTATAAATTTTTAAAATCTATTTGCAAAAAGACTAGCATGATTTAAAGTTTTAAATAAATAAATTAATTAAAAAAAAAAAAATATATATATATATACAATCAAGTTAAAAATCTTACATTTTATTTCTTATAATCTTATAATAAGAGATTATTTTGCTCATTTTCAATCAATTTGTATTACTTTATATTATTTAAAAATAAATGTAAATTGTATATCATTACTTATTTATTATTTTACTTGTTTGTATAGGAATAGTAACTAGTTTTGTTCCTCTCACTTTTACAACTTGTTACTTTGTGTAAATTTGTTACATATGCGTCCAAAACATGAGAAAGTTTGAAATGTTATAGGAGAGAGAGGGGGGAGTGTTTATGTAACACACTGTAAACGTGAACATTTTAAATTTTATTTTTTTATGTCCCAGGAGTATTTTTTTCATACTTTTTCATAGACTTGTTGGATATCTCACTTCTTCCTCGCTTGTGCAATTTAATCTCTCCTTTCCTGAAAACTGTATTGTGGTAAAATTTTCCTGAGAATAAACGCACTAATATACTAATGTACTAACTGTACTATTTGTACAGAAGCCCTGGACGGACAGGATCCCAGGTCCTATGTCGAAACGGTTTGTGTGTCTCAGGTCAAGTCCATGAGGTCCCACAGTTTTTAACAAAAGCCAGACAGCGATTTGTGTTATAACTGGTTAAATATCGAAAGAAGTCATAATCTGTGATAATAAATGGTGTTTGTGGAACTGTTGTATAAAAACAGAATCACAATAACAAAAACAAAATAAAATAATTTGTAACAATAACAATGTGAATTTTTTTCATGAAACAATAGAAAAATGTCCCTCAATGTGATATTTTCCACATAATTGTGATTTGTTTTGTTTCCTGTAACAAAGCGATATTTTCATGTACAGTACGAACATGACATTTTTTTTTTCTCGCAATAATGTGATTAAAAAATGTGATATTCATTAAAATGTAGTTTTTAATTTCATTCATGGCTGCACAGAGCTTCAGTACATTTGGAAGCAGCTTCAAGGTTGACTTTTTTTTTTTCACGAACGACATCAAAAGACACTAACTTCCAAAAATGAAGATTTTTATGGATTTGTGGATTTGAGAATGATTCCATGTTTCTCAGCGTGACAGGAGACAGAATTCTGTTCGGACAGGCTGGTGTGTGTGTGTGTGTGTGTGTGTGTGCGCTCTGGCTCCTGAGGGAGAAAATAATACAAGTGGCTCGAGAAACAAGACTCTCATTTCAGTGCCATGCAAAACTAATCCATCTCCTGCTCTCCTGCGCCTGTTGGGTCGCAGTATTCCATTTTTTATTTTTTTATTTTTGGCTTTCTGGAAGATAGAAAAACTTCACACTTGATAAAGTTTAGTGTCTTCTCTGAATGCATTGGACTGAAGTGGAATTGGTTTCTCCTGTTGCTTTGTGAGTTGGGGAAAATGGTGTTCTTGGAGAAGTGCATTTTTGAGGACAAGTTCCAGTGGGCGTTCAGAGAAGGACGGCAATCGAGTGCCAGATGTTGAACTTCTAGAGGGGGCCATTGGCTACAATAACCGTAAAACCCCTTCCTTTTAATTAAAGCATCATTTTTTCCCCCTGCTTTGTCATAGGTTGTCAGGCTACCCTGAACTCACTGAGCTCCACCGTGCTGTTTTTATTCTAGCCCTGAAGAAACTTTCCTTTCTGAAGAACTTGTCATTTCTTCAGCCTTTTCTTGTTGTATCGACAGCACAAGCTGTTCCTGCGAGTCTGAAATAGAGCGAGGTAAAGAAAGTAAGGATTTGTTTAAAAGTCAGCTTCGTATATAGTCGAGGTGACATTTACCATCTATACTTACAGCAAAATGATAAGTTATAGATAAACATACGGTCCAGTGTGGCCTGTGTACAACTCACAGCACAACTTTATGAAAGAATGTTTGAAATAAAATATCCCTTGTGCTATTCCAGAGAAATAAATCAACAAAGGCATGGTGTGATTAAGTGGAGTTAGGGGGTTTGTTGTGTTTTATTCCTTCTCCATCAAAGAACTTGACCAATTCATTCATTTCAATTCAAATTTATCCATTTGGTGCTTTTACAATGATTTACAAAATGAAAGAAATATGGAAATACATGCAGAAAAATTTAAGGAACAATATATATAAATAAGTGGCACGGTGGTGTAGTGGTTAGCACTGTCGCCTTGGACCGTCAGGGTCCGGGTTCGATCCCCAGCCAGGCTCGAGTCCCGTCTCTGTGTGCATGGAGTTTGCATGTTCTCCCCGTGCTTGGTGGGTTTCCTCCGGGTTCTCCGGTTTCCTCCCACAGTCCAAAGACATGTAGATTAGGCTAATTGGCGTTCCCGAATTGTCCGTAGTGTGTGAATGAGTGAGTGTATGTGTGTGTGTCTGTGCCCTGTGATGGATTGGCACCCTGTCCAGGGTGTACCCCGCCATGTGCCCTAAGTCTCCTGGGATAGGCTCCAGGCCCCCCGTGACCCTGATCACAGGATTAAGCGGTATAGATGATGAGTGAGTGAGTATATATAAATAGCCATAGCCATTATAACACCCTGCCTAATATTGACTAAATCCCCCTCTTTTTCCACCAAAACAGTAAGGTACCATTTGTTCTGACTCCCTTCTACAGTATGTGAATCAGCATTTAACGTTTTTAGCAGTTTTCTTAGCTAAAGCTAAAGTTTTTTTAGCAGTTACAGTAGCTTTTCTATTGGATCGGACTACACGAGCCAGCCTTCACCCTCCATGTGGTGCATCCATGAGCCATTGAACCCAGTCACCATTTCACCAGTTTTCCTCCTTTGGATCACTTTTGTTATGTCCTGACCATTACAGGCCAGGAACATCACGCATGAGCAGAATTGTGTTGGAGTTACTCTCACTCAGTCATCTTATCATCACAATCTGACCCTTGTTGTCAAAGTCACTCCACTCCAGAGGTGGATGGTAACACGTTACATTTACTTAAGTAACTTTTAAAACTTCTATGAGTAGTATTACAGCACCATACTTTTTTACGTTTATTTGAGTAGATTTGAAATGCAGCCGGTATTACCCCCAAAATTTAGACAATAAAAAGGATAGGGCCAAATAACAAAAATTGACTATGTCAGTAGCAGGTGTTTCCAGCATTTGTCACAATGACAGTTTGACCGCGACGTCTCGTGCTCCTCACAATCCTCATGATGTTGTTCTGAGGCAAAGCGTTCCACTCTTCCACAAGAGCTACACGCAGTTCTGCCGGGTCATGTGGGGGTGGGGGGGGGGTACAATCATCCAGTCTCTGCTTCAACTGGCCCCAGTCATGCTCTATGGGATTCAGGTCAGGGGACATTGATGGCCACCATATGAGGCACTCCAACTTCCTGAAGTCGAGCTGTGATAATTCTGCCATGATGTGGTGGAGCATCATCATCCATGAACAGAAAGTTGGGGAGGTGCTGGCCGAATTGGGGGACGGTGTTGTTGCAACTCCACCAAAGCAAACTCTGGGGACCATATTGACCTCAGCGTATTGCTCACCTCGCCTTCTCCAGCCACGGTGACGACCATCATTTCTGTGCAAGGTGACCCGACACTCATCAGTGAACAGGACGGTAGACCACTGCTGCATTGTCCAGGTCACATGGTCTTKTGCYCMCTGMAAACGTTCACGGCGGTGTCTTGGTGTCAGTGGAGTCACCTGCGACAGTCGTCTGGCATTCAAGACAAAACTGGAGTCGGGTGTGAATGGTTTGTCTGGAAACTCTAGTACCCCTAACATCTGGTAAACGGGCCTGCAGCTGTGTGGCAGTTGCATAACGATGTCTGAGTGCAGAGGTCCCTAGGTACTGGTCCTCATTGCCGTCTGTCACTCGTGGGGCTCCACTCCTGGATCTGTCATGAACTCTGCCAGTAGTTCTGTTTCTTGATGCAAGTCTGCTGATGACACTTTGAGACACAGCAAGTTCACAAGCAACATCTGATTGCCTGAAACCGGCCAGGTGGTGCTGCTCGTCCGTTAAGTGATGTTGTGTGTTCACGGCTGTTTGATTGATGAACTTGGAATAACTTACTGAGAATACCAGCTTTTTATACCCACAAAATGTTGAAATTGATGCCACATTGAAAAGGGTTGACTTTTGGTATTGGCCCCAATAATAAGGCACATGTGCACACAATGAGACCATTACATGGAAAACACAAAATGAGGTGTGTCTATCACCCCAATACTATTGCCTCCCTATCCCAAAAATGTCTGAAGTGAAACAAACACCGTATGTATGACATCCACTGAGTCTCTCACAATATCACAAACCTACTGTGAGTTTTATAATTAGCAAATAAGCTAGAAGCTAAACAATACAAGTTTCTTACATTTGTTTAGCTGGACACAGTTTATGGTAAAGTGAGACCTCTTGTACACATGTTCTAATGTTATTTTCTATCTGCTGAGCCATTTGGACGGGAAACTGAATATACAGTATATCTTAAACAGGAAATAGTCTACACTGTTCAAACATACAAACTCTGTTACTGTACCTAGAGTAGGTATTTGTTTAAAAAGCTTTATATTGGAAAAAAAAGTTAGATTAGGACATTTGTGTTTCTTGTACCTAATTTGCTATTTTGTAAAGATATTTAGGTTTATTAATTTATTTTATTATGTAGAAATGTCAGAATTTGTGACAATAGGAAGAAACCTTGAGAGAAACCAGACTCAACAAGAAACCCATCCGTATTTACTGTAGATGATAACATAGTATGACCATTAATCAGTCCCTGGTGTGTCTGTGTGCTGTGAGGTTGAGAGTTCTTTGTAATTGGAAACGTTGATATGGAGTCCACATTTATTATTGGAGTCTCATGTACATAAAAGGGTTTGTGGGAATTTCAGTCCTAAAATATTGAGTGACCGCAGTTACAAGCCATCATAGATAAATCTGACACAGCAGGACAGCCAGAGGCCTCCATGCAACCAGAACTACAACCAGAAGTGGATCACCAGGATGTGTCTGACAGGTTCAGAGGGTGGACAGGGGCTCTGGATTTCTGTCCACTGTGTACAGTAGAGAGAGAGAGAGAGATGAGGTATACTTTCAGTCTTATATAAGAACTTTTTACAGGGCTATCTACAGTATGATGGCAGAACTAAAGAAACATTAATTACACCCTTGTGTTTATTAAGAAGCTACAGATTATGATTTACTTTTATCCATCGAATATTTGTGCAACTGTAAATTATAGCAGTCGCTCTCTCACGTTTTTTTCCCTTTTTTTTTTTAATAATACAAATGAAATGCAGCTTGTCATGTTAGATTGTTGATATATACAGTATACATTAGCACTTCTATCAGATGGAACTACACAGGCAAGCCTTCACTCCCCATGTGCATCAGTGAGCCGTGTCTGCTCATGATCCTGCCGCCAGTTCGCCAGTTCCCCACCGCCGCAACCGTGGAAACTCCTCCATTCTTAAGCCGTAAATTTTGTGACAGCCTTACCTCTGACTATAACAAAGCGCTAATGTGTATCAATGATAAGGCTTAATATTAAATAAGCATCTCCTTATAGAAAAGCTTATATTTTTACACTATATTGGTAATTATTTTAGGAATTCATAATGTTTCTGGAAGGATAGTAAGAAACGTTTAAAATTACAGACGAGCATTTTAGTGAAAAATTAATACATCGTCTCAAAACAGTTGACGAATTGCAAGACTTCTATCAAGCTAAAAATGGCTTTCTGAAATGAAGAAGATTTTAAAGACACGATACGGAGATGAAGACAACCATGAATCATTTTCCCATAGATGCTGCTCAATTATACTAGACGTATCTTATTTTCTGGTATTTACAAGAGGTGTGATCATCAGTTGCACAACAAATGCACCATAAATTGAAGAGGAGTTTAATTTTTTTTTTTTTTTTCTCCAGGAAAGTGTACAAACTGCTTTTCCAAGCATATCCACTTTTAAAATAGGCTTATAGGCTTTGCTTTTAAATAAATAAATATACAAATAAATAAGTAAATAAATCAAAATAAAAATAAACATTTTGCAACCCTAATCAAATTTCTACGTTTGCTAAATAAGCTGAAATTGCTTTGTTGGCTAAATAGTGTATGAACAATTCAAATAGAGCAAAAAGTTTTTCTTTTTTTTTTTTTTTTTTTCAAATAGCTGACTATGATTTTTTTTTTTATCTCCTACTTGATGTCTTATAGAGAGAGTCCACCTATATTAAGATTGCACAGCTAAATAATTCTGATTGTCCTTTTTTTTTTTAAACATCCTTTCTAGTGTAGAGAAAAGAGAAGATAACCTTTTTCTGCCCAATTTACTTTTTAAATGATGAATATAAAATATGAGAATTGCGTTACTCAACATCCAGGGTAGTCTTATATTCCCACAGTGTTCTAATCTCTATTAAAGCACTAAAATGCAGTTTTATTGCCCACTATTAAACATAATCACTGCTCTAATGGAGCGAACGCTTGGTCCGGTCTTGGTGGAAAGCTTCCGTTAATGTAACGGTCCTGAGATTTAGCTAATCTTAACATCACCGCTCATCTCTTCGATTACTAGCTAAGCATTTATAGCTCCATGGATCACTGATTAGCGCTAAAGCTATTCCACTCGAAGTGTGCTAAACGACTCAAATGGGATCCGAGACACAATATTTTCTCTTTTTTAGCACGAGAGACCCTTTCTGTCATAAATAATTGTGCGGTGTTTATTCCTTTCTCTTCAGTTTTTTTTTTTTGAAAGTTTGAAATGCTTGAAAGCATGAGTGGTGTTTTAGATGCTGGAAAAGACGTAAGGTGATATCACTCAGAATAGCATATTTACTATAAAGCCTTTCAGCACTTCCCTAACATTCAAAATAATCAAAAAGGGAAACCGTTTTGTCTGTTGCTTAAGTATTTGTCGGTCGGTTTTTGGCTGAAAATGACAATTTACACGATTGATTTCCTGTCGCGTCACAGAGGCACGACTGAGCTGATTTCAGCTGAACCAGCGATTTGCTGACAGCCCAAAAGGACATGTCATTACCAAAACATCATAAGTCATGTTAATATTCATCTTAACATCTTTAAAGGGAAAAAAAAAAGTAAAATACTAATGCATTATCTAATGTATATTTGCTGATTAGCTTGTCAAATATAGTCTCATAGAATTTAGTGAGAAATGTAAAATATATTCCCTTCTCTGTTCAGCGCAGAGTAAAGGACAGACTTCTTATTGCTGCAGCTTGTTGAATTACCTATTCAGTATATCTCATTTAATGGAAAGTATATTAGTGCTTATTATCCTGTTGTGCTGCATTCTGTCGTGGGAACACACACAGCTGCAACATAATGGCTCATCTTTATTTCCTTTTTCATTACTTTTTTTTTTTGTAATTTCCCTTACGATTTTGAAGCAGGTACATTTTACGAACTAAATTGATGTTTATAATGTTCTGCATTTTCAGCAAGATGGGGCGACTTAATGCTATGATAAATCCAAATATAGAAAATGTAGACAGTATAAAAATAATAAAGCATCTGAGAATTTTAATAACTACATACACAGTTTGTTGAGGAAAATGTAGAAGCTACCGTTCCTGGCTTAGCACAAGATTTTCACTAATGGATATCATTTTGTGCTGATTTCAAGACTAGCTAAGGTGAGGATGGGTCGAGATCAACCAGTAAAGGAAAGGATTGGGTAAGGACAAACTGTGGCACATGGCCACTCAAAAATAGAATGAAGGTGCCAAGACCAACAGTATGGCGGGACACAATCAAAAATCAAGACAAATAGTGAGAGTCTAAATCAAACTAAAACAGAGTTTTGATGGAGAACACCAGGGGCAAGACTGAGTAAAGAACAAGATAAACAACATTGACTGGAGAAAGTCAATTCCAGGCCAAATGGGGATTTGGAAGGGATTATAAGAATGAGTTAAAATGAGCCCGAAAGCTCCAGAACGGCATTCCAATACCTTTGATAAATACATTTATTAACAAATTAGCAATTCACACAATGAATCCTAAAGTGCTACATTCTATGATTTTTGGGTCATACTTACGTTAAGCAAACTGCTAAAGAAGCTTTTTATGTTGCAGTCCGGTTGCAGCTTGGCTTTCCTTCAGGCTTGGACCATGAAGACACTTGCTTCAAAAAAATAAAACCAAGAATCGGCTAGACCACGACGAGACCATTTGAAGACCAAGAACAGTCAAAGTAAAAGGTCATGACCATTATCGGTGGAACGCTGATCAAAAAGTCAGGATTAAAATAAGCCCAAGGCCAGATGTGGAAAAAGTACACAAATCCTGTCCTTGAGTAAAAGTAACTGGATAAAATATTACTTAGCTAGAAGTAGAAGTCCTCCTTTTTCAATTCTACTTGACTAAAAGTACAAAAGTACTTTTAGATTTACATAAGTATCGAAAGTACTGAGCTTGAATTAGCTCACTGTATGACTCGCTCTCTCTCTCTTTCTCTTTCTGCTTCCAGACTGTAAATGTGCTGTTTTTCATCGCTGTCTGCAACTGTCTTCACTGATTTCAAACAACCGCTTCATGATTAGGGATGGTAAAGCATGCATAACAGTCAGGAGTTTCAAAATACTACACATGGCGAATAGAAAGTACAAATATCTACTGTAATATGTAGTGGAGTAAAAGTAAAAAGTATCAACTATTAATACTACTCAAGTAAAGTTCAGATATGTGAAATATGTACTTAACTACCGTCCAAGACCAACACAGCCATGTTAGCATCACTATCAAGACAAGTGTGTGTGTGTGTGTGTGTGTGTGTGTGTGTGATGAAAGACCTAGCCAAAGAGGAGCAAAAGTGAGTGAAGACCCAGAACATTGTTAGAGAAAAGCTAATGTAAGAATAAGACTAAGGGAAGGTGATGAACCAATGAAGACTCAAGACTACGTGAATACCAATGGGAGGAAGACTGAGTCAAGACCAGGACCATCAAAAGTTGCATGAAAGACCGTTAATCTAAATCACATTTCCAAGTAAATTGACATGGTGGCAGCATGCTGGCTTGTTCTCAAACTGCCCCTAGTGTGTGAATGCATGTGTGTGTGTGTGTATGCGTCCCCTGAAATGGATTGGCACCCTGTCCTGGGTATATCCCACCTCGTGATCTAAGTCTTCTAGGGTTAGGCTCCACCCCCCTCCCCCCTCCCTCTTACATAACTTCTGAAACAGTAATTCACTAATGCTTCAGATTAAGTTAATATTGAGTTCAAACTCACCTAAGAACATACGTATGTGTCATTCAGTACTATTAATTACAGTATTTGGAAATGCATTAAAGAAGACGCCTTGTTACTTGGCACCGTTGCTAAAGTAACTGATAATTTTTTTTATAAAAAGAAACCAAATTTAATACATGGGCTGCAGTCTGTTCTAGGATTGAAAACAGAGATGGAGAGAAGCAAGACATCGATTGATCCTCTGTTATGAAGTGAATTGAGAGGCTCAGGATGAAAACCTTCGATATGGCACTTCATCATAGTTGTACTATTTATGAGTAGGGTCTGTAAGGAGAATAGTGAATAGACAGTGCAGACTAGCATTCCAAAGCCTCTGGGATTTCTCTGCTTTTTTTAAACAAACATGATTAAAAATTTAAACATGGTTACGGATGAAGCTCTGGATAGCGGCCAAAGCAATAATGTAACTAAAGCACCTCTCTGTGCTTAAAAGTAATTTTGGGAATGTGATGTGTGAATTTTAACTTGCAAAAATCTACATAATGCACAGCCACTTGGTGGAGCTGCACTTCTGCTATTATTTCAAAAAAGTATGCACATCCAAGGATGTACACATATACACGCATGAGAGCACATGCACAAACAAATAAGTGTGTCGACAAAATGTGTAGCACATTATTCTGTCGCTCTCCTTCCTACACACACACACACACACACACACTGTATAATTCACTCTATGTACACATGCAGGAAGAAGAGAAAAGATGTTTACAATCCTCTCCCATACATTAAGTCTAACCTCAGTCAACATTCCACCTACTCACAACTGCATTCCTGGTAAATCACATGCATTAACACTCACATAACAGGGTTTGAGCATCATGACATTAGGCTGCAATAAAATTTGCCATTTTGGACTCTACGTAAACTTTCTTTTTCTGAAGCTCACACATACTTCATCCACACTGGCAGTCAGATGCATGTACATTTATAAATTGCCTTTATCTTTAATGTGTTAGTAAACTGTTGAAAATGCAAGTGGCATACTGCTGTAGCTTCCAAGATGGCCAACATGCCGCACAATACAACACATTCCCAAGCCCTGTAAGCTGGAACTTCAAGAGAAACTTCACCAGTTTTTGACCACTGGAAATCCGGGACATTATGGTGTCCTGTGTTTAAGCAGTTTTATGTAATAAGCTAATTTGACTTGTGGATCATATGCCCTTGAGTCCTTGACCCAGAATTTAAATAAAAAAGGCTGCTTAAATTTACCTACATACAGTTTATTAAGAACATTGCAAGGAACATTGCATACTCTTATTCACCCAGTGCTCCATGTATACTGTAAAGATGGAAACCCAGACGAATGATATACTGTACTTTTTATCTTGTACCACTTCCTCTGAGTAAAGTCCTCTTTTTTCAATTTCCCAACAGGCTCTAGGGGTTACTAAATGGGTTAGAAAAAAAAAAACTCAAAAGATCCTCTTATTTCAGTTGTATATGATCATTAATGGCAAAGCTCATCACTGTGGTGGTTCGGATGTGGACCATACTGTAATATACTTCAGATTTACAGTTGTCAACTTTTGCCATTAGAGGGTGTTGAGGAAATCGGATGTGTCTATGTGAAAGTCATTATGTTGTGTTGCATAGTGCAGGGCTATTGTAAAAATTCTCCACCTTAAACAAGTTAATGAGGTATAACGAATGATAACTTTCTTGAAAATAGTAGTACTACAGTAGGTTATAGGTAAAATAGGTGACTCATACAATATATCAAAGTGGAAAACATCCCCACAGGCAGAGGTGGAAGGTAACTGAGTATATTAACTTTGTTACTTGAGTAGTTTTATTAGTGGATACTTTTTACTTCAACAGTACTTCACTACATCGACTCTCCTGGTGTGGACTGATCTTCAGAGCTTCTTTTATAAGTTGTACATGACACCAGGATGGTAGATGATGATGATTTACTGCAAGCTGCGGTGCGTCACGGCGCCCTGCCCCTCTTATACGTGCAGTGGAGCTGGCCGTGGTGCTGAATGTATGCTGCAATCTCTTTTCCTTGGTCAAGTGACGGGCTGTCACAATGTAAGGGGTGCTGACTGTAGATCAGCCATCCCATGCCACCTGTTGACTATTGTGTATAACTGCCTCCCCCCTTGAAATACTTAATCATGTAGCAGGTGTTTGAAATCAGAAGTGATTGCAGACAGTGATGAAAACAGAGACAGAGAGAGAGATTCTTTTACTATGACTTGTAAACTACTGTTTTTTTTATACTTTTGTAAATTTGATGGTAAAATACTTGTATTTTAACTTGAGTATTAAGTACAGGGATTTGTGCCCAACTCTTTTTTTTTGCCCTTTATTAGAGAATCTTGTGTATACTCAAAGTTTGACCATTAAGTGTTAACTATACTGGCTCAATAATGAGTATCAATGAGCATATTGTGTCTGTTGCAGATGCGCTGTGTCTAGTGACCTGCAATTGAGCTTTGAGACAGGCCATCAATAAGTGAGTAACAGCATCTCATTTAATGTCGTATTTGATAGATACATTACATTTTCTTATGTGAGGAACATAAGCAGGAAATTAAATAAGGCAGCTCAATTAAATTAAAAGGACCATGAATGTTATCTTGTACTGGGCCAAACCAAACAGCAGGTCAGGTTCATTTGTTCATTTGTTAGATTCTGCTCAGATCTTAGTATCGACTCAGTCTTGCTCTTGCTCTCTTTGGTTTCAGGGGCTTTTCCCATATTAAAAAAATAAATATCTGAACCAGTACAAACGTGAGTTTGTTGGAAATCCTAGAGAGATCATAAAACGGTATGTTAAAGGTCAGTACAGCTTGCGCAACTGGGGTGAAACTACAGTTGTCCAAAGTTTTTATTGAAAATGCTTTTTTTTTTTTTTTTCAATGTAGTGCATCGCTTATTCAGGACTTTGTAGGTGCTTCTTTTATATTGCAATGTAGAGAAAACACTACATACCTTCTTTAAACTGCTTCATGTAGTGACACCAGCCGAAAGAAGAGTGATCAAAAACCAATTCAAGCTAACTAGTCTGTGCATCTGGATTTTGAATTGACATGAAGTGCACTAAATAGGGAGGTAGGGCATTCTATTTCCACCAAAAAAAAAAAAAGGTTATTGTGAACCTATTGTGAATAGGGAGAATGTAGTGATTTATTTCTGTGTATTTCGCATAACTGTGAGGTATTTTGCATGTACACTATATGGACAAACATATTTGGCCCAACCTACAATGACGCTGTATCCACATACATATACTTCAATATGGAGTGGGTTCCACTTTTGCAGCTGTAACAGCTTCCACTCTTCTCCAAAATGTTTTGGAGTGTTTCTTTGGGAATTTGTGTCCATTCATTCTGTAGAGTATTTATGAGGTCAGGCATTGATGTTGGACGAGAAGGCCTGGCTCATAATCTCCGTTCCAGTTCATCCCAAAGGTGCTCGATGGGGTTGAGGTCAGAGCTCAAGTTCTTTCACACCAAACTCATGAAACCATGTCTTTATAATCCTTGTTTTGTGCACTGGGGCTCAGTCATGTTGGAATAGAAAAGGGCCTTTACCAAACTGTTGCCACAAAGTTGGAAGCATAGCATTGTTCAAAATGTCTTATTATGTCTTGTTATGATAAGAATTAAGCTTAATTAATTAAACAAATTAAGGTCAAGTTATGACCTTTTTAGGGATCTGTAGACCCTGGCATCTGTAGGCAATTTCAACACCATAGGAATTAAGAGGGAGCTGGACTTCAGCAAAACCATAATTCCTGGCCAACTTTCTGAAACTTCGGTGAAGTTTAAACCACAGTGTCAGATGACAGGCCCATTGCTCAACCCCTGGCAAGTCGCAATTGGTCATAATTCCTACTTTGATTCTAATAACAAGACCGATTACCTACCTGACAAAAATGCACCATCTTAATCTACTGCACTGTTAGAGATAAAGCAACAGACTGGAATAGCAGAGATACTGCCATCATTTTCATGCCTTCACAGATGGTGTCAGGTGAGAATTGGAGCTCTGAAACCGAGCCAGAGTCATTTTCCAGAGTCATATTCCTGTAGAACGTGATTAGTCTATCAAGACTAAGATCTCTGGTTCTCTTTAGCCTTTAAAACAAGTGAAGCAAAGCTTGTGTGAAAATAAACTTTAAGGCACCCGCTCTGTAGGAATTAATGTGGACATATAATGTAGATTACTTTGCCACTGGGTTATTTTAGCTTTACTAATAAATGTTTAAAATTCTAGTAAGGACAAACTTGTGTGCCTTTTTTCATTTTGTGTCTTTAAGTGTTTTTTTTTTTTTTTTTATCTCTCGGTATTATTCATGAAAGAGCTATTACAGAATAGACCACATGTTTAAAATATTGTGCAAAATATATGTACTGTAAAGTTAGACTTAATATTAAGATAGTTAAATCTTCAAAGTTATATTTCTGTTTCCTTTATAAGGCATTATTCAAACACTATACATTACTGCACAGTGAAATTCTTTATTCTTTGCCTATTCCAGGTTCATTAGGAAGCTGGGGTCGGAATGGAGGGTCAGCCATTATACAGCGGTCCTTGGAGGATAAGGGCCTTGCTCGAGGGCCCAACAGAGTTGAACCCTTAACATGCTGAGCTACCATTGCCCCACTTTTAAATAATGCATGAGTGTTCTCGCTATACATTAGAACACTGTTTAATTCTGCGATATAGTCGAAAGAAAATCTGGATCCATTTTCAATCACAGCATTTGTTAGTAGAACAGGGAGGTTTATTTAATTAATTAATCAATCAAAATGTTATTTATTTAAATACTGTAGCATGTCACATAAACAAATAAAAAATGTGTGTAATAACCTACCACACCATGCAAAAGTATTGACCCCCCCCTCTGCCCATTTCATAATATTTTGCTTCCAAACAGTAAGACTTTCTTGCATGTTTAATGCAGTCTTGAGGGATATTTCGCCATGCTTCCTGAAGGATGTTTTTGTCTCTCATTATTTTCTGTCCAGTCCCTGTACTTGAACAGTTTCAGAAGAATGATTTTGTTGACAGGCCGGTGATTAGGATACTGTTGATGCTGAATGCTGAGTGGTTGGAATAGACGAGAGGGGAAATGAGGTCGCTGTTGAGGTTGTTACTTAAAAAAAAAATTTTTGTTTGTTTTTATTTTTTGGACAGAGTCTCAGTAACATGACAAGCTCTGTTTTTGGTCCTGTTATTTCTGGTGAGGGAACCGCTGTGTACAAACTGAAAGCAAACTTGTGGACGTTAGATGTCCCCAAGTATGCTTTGTGTTCTGTTAAATAAAAAAATAAAAATAAAAAAATGGAACCTTTGATAAACTGCTGTTAAAAAATAAAGCGTTTCATATTCCAAGTGAAGAACGCATTTATTCCGAAGCAGTTTGACAGATGGAGGAACAGGCTGTATGTGTTGTTCCAATTTCTAATCAATAAAAAAAGCAGAGAAATGCATTCTAATTGCTTTGGCACAAACACATACAGATCCTCAGAGAACAGATTATTTAACTCCATATTAAATGCCCAATTAGTAATGAGCAAAATGTTATTTTGTTTCATAAGCATTCACAACAAGAATACCGTAGACATTTAAACATACGCTACTCACATTAAATGCATTTTTTCCTCAAACCTACGTATCAAATCACTACAGAGCATCACATCTAACCAACGGTACTACTGAGTAGTGTGTTCATGTGTTTAATTGACATGCTCATGATTGGATCTGCATCACATGCTTTCTTTCCTCACCAACACTAGCCAGAGGATGGAACCGTATCATACCGTTAAAACCCTGTTGGCCTCCTACTCATGTTTGCTTTTTTTTTTTGTTGAAATATTACAGATAAAAATCTCCCCATTACGTGTTGTAAATGTCACCCCAGCAACGTTCGCTCTCTCTTGCTTGCATTTGCGCATGCATGTTAAAAGCAACCTGCTGGAAAATTGTTTTAATTACGAACCTGACAGAAACCCAGCTCTTTTTTTTTTTTTTTTTGACGAATATTTTTAAATAAGTAAATGCTCGGAATTCAAATGAGCTTGATCTTTTACTCTGGAAAGGGCAAAAGGCAGAGGAGGGGGGGTATAAAAATAATTTAAAAATAAATAGATAAAGGAAATAAAATTCTTTCATTCAAAGTGACTTTCCCGTTACAGAAAAGTTAGATCAGCCTTGCAAACGTTTTTGATCTGTTAAAAGATCTTCCTTTAGTTAGTGGTGGAGCTGATTTAAAAGAAAAACTAAAGGAATGTAAAGGTATTCCAAAATTTTCTATATTCCAGGTGTTCGGTTGGGTTGGGATCAGGTGACTGGGAAGGTTTTAATACACGCCTTATATCATATTATATATGTTATTGTTATAGGGACAGGGCGGAGTCAATAAGAAGAGGACACACCTACCAAGCTATAAATATTTTACTCACTCATTCTCTATGCCGCTTATCCTTCATAGGGTCACTGGAAGCCTGGAGCCTATCCCAGTGGACTCAAGGCACTAGGCGGAGTCCATCCTGTATGAGACACTGCATCCAGTGGCTTGGATTTGGGCATTGGGTGGCCCAATTTTTATTACAAGAATAATAATTGTAATTATTATTTTTGGTTTACAAATGGATCTACACAAAATATAAATTAATAAATAAATAATCATTAAAAAAAAGCACAAGAAAGACTTTTACGTTTAATGTACTCTTACCCGTCTACGTACACCAATGTTCTCCACTTTCAGATGTGTTAAACTGATGATTCATTCCAAGACGGCACTTTTTGCAGTCTGACTGACGCTGAAACATTTATAGCTGCCGTATAAAGCACTCTGCGCTGCCATCCAACATCACCAGAACCTACAAGTGCTCGGAGGACTTTCTTTTTTAAAGATACTTCTCAAATTGATATGACAGATGATAACCCAGCTTTAAGAGCTATAAAACCCCCGAGCTGTCAAACATCTCACGTTTGACTGTGCCATCGGATAATTACGCCAAAAAGTTCTGAAGTGGTTTTATGACTTTGGATTACTTTAAAAAGACACTTAGAGTGATTAGCAAATTGAATTGAAGGAACGGATTGCTTTAAACAAAGAATTTATATTAAATGGAAAGATTTCACAATTTCCTTTAATGTCTCAAGCATTCTTTAAAGGTTCTGGAAATATACTGTATACTTTTAATCTCTTAACATATTTTCTCTTAAGATATAACTAGCTGGAGTTAAAACCTAATTGTTTTTGGAATAAAACTGCAGGTTCCTGCTTGGTTTATATTGTAATTCACATCCTATTATTAAAAGAAAAGTGAGTTATGGCATCCCACAAGGTTCAGCTTCAGGACCTGTGACGCTTTGTTATTTAAATGCTCTTAAACATGAACTTAAACAAACATAAGCAGTAGTTTTAGTTTTGTAATGCAGCTAGATTTAGCAGCACAGTTACATGAAATAAATTAAATTAACTTTCTTATAATTTCAATAAGAGCTCTTTTTCTTAATTGCATGCATGCTGTGGCTTATTATTTGATTTATATGTACTGTATATATACTGTTTGTGTGTGTGTATAATAAATCAATGAATCACAATAATACATCAAATATATATATATATATATATATATATATATATATATATATATTTGATGTATTATTGTGATTCATTGATTTATTATACATATATTATATATATATATAATACAATTACAATACAGTTATTAAAATATTCATGTTTTTCAGTAATTGATTTTGTAAAACTGCTTGAATCAGCAGTGAAGGTTAACTGAGTGAATTTTCTGTACTTGCAGATAGAGGTGTTTGAAATCAGAAGTGCAGATGGCTGTAGATGTGTCAAAACAGAATGTTCACAATTGTCAAGTAGACATAGAGAGAAAGAGAAGAGCGATGCTTTTTATTATTAAAAAGGCTACTGTGAGCTAATACTTTTAATATGTAAAAAGTAAATTTGAAGGCGAGTACTTTTACACTTTTACTCAGGTGCACATATACTGTACATTAAGGACTTATACTTTTACTTGGTTAATATTTACCCAATTATTTATTTATTTATTTATTTATTTATTTATTTTTAAATAAAAATCTCTGGCATCCTAAAAAAGTTTTGGGGTCCCTGAAATCTTTTTTCAACATCCTAAACAAACGCAGAAAAAATAGCTGATGGTGTAATAATTAAATAATTTGTCAAACTCCAACAAAACCTGATCACTGAAGGCCAAAAAGACGAATAATCAATAGATAACAAAATAACTAAAAATCTGAATAAATTCAGCTCTGGTGCTTAAAACCTGGTCGTGACACTCTACTCGCAGTCACAGCACACTTTTATTTAATTGTGTGCGTGTGTTGTGTTATTGGCCAACTGACAGTAGCTAACTCTCCACCTAAGTGCGTTCATTACCATGTTAGCAACCATGAAAAGGTATAAGACAAGAGGCGATCCATTTACACCTCTCCCCAAACCCACACACGCAAACCAATTACCAGTCCAGATTTGCATTCAGATTACTTAATGACTTGATGAAAGTGGATCTGCTGTTAATTAGGTGCTGGAGTGCTTGTAACAATGAATTTAGATACAAATTAGGGTCCAATTATGTCTAATGCAGGACTGGGCGCCTCTTTTTTAGGAGCTTCAATCAACTGAAGGCAAACAAACCCCTTTGAGAAACCCAGCTGGTAAATGCTTGTATACACACACACACACACTTCCACATGGACTCAACCTTACACACTTAAGAAGAGAGCTGAAGAACTGCAGAATGATATTTGCATACTGTATGTGTGTATAAGACTCTTACCAAACCAAAACATTACAGAATCTATAGTTTATAAAATTCCAACTCCCTTCTTGTCACAACTGCACACATTCCCAAAGCAATAGCTAAGTGTTGGATAATTTCAGCTTTTATTTATCAAGTCAAAATTTCAGCTGGTAATACTTCTATGAAGGGCGTTCAAGTCAATGACCCCCCCCC
>QMIH01000324.1:335791-370842 GCA_003987875.1 Clarias batrachus | reverse complement strand
TGTTTGTAATGTAGGTGGCATTAGTGCATGATGAAGAGTTATGTTGCCGAGTGCTAAGCTTAAGCTTAGTGATGCATCAGACTGTGTGGCTTCTCGCTGAAGGAAAAACACACATAAATACATAAACTACATGAGATCAGATCAGGGTTTTTTTTTTTCTATACACATACAGTATAGATGTTCATATTTTTTCTGATAATACTGTAAACATCAAGCATTCCCCCCAACCACCCACCCATACACTCTCTCTTTCTTTCTTTCTCTCACACGCACACATACTGTACACACAATCCACATTAACATTTAAAAAAGTCAACAGGGAGAGATTACTTTCCTTTCTCTGGGTTGTGACCTGTGTAGGGCAGTGAGAAGCATGCTGAGAAGGACCAGGCCATTTTTCATGACGTGTCTTGGTGCATTGCAGTTCTGCTCCTGATAAAAGTTAGCAGGAAAAAAACTGCAGTGTGAAATGATGAAATAAAAGATAATCAAATTCACACAGAAGAGTTGGCCAACATTACCAGCCGGAGTTAGTTTTACTGGCTGTTTCTCCAGTATTGTTACAAAAAAAAAAAAAAAAAAATTATAATTATTAAAAAGAAAATAGAGTGTAGGGACAATTCTGAACAAGTGTTCACATAGTCTAGCTTCCTGCTTCACTAGAGAATATTTTAATACATAGCCAAGGAACTATCTAGTACATGTTCATATGCATAGATTGCATGTGAAGTTTTTATGGAGTAAAAATTGTGAGTGCTAAAAAAAAACAAAAAAAAAAACAGTTCTTGAAGTCTGTGAATTCCTGAAAAAAAAATCAGAGGCCCCCAAAATTTAATTCAATTCATTTCAATTTTATTTGTTTAGCGCTTTTAACAAAGCAGCAGCTTTACACAATCAAAAGAATTATTTACGTTTGTATGTAATGTGAAAGTATATAAATAAATAATGGTCAGATTGTCCCTGATGAGCGAGCCGAGGGCTCCAGTGGCAAGGAAAAACTCCCTGAGATGGCAGTAGGAAGAAACCTTGAGAGGAACCGGACTCAACAGGGAACCCATCCTCATCTGGGTTAAACAGAAAGCAGGAACAGATCTGCATTCATACTGTGTGTTGGGTGGCAGGCAGTTCAGTATAACATGTTAATTGATGTTAATATGGAGTCCAGGTAGTTAATAGATGCTCAGGTAGACTTGTAGGAAATTCCAGCCCTGAACTATCGAGCGACTGCAGCCAAATCCGCAGAGAAACAGCCGTCAACATCAGTCGAGGCCAGAACCGTCTTCCTAGTAAAACGCCCTGGATTCCTAAAAACATCTGGGCTCATGAAAAAATTCTAATGCCCCAAAAGGTCCTTAGATTGCTAAAAAAAAAACAAAAAGTTCCTAAGTTTTTTGAAAGAAAAAAGGATTCCTAAAAAAAAAAATAGCTCCTAAAAAATTTCTGAAGCCCCTCAAAATTCTGATATCCCCAGAAGTCCCTTGATTGCTAAATGCATGTGAGGTCCTCAAAAGTCCGTAGATTCCTAAAAAAAATCCAAGGTTATAAAAAGTTCCTTAATATCCTGGATTACTGATATAAGAATCATTTAAGATCTCAACAGTTCCAGAATTCCTGAAAAAAAAAAAAAAAACTTCAAATATGAAAAAAAAAATCTGAGGTCCTAAACAGTTCCAGAGCTTCTAAAAAAAGACTGGAGCTCTAGGAAAGAAACAAAACAAAACAAAAAACTGAAGCCTCAAAAAGCCCCTGGGTTGTTAAAAAAAACAAACAAAAAAAAAACAGGATTTCGGGAAAAAAAAATCCTGAGATCCTTCAAAGTTAATGACGTATTTTAAGAGCCGTAGAAAAACGAATAAATCACTGGCCGTCTGATGTGGTAATGAATCGTAAAAATGCTTTTAAACTTTCTGGCTTCCTGAGAAGTTTTCTAAAATAAATCTAACATTACCTCGGATTAAACAATGACGGAAAGCATGAATAAATCACACTCTACATTTACTGTACGTCTAGACACTGAGGTTCTGATACACCTGGAGTAATGAGTGAGGATTAAATGATACATTTCTAATTCACAACCATTTTATTTATTCATTTATGACAGGAACTGGACGCGTCACGTTATGCTTTGATGTCATTGAGACTGACAGAACATTCATATCAGAAAAAAAAAAAAAAACTTAATAGTATAAACAATGCTGATTATCTCACAAATGTGCCCCCAGGCAGCCGGTATATAAATGTGATTATTTATTGATATGTGGAAACTGCATTGTCTGTTTACGGAGATTATTTGTATTTGTATTGTACTTACTTGCGCCGATGAGAGAGCCGTATGGAGACTGAGTCAGGATATTCATACACATCTGTAATAAGAGCAATATTTAAATGTGTCTTATTCTGGATGAGGGATGGACTCTGAGACAGAGACAAGACGAGACGCCATATGCTCCTGACACAGAGCCTCAGCATGGAGTTCCCAAAGGGAATTCTACTGTAAGAATCAGTGAAGATAGCTTCCTTTTTATTAACTTAAAATTTGATTGTCCAAAATGTTTCAGGATTTAAGATGTATAGCACGTAAAGTTGTCGAAAGTTGAACTCAGTTGCGTGTGTATTGTATATTCTATATCAGGGTTTCACCATCTTAAATCTACTCAAACTGATCTAATAATTGTCCTTATTCCATTTTCTTTCTTTTCTCGCGTCTATTATTCAAGAAGAATCTGGCAACCTTCGAGACATAAACTACACACATTTTATTAATATAAATAGTCACAGATCCTATTTTAATACATTTGCATTACATGAAGTTTGTGAAGTGTGTGTGTGAGTGTGTGTGTGTGTGTGTGTCGCTCCTGGCTGTTTTGGGCGACAGCGTCCATGCAGCAGTCGTTCTTTATGGCAGTGACGAGAGTTTATTTCACGCTCTCTGATCTGAGCTCTCACGCTGCAGGAATAAACAGCACTGTTCCTCCTTCCCTTCTGACCTTCAGTGTAATCACAGCTGTTCTTTCTTAAATTACTTATCTCTCTCTCTCTCCCTCTCTCTAAATAACACACAGTGCTAACACCTGTTCCTGTACCTGATCAAAAAAGAAAAAAAAAAAATGAAAAATGACAATTCCTGAAAGTTTAATTTTTCAGGAAATTAATTTACACTGTTCTTATAAACAGTTGTAGTTAATATAATTAACATGAATTATTTTTTCGGAAATTTAGTCAAAACTACAGATTGTTACACTCATTGACTCGTTTTTAATTATCCCACAGACGACACATTAACACTGAAAATCTCATAATTAACACGGCAGTTTGTTTAAGAGGTTACGCACTGCTGTTGGATGTAGAGACGCGCTTCATTCGTAATTATAATAAAAAAGATGGAATTCTTTATTTTTTACTTTGGTGGACATGAACATAGTCAACGGTACAAGTGAAATGATTAGAAAACTTTATAAGTGTGATTTTTAAATATAATTTTATTTAAATGCAAATTCCATTGTATTACTACAATGGCGCTTGAGCTAAAGGCCAACACGTCTCTTTATCTGATCTTTATCTTATTATGCTTTCAGTTAGTGAAGGAGGCGTGGCTTTTTTGTTTGTCAATGTTATTGAAAGAGGTGTGGCCCATGTGTCAGTGTTAGTGATGGAGGTGTGGCCTGTGTGTCAGTGTTAGTGATGGAGGTGTGGCCCATGTGTCAGTGTTAGTGATGATGGCGTAGCTTTTGTGTTTGTCAGTGTTAGTGATGGAGGTGTGGCCTATGTGTCAGTGTTAGTGATGGAGGTGTGGCCTATGTGTCAGTGTTAGTGATGGAGGTGTGGCCTATGTGTCAGTGGTATTGACGGAGGTGTGGCCTATGTGTCAGTGTTAGTGATGGAGGTGTGGCCTATGTGTCAGTGTTAGTGATGGAGGTGTGGCCTATGTGTCAGTGTTAGTGATGGAGGTGTGGCCTATGTGTCAGTGTTAGTGATGGAGGTGTGGCCTATGTGTCAGTGTTAGTGATGGAGGTGTGGCCTATGTGTCAGTGTTAGTGATGGAGGTGTGGCCTATGTGTCAGTGTTAGTGATGGAGGTGTGGCCTATGTGTCAGTGTTAGTGATGGAGGTGTGGCCTATGTGTCAGTGTTAGTGATGGAGGTGTGGCCTATGTGTCAGTGTTCGTGATGGAGGTGTGGCCTATGTGTCAGTGTTCGTGATGGAGGTGTGGCCTATGTGTCAGTGGTATTGACGGAGGTGTGGCCTATGTGTCAGTGGTATTGACGGAGGCCTGGATTTGGCGTTTCACTTTCCGTAAAGGTGTGGCATATGTCACTGTTACCAAAGTAGGCGTGGTTTGTGTGTCAGTTTTAGTAAAGGAGGCGTGGTCTAAGTGTCAGTGTCAATGGAGCAGGCTTGGCTTTTGTGTTTGTTAGTGTTATTGAAGGAGGCGTGGTCTTTGTTTCAGATTCAGGGAAGAAGGCGTGGCCTTTATGTTTGTCATTGTTAGTGAAGGAGGCGTGGCCTTTGTGTTTGTGTTAGTGAAGGAGGCGTGGCTTTTATATTTGTCAGTTTTAGTAAAGAAGGCGTGGTCTTTGTGGTTCAGATTCAGGGAAGGAGGCGTGGTCTTTGTGTTTGTCATTGTTAGTGAAGGAGGCGTGGTCTTTGTTTCAGATTCAGGGAAGGAGGCGTGGCCTTTATGTTTGTCATTGTTAGTGAAGGAGGCGTGGCTTTTATATTTGTCAGTGTTAGTAAAGGAGGCGTGGTCTTTGTGTTTCAGATTCAGGGAAGGAGGCGTGGTCTTTTGTGTTTAAAGTTCAGTGAAGGAGGTGTGGCCTGTGTGTTTTATTACTCTTAAAAAGTGCGTAGCCTCTGGGATTAAAAGCGACATGGCCATTGTGTTTTAGTTTTAGTGAAAGGGGTGTGGTCTCTTTGATTGAAGGAGAGTGACCATTGTGTTAAAGTAATTGCGCCGCAATCTTTGTGTGCATGTACATTATAGGAAAAAAGGCATGTCCTCCATGCCCGTCAGTCCCAGTGTTGGAGGCGTGGCCTGTGTGTAAGAGCATTAGGAGTATATCTGGATGGAGATGGTGTCGATGTGTTGGAACTCATTGAGCTGCAGTTTACACTCGGATTTCAGGCAGACGTGTGCGACTCTGAAAATGAAAATGATTAAGACGTCTAAAGAGCAGATTATAATAACAGGATCTCTTTGTGTAGCTAATGTTGTTTTCCCTGTGAGTAATGCTTCCTGCTGCTGTAGAAGCGAGGGAGGGACAGACTGCTGGCAGGAAACAGCAGAGAGGATGGAAACCCCCTTGTGATATTAAAGGAGACAAAATGAGAATAAAAGCGATACGCTGGCGCTCGTGCAGGTGAGATAAAGCGCTGTGGAGAAGCTTTGCCGGAATTTTCTTGATGCTTCAGTGCTCTGCGTTGTCGCTGCTAGACCCGACTGCTCCGAGTCATTAACTCCCCCAGCAACGCCGACTGGAACGCCTCGCTTATTACAAATTTATTTTAAAGCCAACGGTTGCTCGAGAAAGCAAACAGATTTGTCTTAGCGGGACTCGAAATTGGAGACGACACACAATGGCACGTGTGTGTGTGTCTGTGTATATGCCCGAGTGCCAGGAGAGAGAGAGAGAGTGAGAGAGGAAATAGTGGAGTGAAAGCCCAGAACAAACAAGTGGGAAAGGGGAGGAGCATGAGTGAGGATGTGAAAGACGGATACAGGAGAGGACAGACAAAAAAATAGAGTGGAGACATAGAAATAACGAGAAGCAGACTTATAGAGGCCTAGTGAAAGAGTGGGACAGGCGAGCGGGGTATACAATAAGTAAAAGATGAGAAAAGAGGACGAGAGACACGGACATGGCAAGGGAAAGATAGAGAGAAAGCGGAGAGATGCAGGAGGGATTGATGGGAAGAAATGGAAGCAAGGAGAGTCAGAGAGAGAGAGAGCATTGAAAAAAAAACAACACTTGTTGAGAGAAGTTGAAAATAAAAAGGGGGGAATAATGAGGGGGAGGACAGGATGGATAGACAGAAAGAAGAGACATTTTCAAGATGCCAAAACATGAGTGAGAGTGAACGAAGAAAGACTCAAGTGAGAGAGCGAAGGAAAAGAGAGGATGGAGAAACATTCTTTTTAATCTTAGCGCTATTCGTTAAGGTGTGTATTCTTGTGTTGTTTCATTTTTATTTCATAAGACGGCGAGTCCAGGCTTGACGTTACACCTCCATCGGCCTCTTTGTACAGTAATATTTTCCCTTCACTCTCTCGTATTTAATAAAGCCAGGAGAGATGAGGCGACTAGACCACACGGCCTGTCATCAGAGCCTCTTCATGTTCCATAAACTCCTGAATCATGAGGCTGAATACATACAGTGCACTGCTCCTCTGATCCTGACCTGATGTTCTTCTCTTCCCTTCATGGTAAAGGCGTCTTCTATGCATTTATTAATGATGTGTCAGTGTGTGAGAAGGAGCCAGGTCCTGAGGGTCCGTTAATTCCATTAAGTGAGGATGAAGTAAAATACAAACAATCAGATCCTCTTCATTTCCTGCTTTAAATAATATGAGTGGCGCTTAAGTTGAACCGGGACTTGTGAATGAAGGTGTAAAAGCGATTGAAACTTACCAACTTCAAGCACAGTACAGTGATGAGCCAGATTGTTGAAAATCATTCACCAGCACATTACAGGAACTCGGTTGGGAGTTATTTCCACATCCCCCACACGGTCCTGACCTCACGCCAAGCCATTTCCACGTGTAAAGGAGCTCCTGGGAGGCCGGCGCTTCAAACGTGAATCTCTCAGGTAGCCTGATCACGGCTCTGGCGCACTGAGAAAACGTTCTACCTTGATGGTGTCCAAGCACTAGTAAAACACTGGGATAAGTGCATTAGAGTAGCAGTAGATTATATAGATTATACAAATAAAGTGAGTTTTTACTCTCATACACTGTGCTCTGGACAATCAAAAGTCTCGGTTTGACTTGAACACCCCAAATAGGTTCTTGCTTCTAAAATGTTAATTCATTTCTAGAAATGCGGCTCTGACTAATATATGGTCATTTCCATAGCAACGCCACACGGTATGAAGTTTTACTGTGACAAGTGTGCAGAGGTGGAAAGAGTAATCAAATTTTGTACTCAAGTAAAAAGTAGATATTTCAGTAAAATGTTACTGAAGTACAAGTAAAAACCTACTCAAGTAAAAGTAAAATGCAGCTTGTAAAAAAAATTTACTCAGCGTAAAAGTTACAGAGTTCCTTTTTTTTACCAGCAGGGTGGGATGGGGGATTCTAGTGTAGTTCAAAAAGACAAGTCTCAAACTAGTTGTTTTTGACTGAAGGAACACCTTTGCATAATAAAGCTGTTGTCTTTCTTGTGCTTGAAAATCAAAGTGGTCACGTAAATATGCCGTTACGTCCCAGTCTAGGGTTACGCCATACAGCAGGAGAATGGTTCAGGGTTCTATTATAAACTGTATGGAAATGGTGGTATATGGCAGAAAGAACTAGATCCAGTCATTAACTGATGAAATTGCTTTACAAAAAGATATATAAATAATAAACAAAAGGGCATCTGTATTTTAGTAGCTAAATTACCTGCAAAAAAAAAAAAGCCAAAGCACAAGCAAAAATACAGGTACCTTCCCTGACTCCCTAAACCAAAACAAGTGAATAAACTCCCTCTTCCCGAAAGAAATGGCAGCCACGCCCCTGCCACACCCCAGTGCACAAACATACAGTGAAATGATCTACAAATACATACAAAGAGCAACCAAACCAAAGTGGCAAAGCAATAATCAAAGAACCAGAATACATAATCAAATATCAAAACACCAAAATCACAATCCAAAACCAATCTCTCTCCAACACCTCGCCTACACGCCTCCTCTTTCCCGCGTCTCTCTCCGGTTTATATATGGTCGTGGTGATTGATGACATCACTCTCAGGGCGGAAGCGGCCGTGTGGAAAGTCGGGTAGATGCCGATGTGGGGAAACAGTCAGAAAACCTGGAGTGGAGTCTGGAGTGGCGCACGACCAGGACACGATACACACACACACGAGCACAACAAAGCAGCATTTACTGTATACAAAGCATACAATTATTATTTTTTTATTTTCATTATTTTAATTTTTTTTACTCAGTAGTAAATATGATTTAAAATGTAGCAAAGTACATCACTTTAAACAAAATATACTTAAGTAAAAGTAAAATTACAGATTTTAAAAACTACTTTAAAAAGTAGAGGTATACAAATAAACTTCTCAACTACAGTAAAGCGAGTAAATGTCATTCGTTACTTTTCACCTCTGGAAATGTGTTTATTTAATATTTACGAAGGCTAGAGCATTGTGCGTAATGTTAACCCATAACACTAACCAAGGTGTCAGTGAAACGTGTTTAAGCTAAAAAAAAAACAAAACAAAAACAAGTTCATTATAATATAACGCTAGCATGTTTTTGCTAAATTGTTTGATTAAATCATCACAAGTATGACTAGGCATTAGACTCCTGGTGTAAAGCATCCCATCTGAACTTCTCCGGGACAAGAAGTATTCCCTCGCTTTCTTGAAGGGACGTGAAGAACCTAGTGTGAGTGCAGATCTAAAATTACATCATGTACAGTAAGTTCTGTCCTAGAGAACCAGCGCCCTGAACACAAAAAAATCAGACTGGCGAAATCTCGACCGATGCGTGCTGAACAACAGGGCAAAAGCAGCTCCGCCGATTCCCCGTCTCCTAGTATGATTCTTCTTTTTCACTTGTTCTTGCCTCCACATCGATCTGCCCCTCAGCCTGCGGCTGCAGAGAACATGCCGCTGATGAAAGAACTCACAAAGCGCACATCTCGTGTTTACTCATACAGTATGTGGAGAAGAAGCAAGAGGAAGGATTGTGGAGGGAGAGGAAGCAAGAAGCCTCAGTGTTGGCAAGTTTTAGATGCAGCTCGAAAACAAATAACACAAATGTCTGGCTTTGTATTAGCCGTGAAAAGTGATTTGATTTGATTTGAATTACGCACCACGACATACTACTGAGTTACAGCTACAGTGCTGGGATCGATGCCACACGTCAGCCCAGAGTAGACAGCCAGGGGGCGGGGGTTCAGTCACTCATGAACTTTTTGACGTTTTTTTTTTTTTAAACCTAACACATGGTATAAAATGTTTAAATACCAAACCGCGCAAAATTAAAATATTAATATTTTTCAATTATGAGCTGAAGTAGTATTGACCAATAATAATAATAATAATAATAACAATGTCTTTAGTCTCATCCTTGTTAATAGATAGACAAATGTTTCTTTAGTTCTTTCTTTTTAAATATTAAAAAAAATGCTTAATTAATAATTGTACACATTTGTTTGTCCTTGGTTTATTTCCTTGACTTCATGCATTTCTGTCATAACATCTATCTCTCTCTCTTTCTATCCATCTACATTCATTTTAATATTAATTCTAATTCAGACTAAATAACTCAATATTATTATTATTACTACCATTATGATGATAATTACTAATAAATATTTTAGGGTCTTTATTTCTTTGATCACGTCTGCTATAATTCTGCCCCATTTCATCCCTTTTTATAGTCCAGTTTCCTTATACGGACTCCGTTTCCTGTTCTCATTATCCTGTTGCTATGGCAGCTGATTAGTTCCACCTGTTCCTCATTACCCCTCATTAGTCAGTGTATTTATACCCGCTTGTGTTCTCTGTGTGAGGCGTGAGATTTATTGGCTTTTTTTTTCTCCCTCCCTCCATTTCATCAGGCATGAGGTCCAATTAAATCCAATCGTTCCTCATTAATTCAATCATTTTACTAATTTATTCATTTGTTCCTCTGTGTTTCCTGTAAGTATGATTCTGTGCCTTGTCTACAGAAAGTCTTAAAATGGTTGTAGTCTATAGAGTAGGAGCGTGAATGCATCCGGGCCGGCGTTCGGCCCACGCTGAGGTCTGTTCCATGCCTTGCTGTTCACTCGACGTCCCGACATCCAACAAGGCTGAAAAAATGCAGAGACCTCAGCTGGAGTCAATTCTCACACCTCTGCAGGCTTCAGTGTTACGGTCAGGAGCCAGAGCTTGACAGAAAGACGATCTATACTGCAATTGTACTGCCTGTCAAAGCAAGTCCACGGTGAGAGCAACAAAGAATCGCTTTTCTCCAAACGATCGTCAACTGGAAAGAATGCATAAAAAAAATTATACAGCCCAATTATACAATGACACATTTTGCCCTGGATGTTCCAGCGTTGTTTTACTAATATATTTTTTTTTCATTTAAATAGATAAATTTAAACCAAACAGAAGCTGTAGGGCCTCTGAGTGGTACAGTGAAAGTGCTCTGGAGATCGCCAGTGGTGAATCTCATCATCCGGAGATCGGCAGTTCGATTGATGCTGTAACCTCTCGCAGCTGTAAGCCTAGAGAGAGCGGATTGGCCGAGCTCTCTCAGAGGGGAGGAATGAGAGGTATTTAGTGCTCCCACATTAATTACAGCTCTACAGCCAGTCAGGAGCGTCTATGAGCTCAGGCAAGCGGAAGGAGTAGATAGCGCTGCCCCTAACGATGCATGAGCGAGCATTTCTAAAAGATGCAGTCGGCTGGCGCCACGTGCTTCAGAGGAAACGTGATAGTCTTCAGCCCTTCCGAGTGAGTGGTAGTAGTAGCCTTAATGTGGAGACCCCTAGTGATGGGGAGGAATTGTAGACGACTAAATTAGGGAGAAAATTGGGGAAAAATCGCCCCCAAAAAACAGGATGTTCCAGTTCTGACCAAAGGGGGCAGCATTAAAATTAAAAAGTGAAGAATATAATGACGCTTTCCTTGTCCAAAACAGGGCCAGTACTAAACATTAACAAAAAGGTACATTTCATATAAATTACAAAAAGCTAAACGTTGATCATTTAATGCTTGAAAAAGCGTGGTCCATTAAACAGCATTATTCCCAGAGCTCAAGCCTTAAGACCACAATAAACACAAGGAAACCAAATGATTAATAAAAGGGGGAAAAGAACAAAGGATTACACAGTAAAAGGACGAAAGTGTAACCTCACACTACACCACACTGCAAGGACGGGTCATTAAATAATAATTGGCAATCACATCAAAGAGAAAATAAAGATAGAAAATAATAATGCTGATAAAGAATAAAGAAACACACACCAGTGGCCTTGACCTGTCACTGCTCAGAACGAAACATCACCGTAATTACATTTTATTCATATGCATGTTTTTAATAGCACAAGAAAAGAAACAAACAAAACCGTGTTCAAAGCTAAATAACTTCTATAAATAATGTAGAAATCACTAGTGAAGGTCAAAAACAGGTGAGTACAGTGTCTTGCAAAAGTATCCACACCTCTTGAACTTTTCCAGATTTTATCACATTACAACCACAAACATGAACGCATTTTAGTGTGATCGTATATATTGGACTTACACAAAGTGCAACAATTGTGAAATGGAAGAAAAATTATGAATTATTTAAATAAATATATTATATATCTGCAAACCTATAACAAAACATTATACCTTTTTTTTACTTTGTACATTTGTTTAATAAAAAGAAATACACAACACGCAGGGATTAGCAAGTATCACCTATGATTACAATATAGAGTCATAGCTTGTGGATGCACCTCTAGCAGCAAGACAATGATGTAATGGTTTCCTGTATGACTATCAGTCTCACATCATTTTGGTCCATTCTTCTTTACAACATAGATTCAGTTGATTGAGGGTGTTGGGTATTTGTTATGCACAGCACTATTAAGGTCATGCCTCAGCTTTTTAGTTGGGTCAAGTTCTGGACTTTGACTAGACTAGGTCATCCCAAAACTTCAGCTTTACTGGTGTGTGTTGGATCATTGTCCTGTTCCACGACCCAGTTTTGACCAAGCTTTGTCAGACAGAGGACCTCAATTGCCTCTAGAATTCTCTAGGTATACAAAGAACTTCATGGTTGACTCATTGACTGCCCGGTTCTCAGGTCCTGTGGCTACAAAAACAAGCCCAAAAATTAATCGGTCCACTGACGGGCTTGACAGTGGGGATGAGGTGCATGAGGCACAGGGCATAAAAGCCAAACAACTTCATGTTCGTCTCATCTGTCCATAGGACATTGTTCCAGAAGACCTATGATTTTTTCAGATGCAGTTTTGCGAACCCCAGTCGAGCTTCCATGTTGTTTTTAGACACAAGAAGCTTTCTCGTGGCACCCTCCCAGGCAAATCGTACTTGTTCATTTTTCTTCTATTTGTGCTGCCATGGACTTTAACATTTAACATGCTCACAACTAAATGCTCCCCCCCAGCAAACTGCCAAAACATCTGATTTTATAGAGGTCTGCACACCTGCAGCTGATCAACAGCTTGCTTGGCGGAGGTGTGAAACGGGGAGTTTGAGGTTTGAAGCATTATCTGAAGAGTAGTTGTAGCTGGAACATTAACCCACACACTTTGGAGGAGCTCTGAGATGTGTGTTAACTTGTTAAATAAAATAGTGAAATTACAATCACTAAGACTGGCGACTCATTCCATAACATGCCCTTAATTTAAGACAAACTTATAAAGGGAACAGTATTTTTACCTGCTTATGAAGTGGAACATCTGCTTCACATTACCATCAGCATTATAAAATATAAACCCTTGACTTGCAGATGCACTACTGTCAGAGCTGCTGGTAGAGAAAATTAATCAGCGCCAAAATGGAGAATTGAAAAATAACAATGCTGTGGTGTGGAGCCCTGAAGCCCGGGTTTTAGGTTTTATTCAGCCTCAAAGACTACCAGCTCAGAGAACAGTGAACGTTTCTCCCTCGGTGGGAACACAGATGAGTGAGATCGTTTACTTTGACTAAATAAACCTTAATCAAAGACCAGTGAGGGAAGTGTGAGTCAGGGATCGAGCTCTGTAACTAAAATAAAGAGGAAAGTAAAGACTTGCTAGCAGCCGTTATATCCCAGTGCACTCATTAAAGCCTAAAGTCTGAATTGGGAACTCGCACATAACGAAGCACAAACGTTTGATTTCTCACGC
Organism: Clarias batrachus; assembly: GCA_003987875.1. Classification (NCBI taxonomy): domain Eukaryota; kingdom Metazoa; phylum Chordata; class Actinopteri; order Siluriformes; family Clariidae; genus Clarias; species Clarias batrachus. The sequence goes on along the minus strand of QMIH01000324.1, from coordinate 357,801 downwards.
TGAGAGAAAATCCTTTTTACTTTTCAGCCCAGTGGAAAATCTGCTGTTTTTCTTCCCTGTTTGCTGATGGCTGATCTGAACTCACTGCACACACCACCCATACTACATCTCTACTGTAAGAAAGAGACGCCATTATATCCTGCGTCAGTTCTTATCCCTGTAATGAGTTCAAGGTCCAAATGTATTGTTATTTTTTAAACGTTTATTTTTTTATTTGCTTTTGTTGCTAAAGAATGATGTGTTATGAACATGTTCAGATATAGCACTTTGTTTCTGGTGTGCTTGCGTTCTGGTCGTTTTTGGGGAAGGATTATGATGCGTTATCTGTTTGCTACAGTACAGTTACACAGTCCCAAAAGGGAAACCGGATATAAGAACAAAATGTGTTTGAACACATGTTCTGATGAGTTGTGGTACTGGATAAGAAGCACTCTGATTTAAATGTGTAAAAACAAAAAATATGAAACAAAGATCTTCTATTAATCAAATACACATCAATCAACATATTCATGTAATAAGTCTAATGGTAATTTTTTTGAGGAGGGGATACTAACTTCCAGGAGTTGTGTATGAAATGGACTGCTGGCACAAGTACTGGATGCTGGTTTATTTGGATAAAAGCAAAGCATTGTGATTGGTCAGAAGGTGATATATATGACAGCAGCTCCGAGTCTCCATCCAGTATCAGTACTTTAGAACACTCTCAGTCATCTTCTGCAGGCTTGGAGCCTATCACGGTGGACTTGGTGGAATACACCATAGAAGCACTCAAACGCAAATGGGCAATTTTGGGACATCAGTTAGCTTATCCTGAGCTACTGGAGGAAAGTACCCAGAGCAAACCCCACCAAGCACTGGGAGAACATGTAAACTCCATGACCAAAGACCTAAGGAGGGATTCAAACCCTGGAGGCGCAGGACCACCATGCTCCCTGTTTTGTAACAGGAACTCCAGTGTTTCGGTGGCAGTTTCTTACTTGGTCGTGCTGCTAGTTCGATGCCGGTTATATCTGAGCAGTTGAGGCTGAAGGATGTTGCTGAAAGGCCAACCAGTGTCAACAGTAGCTTGAACTGGGGACTTTCTGTTCAGCAGTCTAGCACCTCAACTATTAAGCGCCAACTAGCATGAGACCCAATCATGACTCTAAATGGATAAGAAAGAAGTTAAAATGTTCTGCAAATGCTTCTACTAAGGAACAAGCAACATAGTTACTTATAATTCACTGTGTCTTATTGACTCCGGTCAATAAGAAACATTTATCTCTCTTCAATTTTATTTTAATAGCGCAGACTACTCCAGTGAACAGCAGAACACCAGAGAGCTATACCTGTAGCTTTTAATGGCACTGTGCATTTTAAAAGAAAGCCCAATGATCAGAATTTATCACCAGAAGACCCCAGAATCACATCCCTTCTCCACACTTTACTGTTCTGTCGTTCCTGTAATTAATTAAGCTCATTAAACTCTAATTTATCCAGCCCAGGCCTACAATTCTCCTACAACTCTATCCTGTTGCTAATTCACAAAGTCAATATTTTTCCTATTCTCGCTCATTCATTTTGGTTTGCTTGCTATTTTCATTGATAGACGAACATGGTTTGTCCAAAATGATGCTAATAGTACACCATTTTCTTCCCCTGTATTGCTTATTTATTATTTTTCACAATTTAACAAATGATTTCACATCCAGTTTCAGGTCATAACCACAAGAGCCATTACATTGTGCTTTCATACCCTCGAGTTCCATCTTACGCTAAAAGCAAAGAGTGTAATCGGGTTACATAACTAACCTCCATGCAAAGAAAAATCTACTACAATCCTTTATTAACCTTTTTATCAATTTTCTATGCATCAGCAGTCATGACACGACCCTGCGTAAAGACTCTGCCTAATCTAACTTCCCTAATCTCTTCCCATCTTTCCCTTCTCTTCATCTCCCCTTTCATAACAACACAATGGCGTCTGAGGCTAAAAGCCGCATCTGCTAACGAGCATCCCGCCTTCGCCGTTAATCAAGGGAGCCCCAGGCTTGTGGATAGACACCGACGGCAATTAGTTTAAAAGGCATTACTTGACATTTTACTCCTCCCCGCCTTTATGAGCTGCTGAATAGCTGACATTTGTATGCGGCTGAAGCGTTGGCGGGATGTAATTTGGCAGCGAGAGAAGTCTGGGCCGTCCCTGCAGGCTGCGCTACAGGTGATGGAGATGGAGTGTGGGGTCAGAGAGAGCAGACCAACAGCCTGGCACTTGATAATTGGCACAGAGCTGTGAAAAAAACAAACAGAGAGTATACATTTTATTAATTCATATATATTATACACACACACAGAAGTTGGACAATGAAACTGAAAAACATCGCCCAATTTAGTGTTGGAGGTTTCATGGCTAAATTTGCCCAGCCTGGTGGCCAATCTCCATTGATTGCTCTTACTGGAGGAATGTGTGCGAGAAGGTTTAATTAGGAGGTAATAGCACAGTTTTGCTTAAAATATTGCAATGCACACAACATCATGGGTGACATCAGAGTTCAAATTATTGGTGCGCATCTCGCTGGCGCATCTGTGACCAAGACAGCAAGTCTTTGTGATGTATCAAGAGCCTCGGTCTCCAGGGTAATATCAGCATAAGAAGAACGAACCACATCCAACAGGAGTACCTGTGGACGCAATAGGAAGCTGTCTGAAATTGATGTCCGCACGCGCACAGTACATCTCCTGTTCTGCTGCATTGTCTGGTTAAACCTTTTGGAAAACACGGAGACAATGCTCAGGAATTACAGTTAGGTTTAATTTCAATAAACTAGTCAGGAAAGCTTTAAACCATTAATGGATTGGATTGGTCATCTGTTCATTCCTTCACTTAGATACAATTCAATTTCATTTGTTTAGCGCCTTTAACAGTTGCCATTGAAGTTTGTATGAAATGTGAATGAATTCCTGATGAACAAGCTGAGAACAATGGCAACAGAGGCAAGGAAAAACTCCCTGAGATGGCAGTAGAAAGAAAACTTGAGAGGAACCAGTCTCAACAAGGAACCCATCCTCATTTGGGTAGTGACTGGGATTGGTCTGCAGTCATACCGTGAGTTAGGAGGCTGGAAGTTCAGTATAACAGGAGATATGCAAGTTAATATGGAGTCCAGTTTGTTTTTGTAGGATCAGGTAGACTGCAGGAAACTCCTGAACTATCGAGTGACTGCAGTCACATGTCCACCGGGAACAGCTGTCAGCATCAGCCAAGGCCAGGACTGTAGGTTTGTACAGCATGTACTCATTTGATAGTTAAATGACTTCTACTGTAGTTCACTGACTTCTACTTGTTGGGAACCAATTCTGAAACTGTAAGGTTGCATCAAATAAACCTTAATAGTCCGAAATAATTGCTATTCAAAAGTCAGAGTACTATAAAACACCACAAAGTGTTTCTTAACCTCTTCCTATTGACAATAGGTTTTATAATCCTTACAAATCCATTTTAAATATATTTAAAAAGAACTCTCAAGTTTATATCAAGAAAGGATTTTGTTGTAGGGTCTTGCATAGAAACCTCAACCTCAAAGTTTCTCGAGAGAACCATCTAAAACACAGATGCCTCATTAAAGAAACCTAGACACAAATGTAACATTCAGTTTACTTTGATGTGCAAACATTGGCACAAGGCTGGCAAGTGATGGCAGAGTAATGAAGTACATCTCAACCAAGGCTTCTTAGTGGCATGTTCACTGTATAGGCCAGACGCAGACTACTCCAGTGTACAGCAGAACACCAGAGACCTATACCTGTAGCTTTTAATGGCACTGTGTATTTTAAAAGAAAGCCCAATGATCAGAATTTATCACCAGAAGCACACGTTCATGTTTGCCATATCTATTTAAAGCACCCTTGAGGAATCTACAGGTGGTGGGTTCCATATACAACCTTGAAGGTTCTCTAAAGGGGTGGTAGTAGTACGCATCATAGTCTCCCAACGCTAGGGTTGAGGGTTTGATTCAAACCTTTGGGTCTGAGTATGTAGAGGTGATATGTTCTCCATGGTATGATTCCTCCAGGTATTACGGTTTAGTTGCACAATTCAAAAGATAGGCAGATTAGGATAACTGGCATTTCCAAATTGCAGTGGTTGTGCGCGCTTGTACCCTTCGCTGGATTGACACGGAGTCCCCTGGGATAGGCTCCAGGCTTCCTGTCACCAAGTGCAGAATAAGTGGTATAGTGAATGAGTGAGAGAAAGTTTAATGTTCTCCAAAGGGAAAGCCAAATACATCTTTAATCTAGCCTTTAGTGCTGCACTTTGTCACTCTTATCAGAAAGAATGATAAGGACCTTTAACTTTTCCATTTTATTCCTAATGACTTAGAAAAGGAGCACTGTTTTCGGGTTCTATATGAAAGAACATATTAATCATAATGAGTCCAACCATGACTTTGCATGAATTCAGAGAAATGCCAATGGTAAAGCCATGCATTACACCAATTACACATTCAGATTCTTCACAATGGTTCTTGTAAGAAGTTTATAAAAGTATGAAACATCAAAGTTTCCTGATTTTCACCTCTTTTCTGAGAAAGATCTAGTACTAGATAATTGCCTCCATTTTCTGCAGTGTGCACACAGATGTTAGAGGTTACACGACATCGGTTCCTTCTGGTGTTCTTTACACATTTTCCTTCTTCCCAGAGGATTCTGGAGATGGTTGGATACAGCTCTCTGACCTTCGCAAATTGGTTAAGATCAGCTTTCCAAATATTTCTTGGAGTGTTTTAAGGTGTCTTTTGGGTCATGAAGCTCAAAAAAAAAAAAAAACTGGTCTAAAAGGAAAGGAAATGTTAAGGGGTCAGAACACATTTAAGAGTTGTGTATAATAGCATCACAAGATGCATTAGAAATAAACATAAGTATCACAGTGACCACACACTTTTTGAACTGAGCTATAAAGCTTTTCTTCCCATTTTAATATTAGCATAAATATTTATTTATAGCCCTATCTAAAACATGAAAAATATCTCTAAGCTCTGATTTAAAGACATGTTTGACTTGTAATCATGTAATTATTAGCAACACACGCTTGACCCTGTGTTGTAACACGGCTCAACCCATGTCATAGATGTATTGTCTCTCAATTACTGCTAATTGCCATGTCAGCTGCGGCTATTAATGTGCTAATTCCTTGCTATTTGTGTTCTAATTAGCATGTGTTTTCTAAATATTTTATTTACACAAGGATCTAAAATCTCAAAATGTTGATGCTACATCGCTATGAAAAAAAAAAAAGATGTATTTCATGTCTATCCAAGATATATGGTTGTTTGAGAGACCAGATTAGAATCTTCAAGGTACCATAGGTTACCATTTCTTTAACAAGTTAACACAGGTCTCAGTGTTCCCCCAAAATTGGTAGTAACACTTCACAGCTGAAATTCCCCTCAGGTTACACAGTTTTTGTACATCAGACTCCCTCTGATCCACTCCTTGTCTGAAATGTGCTGAGTCAGTGTTTATGTAAATGAGCTACTATTGAGCTGCGTCACAATACCGCCAAGATTTGTGTTTTGGTGGTTTCCCTGAAAGCCAAGTTAAAAGAATGAAAAAATAAAATAAAGCTAGGTTAGAGGTTAGCTGTTAAATGCTAACTTAACTGTTTCAGCTTGCTCGATGGGATTCAGCTCTATATACTCTGAATGAATCATGTTTCAACTTTTATACCAATAATCAGGTTAACATTGAGGAGGTCATGACAATATGTAAAAAAAAAAAAAAAAAAAGACAGAATAAAAAAGAAAAAAAAAACTTACAATATATCCATGCAAAAGAAGGATAGCTGTTTTGTAGTTAGCTGCTAGGTACCATGATTTAGATCTTAAAAACAATCCATTAAATCTAGCTCTACAGTATGTGAACACTGCTGGCCTAGACACAGGTAACATTTAGTTCAGCATCTACTTCAATTTGTAGTTATGGCTACAACCATGGCAAAAAATAAATACTTTAATGACTTTTCGCATGAAATTACAGCGATACCTCATTGGCATATGAATTCAATCTGTTCCAGAGGCAAGTTCGTAAGGTGACATTTGGTAGTGCGAAACACACTTTGCCATAGGAAATAATGTAAATGCAGATAATCGGTTCCAGATACCCATAAATATTACCAATATTATCAATTTCCAACACTATCATCATATAGTATTATACAGAAAAGACATGTAAATGAAGGAAAGTATGAAATTAATAGATATTCAAAGTAACAACCTTAGTTTACGATTCATTTAGGCATGTGGCAGACGCCCTTATCCAGAGCGACTTACATTTTTATCTCATTATACAACTGAGCATTGAAGGGTTAAGGACCTTGCTCAAGGGCCCAACAGGGACAACTTGGTGGTCATGGGGTCTGAAGCTGGGACCTTCTGAACCATAGTCCAATAGCCTTTACCACCGAGTTACCCCCGACATTTTCTTCATGCTACCATCCTTGCTAACATTCTTGAGACCCATGGTGTGACGTCTTGACAAAATCTTGCACGAAATGCAAAAACGCACAAAAAATATGTAAACTTGCTTTGCTTGGTTTTCCACTGATGCAAACAAGCTTTGAATGGCTTCCGGATGTACACACAGCTTAGCCAGCATTCAGTTCGGCTCGGTTTCTTTGCTCGTATGCCAAAAGCGCTTCATACAGTATGTTGAGGCCAATTACTTGGAACATTTCTGTTCTTAAAGTGAAAATTCATGAGGTGGGGCGTTCGTACACTGAGGTTCCGCTCTAATGCTTTGCCTATTTCTCGAAGTAACTAGCTCAAAAAGTTATTCTGCTTCAGTGTGCAATACAAGCTGCCATTTGTATAAGTAGCATCACTTATAAATAAGAACTTCTAAATTTCTGTGTGCTGGGATACGAGTTATTTTGCAATGCCATGCTCAGTGTTATCCAATCTAGTGAAATAAAAAGGCAAAGCCAGTCTTGCGTACATGAGAAAATCTCTAGGTAGAGGGGGTTTGTATGGACCAGCTGTTAGCAACTCACTCATCCCACCCTTGTTTACTCTCCCTGCCCTATCCGTCTGCCCTACATTCTCTCGGATATAGAGACCCGTGTAAAAAGTTCCTGCTGGCTGTGGTGAACGTCCAGCCTTGTTTACTTGTCTAGCGAGATATCAATCAATATTAATAACAAGGGAAATCCACAGGAAAGCAGAGCTGTGTTCAGACGCACCATCATATTTTCCTCCACAGCTTCAGCAGAAACCGTCTGTCAGCTGTCATGTCTGTCCACAATGATGAGAACGTTTCACTTCCCTCGTATGACTTTTTAAAAACCGTACCACAATCAAAGCTTTTATGAATAGTCATACTGCCAACTCAGTGCTTCATCAGAAACACAAAATGAGAAAGAATCATAGATATTCTGTATAACACTCATTATATATGTACATCTGAGCTAGAGCACTGCACTGTGTTATAATGATGCCAGGCAAGTTATCTAATGCTGCTGTGAAATTGCCTCCTAAAGTTTCTCTCAGAGTCTCTGCTGCTTTCTGACTATTCCTCAAAACGAATATTTACTTATTACTCACTAAACAACCAGTGAAATAACTTTAAAAGAGCAAAACGTACAGCTTCAGGATATCTACTGGAACATTTGCACTGTTTTAGAACATAAAATAAATCCACTTTGTTTGGATTTCCTTGGAGGATGAGAGTAAAAACAGACTCGTGCCATTTTTTACAGCCAGAAAAAAACGTGCATCTAAAGTAACTTGCCTTTAGCACCATCTTGCTTTTCCTAAAAAAAAAAATAATAATAATACAATTGCACCCAAAGAATGTCACAGGCAGGGCCATACAAATTTCTTCTGATTATTTTTCCATGTAAAATTGCAAAAACGGTGGGGAGGGGGCATGTGGGTGTCTGATTGACTGGGTTGTTTAATCGCCAGCAAATCCAAAAAATTAAATGGGACAAAAAAGAAAAAGAAAAAAACAAGGAAGTAAAAAGTGTATTTGGGTATCAGGTTATATGCAAATCTACCAGCATGTACAGTGCCAAGAACTTATTTCTAGTAATTCCTCTAGGAGAACACATTTTGAAAAGAATGAACCACTAAAGAAAACCTTTCTGCCAGAACAGTTTGTAACACACCATTACACCATGTACACTCTAAATAAAGGGTTCTGGCGTCCTTGAAGGGTTCATTGACTAGTTAGATGTCTCGGCAGACAAGTCCACATCTAGCAATATCATGGACTCAGGCAGATCCACAGCTAGCTCGCTAGGAGACACCGCCGTAGAAGCAATCAGAGGAGATGCGCGACATGCCCCCTAGACTGTGCACTTGTGCAGACAGCAGTTACACACCAGATATAAGAGCGGATCTATGTTGCTACATTATAGGAGAAAAGAAAAAGAGAAAAGCCACAAAAAGGGAAAAGTCAAAATTAAAAAAAAAAAAGTGTTGAAAGAGAAAATATAAAGTCAAAAATGAAAAGAAAAAATAAGTGTTGGAATTAAAAAAAAGGTTTATGTTGAAAAGAACTTGTAAGAACTAGTTTGATTACTATGGAAAGAAATTATATTTGCAGTTGGATTTTATCCATTTCATCTGTGTATTTTTCCCGTATCATTGTTACCATGGTAACAGCTTTTTATCAGTCTTAGCAGAGATGTGATTTATACCCTGTAGCAGTAGTTCCACAGATATACAGCTGTGTGTGATGTACGTGGGTTAACACGCTGACTGCAGGTGAGTTTAACCTCACCGGTCTCCTGTGACCCCACGACTCCAACACAAAGCCATTTTCTTGATGTTTATCTGTCACCCAGGCTTGATCCGGACCCGGCGCAGTAAACATGCAGTACTTTTCGAAACCAAGCAAGTTAGTAACGAGGCTCTGAACGCCAGCTCTGTTTAGTCTACATCAGGATGGAGCTCGGAGAGAAGCGGTGCTGTGGGAGGAAAAATGAGAAGCGACGTAAACAAAAGCTGCTTCTAATGCCACGTTGCTTAACAGTGAGCTGAACTGGCAGAGTGCAGCGTGAAGAGGATTTAAATGCTGATGGGAACGGGTTAGGAAAGAGACACTGCTTAAAGTTTGGATGTTTACCCTTGAACAAATGGCTAGAAAAACAAGCAAGCATAAAGAAAAGAAACTACATAGTGAATGCATGATGCGTACTTTCTTTAGTTATTTATTATATATTTTTCTCTTCTTTTTTTTCTCCCTTATTTTATTTCTTACATGCTCCTACCTTGGGATGGTATGATATAAAGTAAATAACAGATAGATAGATAGATAGATAGATAGATAGATAGATAGATAGATAGATAGATAGATGTTTTTTTCATAATAAAGCTAAAAACTGTCCTCAATTTATTTTATTTCATTTTATTTAAATTGTATTTGAGAAACTATATGTTATGTTATAAAGTAAATAAAAGATAAAAGGAACATACAGATAAATATTTTTTTTTTTATAAATTACACAAAATAATTGCTTTCCTCCCTACTCCGTCCTTAATTTATTTATTTCTCTCTCTTACAACATACTACTTTACAAAACAAATACGAAGAATATTCATAAAAGTGATCGTCACTTTGATTTGTATAGTTTTGGTCCTGCACATCTAGCCATAATAAATAAATAAATAAATGAATGAAAATTTGTTTTGTCCATCATGTGCTTTTAGTATGCTAATTAGGCCCAACCTCTCTTCCATGGCACTGAGAACTCCATTATAATTTTCAACCATCAACCATGCGCACACAGAGCCGACTCACGAAAAAAAAGCAAGCTTTTTAGGGAATCTGCCAAGGAAAATCTTCACTTGTTTGGGTTCCCAACATCTTGTTTGTTTTGACAGCTTGTCACATGACAGTTGTATTTGCATACTTATTAATATTCAGCCTTGATAAGCCTTGTCTGTGTTCAATTATTTCAATGTTTATAGAACACATTGTATTTGCTATAATGACTTTTTTTTCTTTTCATTTTAATACACATTCTCACACATAATATAAATTCTGAGAACCATTGTAGGGACTTTCAGGCCCTCTCAAAGAGGGCCGCTGAAAGAGGAAGAGACAGTGCACAACATCAGCAAATAAGGAAAGAAACGGTTACTCTTTCCCAACTCAGATGGTGCAGATCTGCAAAAAGAACTTCCTTGCACCAGAGAAAAGCATCTCACATCTCCACTCAAAATGGTGGACAAGTGCCTTGAATAGGGAAGTTTCACAACCCCCTGGTGGTTATTGACCCTCCGGAATGCGTTTCCTCTGAGCCCCAGAACAGAGAACATACAAAACTTTAGGGACACGTACTATGTTAATCAGTTAAAGTATGCCACTAGGGCAGATATTAAATTATATATGTGTGTACATGTAAAATGTACAGGTTAAATGTATCCCTGAAAAAGAGGAACCATGCGGGGCGTGGCTACGCCCACAACATCTCTGATTGGAACAAACGGCTGTGGGACAGACCTTCACCATGAGATTAAAAACCTAAGGTCTGAGCAGCCTCGGCATGCTTATGAACGTCACGCTGTCTGAAGGAAGCAATCGGACGCCTCTCTTGCTTCGCTCTCAACCAACGCCTAAACTGACTTCTGACCTGCACCACCCAGCGATCGAAGACTCCGCTCTCCTCGACACGCAAAGAAACTTTGTCTTGAACTCCAATGCCACTTGAACGTCGCCTTCGTGTGTGTGTATGAGTGATTAAATAGCGTAGTTTCATGTAACGTAGCTTAGTGCAATAAATTCTTGCTTCTTTATAATGAACTGTTGTCTTGGTCATGTATTTTAAAGTCTAAACATTTGCCCAGATCTTACGTTACATTGCTCATAATTGCTAAATACTAGATTTTGTGTCATCATCGGTGGCCACATGATAAAAACAACTGGAATGATAAACTAAATTGTGCTAAACGCTGGACGGGTAGTCGATAAAGTGTACTCTATAAATTTTAATACAATTCAATAACAGTAACCCAAATCCTTAAAGATTCGATTCACCTCTGACCCAAAGTTGAAACCCTACACTATGTATGGTCTGTGTCAATGTTGAATCATTTTGGCAGCTTTATAAACGGGGACATGTTTACTATGGTGTAGCATCTCATTTTCTTTTCAAAACAGTTTTCAAGCCATGCTGTTGTAATAGCTACACAGTATGTGGTTTTGTATTGTCCTGCTGAAATACACAAGGCCTTACCAGGAGCATATGTTGCGCTTAAACCTTTAAATACCTTTCAGCATTCATATTGCCTTCCAAAACACACAAGCTGTCCATCCCGTATGCTCTGATGACCCCGCCTCCCCAATACCATCAGAGATGCTGGATTTTAAACTGAATGCTGATACATGCTGGAAGGTCTCCCTCCTCTTTAGCCCGGAGGACACTGCATCTGCAATTTTCAAGAAGAATATTAAATCTAGAATCGTCTGACCATAGAACACTTTTCCACTTTGAAACAGTTCATTTTAAATGAGCCTGGGTCCACAGGACACGATGGCGTTTCTAAATCATGTTCACATATGGCTTCCTTTTTGCATGACGGAACTTTAATTGGCATCTGCAGATGGCACGGCGGATTGTGTTTTTACCGACAATGGTTTCTGGAAGTATTCCTGGGCCCATTTAGTAATGTCAATGACAGAATCATGTCAATGAGGGATACAGTGTCATCTGAGGGCCCCGAAGACCACGGGCATCCAACAAAGATCTTCAGCCTTGTTCCTTACACCAGTTTTTCTGAATCTTTTGATGTTATGAATTCGGGTTGCATATAAAAGACAATTGCAGCGCAAGCAAGCAAATATGAGTAGGAGAATAACTAGAAAAATATTTTTAGCTATAACCGTTCTTCATTTTGTTTCTTTTTAAAATCAATCAATTTCTTTTATCATATTTTCTGAGATGCTAATTGCAGTATTTTTTCTCTTTAATTTTCTTTAAACTACTTGTTTAAGTACAGTTTAAGGGAACAGAGCACAGGAAAGTCTTGCATCATAAAGACTAATAACCAATTATGTTCCAATATGCAAATAAAGGTTTGTGCATAATGAGCTGTGATTGGTCAAAACTCTAACAGGCACAACAGACAGTGTTTTCTGCTTTTCAGTCTCCTTCTTGCTTCACACCTGGAATGGCAAGTGTATTATCTGCTCAAGTGTTCCAGGTATATCGAATCAATAAGCTCAGAGCTCTGCCTTTTGTTCTCTCTCTCTCGCTGTTCTCACACATTTTGGTGAAGACACAGAGGACTGGTGCAGTGATCCCGGAATCGATGTTCTGCGATTGATTTCTCTGATGAGTCTCTCGCTGCGTCACTGAATCTATCTGTTAGCCGTGGGCGATCACAAAGCTGGACAATATGGCTGCTCAGCAACACACACAAACACTCACATGTTATGTTTATGAGCTCTATAATGAGGTTCCTCTGCACACCATAATCAATGCAAATCTCTCAGTCTTTTACATACAAAAAAAAGGGGGGGGGGGACATAACAGGAACCCAAGTGTTATTCACATATCCATCAATAACCCGATGACATGAGCGGTTTTGTTCGTCTGAGTCCTATGGCATTTAAGACAAGCTACAGAAAAAGAAAGAAACTTCTCACACACGTTCTTTAGAGAGCCGAACGAGTTTTTGTAAAGGTTAGCTGCTGCTTTTCCTGCACATTGGTCTTCATCACACTTAAGGCCGGTGTCCCATCCGGTTTCCTGACATTTATGTAAGCAAAAATCTCCTTGGTGTGATTTATGCATGGCAGGAAAAAAGAAACTAAAAGAATCAGGAGATGCAGGAAGTTTTTAAGGAAGCAGTAAATGCGGCTCATGATGTTTTGTAAATGTTTTATATAAAAAAAAAATTCTTGATTTTCTAATAAAAAAACGAAACAGAAAATTACTACTCTACAAAACTACATTGAACAACTAAATATATATAAAAAAAAAACATTGCACTTGCATAAAAAAATCTTAAATAAAAATATTTTAATATCATTTATAAATTAATAGCTGTAATTTTTAATACATAAATTTGAAGGCAAATTGCTAGGCAAAAAACATCACTTTAACCCTTTTCTTTTTTTTTTTACAAACACATGGCCACTGTGTGTTTCTGAAATATTCCTTCCTTTAAGCTTGTCAGCTGATGAATAAAATGAGAATTATGATAACTAGGGAGGTGTGTGTATGCACTGTAGGACTTAATCACTGTTTAATATGCTGACTCAAGCAGACATTAATTCTGGGTTCTGAAGATGATGTTAAATAAATGCAAATACCTGGTTTATACAGTATATACACTATTTGCCCTACATGGCATGTTTGAATTCTATGTCCTGAAACTAGGCTTCTACACAAAAACTGTAACCGGGTGCTAGTTCTGATCATTATCATGACATAGCAGGTAAATTGTGACACATGATATGAACAGCGACTGCCAAAAATCATTATATCTCAGCAGTAATCACAGCAATGTTAATTATTCACACTGACGACAGACCGTGCCAATAACCAATGTTTGAGGTTTAAATTCGCTTAGACACAAGAGGTTGGGCTCTTGTACTAAATATCACAAATATTACAAATCTAAACAATACTTTACATGACGCAGACCTTCTGCTATCAATCCTAAACAATAAACTGAAACATTTTTTTTTTACTTTCTCTCAGATATAATCATACCAGACAAGAGTCAGTATAAATCACATTATACTGCTTTAGCATGATTCAGTTCATTATCAGTCACTCCTCACCCACTTTCATCTGAACCATGCTATTTCAAGCACGCGATTCTTAATTTTTGTAACCGCCAAAAGTTATGACCTTTCACCCAGATTACCAACGCCGCCATTGTTTGCCGATTTAGGCGCGAGCACTCTTCATTGACACCGAGTTCAACATTTTAAAACTACTCTGGTACAAACCACAGTTGCATAAACACATAATACTGCTGTGCTTTACTTGAAGATGGAGTAACATCACCTTACCTGTAAAACAATTATCTGAAAACACTTTTAAACCAGGAGCACGCTCCTCCGCGTGCACACCTGAACTCACTCATCACGTGCTGAACGCTTCCACTCTACTAGCGTCCGCGCCCAATCCTCAGCCTAGTGTACCAATTAGGGTGCCTCCGCTAGTAGCTGATTGTTACAAGAACGGCACTCTTAAAGAAACATGCACATTCAATATCGAAGTAGTTTCCATACGTTACTTAATAATAATAATAATAATAATAATAATAATAATAATAATAATTTATATGGGAAATATTTTAATAATTATTAATATTACTAATTGATATTTATTTGTTTCTTCAATTAACCAGTTATCCGCTCTCCCGAAACAATTCCTAAATTAACAGTATAATAACAGGGGTGAGCCAAAAGGTGCGGAGAGTAAACCATGGAGGTATTGGACATTCCTCTTTATAATATCAGCTCCGTTAATCTCCCAGAATTCAGGGTTGAATCAAAAATAGCATTAAATGGAAATTTATTCAAACCCCAAGTAGCGCCCTTGATCAGAGGTTAGAGAGGAATTTTGGATTCACCCTTGTGTTAGAAGCTAGTTAGCGTTGTAGCTTGAGTTAGCCGTGAACAGAGCAACAAACAACATACTGTAGACGGTTTAGAGCGACTGAGAAGCGATTGCTAAGGAGACAGTGTGTTGGTAACGATGACATAACGTTATCAGATGCGTGCTGAAAGTCTTTCTGTGACTGGTTTGTGAATGGGGGTTTTGGCAGGCAGCTGCTCTCTCCTCAGCACTGCAGACCATACAGACCTACTCTGACCCACGCTGAGACCCACAGTTAGTGTAACACATATGCAGTACACAAATATACAGAAGTGATAAATATAGTTACACGTCCCAGTGCTGTTATGCCCTATATCACCACTCATGGAATGCCCCTCGTCAAATGAGATTACTTGGGTGGAACTAACTGTTGTATAATTAATGTTATTCTTTTTAAAGGAAATTGAATGAATAAAGAAAATGCCTCTTCTTATGAATCATTGTTTTTTTTTTTTTCTTGTCAAAGACGTTTAATTTATTCCTCCATTACTTAGCTCGCACACTTGCTCTCGTCGTTCGCTAAGGAAAACAAATGAGTGCTTTTAAAGGTCCACAGTGTATGAATTGCAAACAGTTTCATTCATTGATCTTTCCGTTCAGTCAACAGTTGCTTTCGAATCAGCCAGCGATGGCGATTAATTTTGGATTCCAAGTGTGTAACTCGGTGCGACCTCGTCTGCGAGTCCCTTGGGGGCAAAAAAAAAAAAAAATACAGAAAAAGATGGGGATCATACACTTAACTTTAAATTTGTGCATGTTTCCGTGTTAAATGGGAAGCGCTATGCCTTCCTGACCCACGCCACACGAAATTAGACATCAAACGCCTTTGTCACAAAACGAACTGCTGTTTTGCATGGTAATTGAAACGAATCCCAACCGACCAGCAGGAAGCCAATTAACTTTTCTTTCCACTCTGAATGGTTGGCACTGGGGGAGTCATTTACTGCCTCTGTCCTGATAAATGAAAGCTCATGTGCATATGATGTCTCTCTCGTTCTCTCTCACTCTCTCTCTCTCAACTCAAAGGCATTTTCTTTGATTTATGTTATGCAGTTCACGTTGGAGTGTTGTAATTTGCATTCTTGTCCTTCCAGAACTAGCTCTTTAAATGAAACATCGCTAATTCTTGTTAGTAACTTTGCTCTCATTTGGTAAACATTGATCAGGCCATGTCCTTTGCATCATGCCAACATGCTTTACACAAACTTCTGTTTATGTAATGCCACAGGTGCCTTTCCAGGCAGCCTCGAGGGCAGCTAAAGTAAATGAGGCTTCTTAACGTCAGTTGCCAGGCAATGCACTCAATCGACAAAAATACACCACATCTGGACAGGCACCTTTACAAACCCTTTCCAGTGCTTCATCATTTAGTGTGCAAACATAATTTCTATGCCACTTGTCAAGAAAAGCTGCTTGCTTTGTCAATTACCATATATATTAGAGAAATAATTACTCAAAGGAAAGCTTAGATGAATATTAGGATCACTGAATCATTGATTACATATTGAGGAAGAGTTTTATTGAAGTTATTATTTTTTTTTGAGAAGTGCATCACCCTTTGAATTTCCTGCCTCAGAGAAAGATGGATGTGTTTGAGTGCTAACTTCTCGGCTTTGTTGATTTTACTGGTAATAAAGCCTAGAGACAGCTCATTCCTGACCAAGTTGGTCCCAGCAGGTTCAACTTGCCATTTGGTCTGTCACACAAGCATTGTGTATACCCTCCTGGTACTGTAACTCAATTCCCAAATCTCCATCCACCCAAAAGCCTGCAGTTAATTCAATAACCTCAATTTCATTCTTTCTGGTAGGATTAGGCTGCTTTTGGTGCTTTGATTTGCATGCCACACTGCACCCCATAATACTATGCCTGCTCCTTCAAGGGCATCATTTAATTCCAAGCAGTAAATTTGGCAAAAGATTTAGTCGTAATTGGATAACATGATCAGGCTCTGGCCACAACTTCCATAAACCTGCAAGGTGAGCAGGGTGGGTTAAAATTAAATTAACTAGGTAATACTTCAAGTTCTATAGACATTAAATATCACTGGAGTCATGATAACAGTCTCAAACCAAAAGATGGCTGACCACTCGACTGTTAAGGAGCGAGTTAATATTGCAGCATGCAATGAAGTGTGGAAATCCGCTGTTCTTGTACAGAAAAAAAAATGTCATGCAAGGTTGATGACCACAGGCTTGTTGAATGATGTATGATGAAGTGGCCAGTGCCTACATAAAAAAAAAAAAAAAATGTTATTGTTTTTTCCTATGTGCTATGTAATAAAGTTCATATGCCATTTCTTTCAATAAATTTGTATTAGAAACATTGACTTTATTACCAATTTTTAATGATTAGTTCATTTTCACCCTCTCTGTATAGGCCAAATCTAGGTACCGCCACTAAGCACTTTCTGGCTCACAAACAAAATTTCTTTATGTGTAGGTCAAAATTAACAACATTATCTTTTTCCTGATTGATAGGGCTTTAGAATGGTCTGGCAGAACATATAAACAGCTAACTCAACATTTAAATCTTTTACTGCAGCCTTAACATACACCTTTGATCACCCATGCGCTTGATAGATGGTGACATCATCCCATCTATGCATCAGGGTAGTCTTCAGATTACACAGTGAGGTTCTGAATGTTCACTGCCAGTTCTGGTTGGAACCCCCCAGGCCCTGCTGGCAGCTTTTGTTCAGGGCCTCTCAAAGGAGTTGAAAGATGAGTTGGCTACTCCAAGTGATTTAGAGGCGCTGTATAACTTGTTGATCAGAATCAACAATCAGTTCCATGAGTGATGCAGGGAACACTGGGCAACCGCTATTTCACAATCAACTGTTTACAGGAGATAAATTCACTTCTCCTTCTAGAGATGCTAAACTGCATGGATCCCAGAAAGCTTTCCTATCCTGAAAAAGTGATTCAGAGACAAGAGAACACATGCTTATTTTGTGGGCAACAGTTCATTGGCATTCATGTTGTCTTCTCTTTTTTAGCCCAAAGAACAGGGTCATCTACCAGGAAGTGTGATCTTTTATGGCTGGACACTTTCCTTTCCATGTCTCTGGTGTCTTTGTCTCCACCACTATTTTCTAGGGATATGTTAAAAAAGTCAAATCTTTCATCAAATCAGGATCAGCTTATAAATGAATTGATAGGACTTCAGTAAGAGACCTATAATTAGCAGTGAAGATGAATTCCAACCTCATCCCGCTATCCAAACCGGATGGATGGATCCATACACAGTCAGACTGCACTAATGATACTCCATTTAGGTCATCACTCAGGCTGGCTCTCATTCTATATACTGTATCTCAACTTCCAGAACTTCAACTGGTGCTCGATTCTGCTGGCTCACATAATATAAGCTCCAAACCATTTGTATGACCTGCCCTTGTTGGGCCATGCTCAGCAGTCTATAATCTCATCCCCCAAAATGTATCTCTCTTGTGCTGTTGTTTTTGTGGCGATTGACAAGCCTTTACAAAAGGAGCCAGATCCAGGCAGTAGCCCTCTGTGTTCCCTTGAGCGTACTGTATATTCCTAAGCCCTTTCGTGAGGTCATAAATACTAATTTTCAGCACATCCCCATTCATTGGGGTTTTGAGCAGATGTCTTTGGTGGCCTGGAGATTCCCTTGGAAAAATGCAGAACTTTGGATGCTTATTTTTTTTTGTTCTGTATTGCATGCATTGTTTTTTTTAAACTCATTTAATCTACTGGTCGACAACATAGTCATTGTCAATGTTCTATAAATATTCAAAATAGTACTGAGACAATGTTCATAAATGTGCATCATGCATACAAAACTGTTGCTGTTCATATTCATATGAGTAAATTACATAATATACATGTGTTTTATTCACCAAAATCCAAAAGAAATTCTGATCTTGGTCCTCTAATGGTGTATGTTTTTTTTTTTTGTTAATTTTTTGTTAGATGGAATCAGTAAAAGCAATTTTTTATAAGGAAGGACCTTGATTCCTGGATGCCCCTCCAGTTCCCATTGGATAACTAATTAAGCATAAACTAATTAACCAAATGACCAAGCAGTTGATCTGTCCACAACGCAGCAATGTTTAATGATGATGAGGCTGAAAATATGGGTGTTAAGGGGTGGGGGTTGCTGCAATTAGCTTAATGAGTATACAGAGTGTCAGTTAATGCCCCATGGGTAAACTCTGGGTAAATATTTCCCCGTGTTGCTAGCCAATTTCAGGGCACATGTAGCTTAGGTATTCAGAAACAAATGCATTCAAGTTCGCTTTTCAAAATTCTAATTATTCAGACAAGGCTATGGGTCTTAGTCAATAGGAAAGCGCAGAAATATTCCTGTTTTCATCAAATGAGTAATTATGTCTGATCCAGTGAACTGTGTAACAGAGCAATTGACCTGTCAACACTGCAGCCATGCCCGCTAATGACGTGGCTAAAATTATGGGGAAAAGCGGGGGGCGATGTAGTGGTTTGGGGGGTACAGATTGCAGCAATTAGCTTAATGAGTAGACAAAACTCCAGCCAATGCTCCCTGAACCATTTCAACTTATGGTCTGGTTTGGGTGTGTGCCGGCAGATGCTAGACCTGATTACCTTGTTAGTGATTTGACCTTTAAATGAAACGAAATTTAAATGAAATTCTTGTTTCTTAATCATTTGAGCGGTGTGATCAGTGGTGTTTTTTATTTTCTGCAGATTAACAGTCGAGGTATGTTTCTATTCTTGCTGAAAATAATACATTAAAAAATGGAGGATTATTTAGATTTTTGGTTTTTATTCATTTATATAACCGGTAGAAGATCATTCAGATCTTTTTGTGTGCTGTGAATGAAGTAATTCGAGTCCAATTTTGTCGGCCATTTGCCAGATGGGGGACACAAATTGAGCTATTCTGTTGTTAGTCTCCATCTACTCCATCATGAAAGCAAAAAAGCAAACACATCATGCAGAGCTGAGCTCAGAGTAAGTCCTATTTGCTTTTTGTTTGCCCTGATGCAGTAGATGAAAAATAAACACTGGCATGACTAATGCCTGTCCCTCTTACATTCCCGAGCTTATTTTCTTGCCATTAGTACCTTGCAAGATTGCTTAATGCTCTATTTTTATTCCACATAACAACTTGTCAACAGACCACAAAAACAACACTGAGCTCCAGCTCTTGCATTTAAACAATGGACAATTAATATTTTTAATTGCTACCCATAAGCCATCAGAGGTTCATTAACCATAATACTGCCATCTGTTATTGTTGGCTGAATGTTACTTTAAATCACTCGGGTATACTGTATACATTATGCGACGTCTGGGACCTCTAGGGATTTACTTTTGTAGCTGGGACCAGGACATTGGCAGCAGATCCTTTGGGTCATTTTTATTTTTATTTTTTTATGGTGTAGCTTACATAGATCGAACTTGTTTGCCTTACACATACCAGGATCTGGGGACTTTAGAGGTCGGGTCAGCGGTGTTGAGGCTGCTTTTAAGTGCATGCAGTCTGTGGTACGCTGGGTGTTCTGGTATGTTTCTATAGTGGCCAGCTTGACTTTTATGGGATTTCTTATTACATATTTTTATCTATCTATCTATCCATCCATTCATCCATCCATCCATCCATCCATCCAAGATGGTGACACCTAGGACAAACAGGACAAAGCCCAAGAAAATGAGTTGAAACAAACTGTGTTTTTGAAAAATACATCATATATTTTGAGTGACCGGTCCATCAATCCTTCGAATGACTGTGTACTTCTTAATGCCATGAACACCTTTTATCTTTTTTATTCACAGGTACTGAGTGACAGTGAAATGGGAATGGGGGAAGCAGTAGTATCAGGGTTTTTAACATCTTTATGCCGGCAGAGGAACAAAACGTTTCCACTGAGGTGTGGAGGAACAGTGATGGACCGAAATACTGTCATGGAAACACCTCTAAAATGTAGTAAGAGTAATAGAAGAACAATTTTGTTCATATCTTTGCCTTGTCGTTTATTTGATGTTTGCAGGTCACCTGGATGTTTGCTTGTCTTTATCACTACAGGTTTTGATCAGTGATTTAGAACGGTCTAAAAAAATCTGAACTGCAGTGGTCACCTGAGTGTATACTTCAATGATAAAACATTTACACAGCCTAATCTAAAAAGGTTCCCAGAGTAAATAAATATAATTAAGCAATATCATACTTGAGGTCATGATGTTGTACTGAATATCTGGACAGCTGTGATATTTTTAGCACTCGAGCTGCAGCCTTGTGTTTATGACTGCGCGTATTATAGGTATACTGATTTCCTGTACAACAGCACGACCTCAAGTGTGATATTGCTTTCCTGCAACAGTTCCACAAACATCATTTATTTGGTCATTAAAATAACCAGAAATGTGCAGAGCTAGTGAGTGACAATAAGAGATCAACAATAATGAATGTAATTAATGGAGGTTAAGTTCTTAATGGTACTATGTACAGTAGGTGGTGGACAGTCCTAAGAAACTCCTAAGTCCTAAGATTTACTTCATATTTCCACATATCCACTTATATCAGCTTTGGCATTTCCTTTGGCGAATCCCAAATAGTGCTGGGAATGGAAAGCTAGTGCGTCATGTAGGGTGTACAAGCACTTGTTATACACACCATGTAGTGCTCTTGAGCAGTGGTTAGAAAGGGATTTGAGATTCAGCCCTTGGAAAGATTGGAACCATTTATGTATGTAAAAGTAAACAAATAAATAAATGTTTATATTTTTCCTAAAATGCTGCTCACACATTATTTTCAAGCAGCATTTTTTTCCTACTAAAATCTCCATATGTCTCCCGATCTCTCAGAGCCGATAGCATTGCACTGCTGCCGACGAAGACAGCTTGTGAAACAGAAGGTGTTTTAGCAAAATGTGTCCAGGTTCAGTGGGTTATGAAATTTGTTGACGCTCCAGCAAGTAAATAAATAAATGAATAACGCAAATCAATAAATAAATGCAAATTACGTTCTGATTGCGTCATATTCCCCTGGAACGCGCGAGTCATTTGCGCTTTAAACGTCTTCCTGAATGGGTATTTCAGCTCATCGGGAAAGCATTGTGTTTCTTTTTTGATGTCTAAAAAAGCCGACGCTTTGACATGCGCGCAACCTGAATAGGATGGAGTTCTCCAAACATTTGGCTCCGTTTAATGGATGTTTTTATGGCTCTTTGACGCTGGAATAAAACATCATGGGAATTTAAATGTGTGTCATGTTGGAGCAAACAATTTACTGTTCCTCATTTATTTTCCCCTCAGTGCTCAATGTGCGCTGCATACTTAACAGGCCGAGCTCAAACAGGATGGATTATGAAGGAAACATGGAAAAGGGGCAGAGCGCAGAATAAAAACATTCATGCTGTATTTCTACCTAGTGTAGGTATGTATATGTGTGTGTATATATA
>QMIH01000324.1:306281-330220 GCA_003987875.1 Clarias batrachus | reverse complement strand
TTATTATTATTATTTTTTTATTATTATTATTATTTTTTTTTATTTTTTTATTTTATTTTATTTTATTTTTTATTATAAAACTATAGTCTGTGCTAGAAAGAAATCAGCTTCTCCCTTCATACCATCCTATGTGTTTTCCTTAAACCTATAGGTGGCGCTGTTGCACTCGGTTTCATGAAAATGACAAACTAATCCACCCAAAAAAATCTGATGCGAATGCCAAAAAAGAAACTTTTTATTTATTTATTTATTTTTTAACATCTCACCATTTAGACTGTGATTGTCCTACAGCAGACGGATTACAAACACAAGGACGCAGGTCTACTGTGACATTTCTGAAGAAAAGTAAAAGAATATAAGGAAAAGGGTCAAAGGCAAGAACAGTACTTTTCCTTCTTTGAGGATTTAAAGTTTTAAACTTCAGCTCCACCCCCATCTATCAGCCTCGCCATTAATGAGCTGTCAATTTCACCGCTGCTCACTTCTGAACAAAAAGGACAATGTCAGAATCCAGTTGCACAACTATCCGCTGTACTGATGATAAATCAAAGAATTAATTGGCCATAATTAACCCCCTGTCGTTTGATTAATATTCTCTTAAAACGTAATAAAATGTGTCCTTGGATCAGCCCCCAGACCGACTCCTGAGCGATGATATCCAGAAAAAGGGACGATTCATGAATTAACCATTACAGCCGAAAAACTGTAGCAGATTTACTGTAACTCTCAGGGAGGGTCGCATGCGGTGAAATAATAAAAACGGCACGGTCGCAATTTGAAGTTAAAAGATGTGTTTTTTTTTTTTGTTTTTTTTTCAGCCGCAAAACTACATACATTTAAATGTTCTGCAATAATCACCAGGTTTCTGCAGCGTGGAAGCAATATGTTTGACATTTTGTCAGAAAGGACAACAGCCGGATGCCCAAATTGCAGTTCTGTCACTCACCGGTACAGAGAAATATATATTTTTTTACTGAGAGAGGATGTCTGAATCATGACAGCGGATTTCAAAAGAGGCAAATTTGCCTCAGGAATCAGGAACTCACTGACAGCTTGGCTTCCTGGGAAAAGGATAATGACTGAAGCAAAAAAAAAAAAAAAAGAATTTATTTTAAAAGTTCCTGACACAGTCCGCGGATGATGGGGAAAAGAAGTTGTAGGGAAAGATCAAATCTTTAAGTCTTTTTTCTTTCCTACAGAAAATCACATTTTGTTGTTAATTAGAGTTTAAATTGTTATAAAAAAAATTTAAAAAATAAAAAATAAAAAATTATTCTCCTAAATTATGAACTTTTCCAAGCTTTTATTAGTTTCATGCCAAGGCATCTCTTTCCAGGCCCTCTTTTTCTCTCATTCCTTATATGGTAATCATTTCTAAGGCGCAGTGGAACCCTTTTGTTTTCCTGGAACATTGGTGTTTCCAGGAAACCTTTTGTCTCCCTGAACATGTGATTGGCTTTGATGTTGAAGACGTAATGTGTATATATTTCTGTTTTCTGTGAATAAACTAGAGAGAACATTCTGACATTATCATGCATGCTGCATTTGCATGTGTGTGTGTGTGTGTGTGTGTGTGTGTGTGCTTGTACAGTGTGTCGGTTCGCAAGCGTATTAAGGTGCAGCAAGCACTTTTTCATCATTCGTGATCTTACCCTGGGGTGAAACTGAGTGGAAACAGGTATTTGGAGCACCAGAACCATCACTAATGTAATTGTAACCTTCAATAATTTGTGAATCAGAAATGAGAATCATTTGTCATTTATCACGATCTAGTCGAGCCCGACCTCATTTTCATGTTACATTATCTCTTAGAAGAGTTTATAGGGACACTTTCTCTCCCTCATTTTATAATTTTTACTTTTTACTCTTTTAATATATTTTTGTAATTAACATTTTTAAACATTTATTATTATTATTATTATTATTATTATTATTATTATTATTATTATACTAATCTTACAAATTTCTTTAAGGATTCAGATTTTCTATATAATTCTTTAATAATAATTTGGTTAAGTCAGTGAGGTACCATATACAGGCTGCTGTTCAGTTACTTGATTAAGATCATTGCATCACTAATGCTAATAGAGTATTTGAGCAGTTCCAATTTTAAAACGTCCTTAAATTTGGGTTTTCAACTTTGTATGTTTCATAGCTAGCTAGAAAACAAGTGAGTAGAAAAAAGTTGAGAAAAGTAGATCCTTTATTAAGGTGTGGAGTGAGATCCAGGGGAGAAGTACCATTGAGGCTTTTATAGAAATGGTGTCTACTAACTACCTTAAAAAAAAAGGTATTTTCACAGTAATAATTTTGAATCAAATCAAAGCAATCAAAATGTGCTGTTCTTAAATTCTTGTCATTCTTCATATTTAACTCTAAACACTATAACAGGAAATATGATTTAATTTAATAGACTCTACAACAACATAACATCAGCTTAGTATCCATGTATCATGAGCTTAGTTTTGTCTAGATAACAAGAAAAGGTTTCCATCAGCAAGATCATCACCTAACGTTGTAAATAATCTGAATGAATGTTAAGCTTTTTATATGAATGGATATAACCTAGGGTTCACACTGAAGTGATATCACAGCATTTAAAAACCTCCGACGACGGCATTAGCATGATATGTGTTTCAGGTCGTCCGCCTCTCCTCTCGGCCGAACAGGGTATTTTCACATTGTCAGAATATCAAATGTAGCTAGAGCACTTTCCATCACCTAAATGTTCCTCTAAATGGCTCATTATGTGAAAGCCCGGTCTTGGCATGTGCCCTTTTAAAGACTGCTTCATTCGATCAGGTAATAAACATTTACTCATGAAGACCACACAGGAAAAAAAACACACAAAAAAAAACATCACAGAGTCAAGACCTTTTTCTTATCCGCGCCCACACCTTTTGATTAACCTTAATGCTGAGCCATCAGCTCAAGCTAACTATTATTAAACAGCCAAGGACAGGAAGCAGCTGTTGAGAGGGTCTAAGAGTGAAGTTCAAATCTCCATTTTAAGTGTTTTTGAGGATTTTATGGTGTTTTGGTGTCTGTGAACAGGCTGCAGAAGATCATATATTCCAGTAGTGGTGGCACAGTGGCGTAGTGGGTAGAACTGTCGCTTGAACCTCCAGGATCCGGGTCGTTCCTGCCTTGGGTCTGTGTGTGTGTGTGTGGAGCTTGCATGTGCTCCATGTGATTGGTGGGTTTGCTCAGGGTACTCCGGTTTCCTCCCTGAGTCCAAAGACAAGCAGATTAGGCTAATACTGTTCCTGCAAGAACTGTTCTAGAACAGCTGACCTTTGTGTCTTAAAATACAGAATGTTGTACAGTAGTTGTTTCGAAATAGTATATATGTTATTTTATAATCCCATATTGTTCTAGGATGTAGAAAATAAATCCAAATTAATGCCTGACCATTTTGACTGGTACTGTAGGTGAGAGTGCTCAAGTCAAACTGGACTGAGTGAGCCCTTATAGTGTGTATATATATTTATTTTTGAATCTGAGAGTTTAAAACTCAAACAAATTGGTTATCCACATCAATGGGACTTTTGTTTTGCCTTAATTGTAAAGAACCTGTTGATCCTTCAAATGCACAAATTCTTCAATCACTGCTCTATTCAAATCAGACATTATAAATTGATAAGCAATCAGAGCAATGATAATGGTTTGCCTGTTGCTGATCATTCCGCAGACTGGTTAGCCAGTTGCAGGGCTAGATTGATAAGTGCAGATTAAATTGCTAATCACATCATTTCTAATCAGGGAAGCAACTGCCATATTTATTTTAATAATTAATGTTTAAACAGAGTGTTTTATTTTTATGTTTTTTTTTTTTGTGAAACACACACAGAAGTAATAGTAATAATATTAACTTTTATAATAATATATAATAGAACTCTTATAAAAATTTGCCCCATACCTAATCCAGTCATTCATAGCACTAATTTAGACCTACCATAATTAACTAAAAACACTCATACAATTAGAAAATAGTGAAAACAAATGATGTGAAAGATGGTTAATTTAACCTGAATCCACAAGTCTGGTGTGTCAAAAGAACCATATAGACCCAAAAGAACCAATTTAGTCCAACCTTCTCATTTTGTTATTTCGTTCACTTGATTCAGAACCTAAAATTATTTTAAAGCTGTCAGTTTTAATTTTGGCGAAATAACAGATGCTACAAAAACATCTGTGCGGTAAACCTCATCTTTAGAGGCAATCAACAGGATATTGTCCATCTTACCAGCCTGACAAAATAATTTCTAATACGAGAGCTTCAGTCTGTTGGAGGAAGATCTAATTATTGTTTTTATCGCCAGACCTCGGTTGTTTCAGCCTGACATTTCTCTGAGTTGTTTTCCACCACAGCTCATTTTAAAGACAGGACGGATTCACAAAGCGTGATGACGACAATAATAAACGTCTGTTATGAAAACCGAGCCTCTTCTTTCCTGTCGTAATTGCACAGCGGATACGAAGTGGACGTCTAAATGGAGTCTGGGTAATAGAATTCCTCCTCCCAGGCTGCTAATCAGTTTTCCATACAAGTAGAGTTTTTTTTTTTTTTTTTTTTTTTAATAAGCAGCTAAACTTGCTGGCTTAAGTGGGTAAGTAGCTAGATGCTCTTTAGCTAATTAGAAAGAATGAAGTTCTTGGTAAGACTTAGAGAGCCTTTTTTTCTGCCAGAATGCAGAAAACCTTTTGACCAGTTTTAATGAAAACTGAAAATAAAGATTTTTTCCCTCTCTTCAAAGAACAGGTAAAAAGCGACGAGCCTTTTACTTGAAGTGTATTCATTAGTATATTTTTATTCCTTGTACAAATTAAGAGGATAAACTAATATTGTGTGTTTGATAAAAAAAAAGTAATTAAAGAAGATATACTGCCAAAAAAACGACAACAAACTAAATTACCGATTAGAAACTTAAAACAGATACATTTTATGTAATTTTGATTGTTTTTTTGTGTTTGGAGGTTGAAAAAATCATCCTGTTTTTATAAGAACGTTAAAGCATACTCACAATAGATACAATTTTAGGGAAATAATTTATTATTGTCTCCAGAAATATGGTTCATAATGAGAAGTGGTAGAATAAAATTCATTAAAAAAATGTTTATGATCTACTTCTAAAAAAAGGAAGAATGATGACTATTTTGGGTCATTTAAGTAAAGAGAGACTTCTATAATTCTGAACTTTATAATCATAAAAACAATGTCCTTGCACTTTAGGGAATTTAGCCAGTAATCTTAATAAACACAAGATTAATATTAAAATATTTCTAATGGACTTCCCATCATCAGATTTGTCAAGTCAGATCTAACTAATATCATTATTTTTAAATACAGAAATAGAAACGTCATTGATAGACTCAATACCAGAAATTGACAAAAACCCTTATAGCTGGAAGTATGTAAAAATCATAATAGTCAAATCAAGTCAAGTTGGCTTTTATTGTCATTTCAACCATATACAGTTCAGTACACAGTGAAACGAAACAACGTTCCTCCAGGACCAACATACATGCAACAACATAAATTAACAACACACTTTACTGGAACCAGCTAGACAACTAAGAGATCTAATTAGCTGAGTAGCTCAAATATGACAGATTTACATTTTTAGGTTAACCTAAAACTATCAATTTCTATACAAAAAGGAGACAACAATATACAACAGACAACAAGGTATATGTGCAAATGTGCAAACACCCTTCTCAGGAAGAAAAGACGTTATTGGGTTTTCTTATGCAGAGAGCTGGTGTTGAGGGACCAGGTGAGGTTCTCTTCCAGGTGGACACCCAGGAATTTTGTGCTCTTGACGATCTCCACAGAAGAGCCGTCGATGCTGAGTGGAGAGTGATCGCTCCGTGTCCTCCTGAAGTCAACAACCATCTCTTTTGTCTTATCGATGTTCAGAGACAGGTTGTTGTCTTTACACCAGTCCGTTAGCCTCTGCACTTCCTCTCTGTACGCTGACTCGTCGTTCTTGCTGATGAGACCCACCACGGTCTCATTCTGATGACACCATGGTCGTGTCATTAACAAACTTGATGATATGATTGGAGCTGTGTGTCGCTACACAATCATGAGTCAGCATCGTGAACAGCAGGGGACTGAGCACACAGCCCTGGGGGGCCCCAGTGCTCAGTGTGGTGGTGCTGGAGGTATAGTTCCCGATCCACACTGAGATAAAGGTGCTGAAATTCTCTAAAAAAACATACTGGAGCATATGTCATTAGTTTCCATGTAATGTTTTAAACACAAACTTGAAAAAGGCAGTAAAAAAACTGGATTATAATGAACTATACTCACACAAGAGCATTACTGAAGTCTGCTCTAACTCGGCTCTATAGCCACAGGAGTCCCTGCATGACAGCACGACTAAACCTCGGGCACACCTACACCACATCTTCACATCTTCTGCAGGGATCAGTTGCCTGCAGTATTTTTAATGTTCTTTGTTCTTGGTACTGCCCCAGGCTCTTACAGCTTATATATATACAGTACAGACCAAAAGTTTGGACACACCTTCTCATTCAAAGAGTTTGAATTTGTATTATGGCAAGAAAAAAGCAGCTACAGTAAGTAAAGAAAAACGAGCGGCCATCATTACTTTAAGAAATGAAGGTCAGTCAGTCTGAAAAATTGGGAAAACTTTGAAAGTGTCCCCAAGTGCAGTCACAACAACCATCAAGCGCTACAAAGAAACTGTCTGACATGCGGACCGGCCCAGGAAAGGAAGACCAAGAGTCACCTCTGCTGCGGAGGAGAAGTTCATCCGAGTCACCAGCCTCAGAAATCGGCGGTTAACAGCAGCTCAGATCAGAGAGCAGGTCAATGCCACACAGAGTTCTAGCAGCAGACACATCTCTAGAACAACTGTTAAGAGGAGACTGTGTGAATCAGACCTTCATGTAGAAGATCTGCTAGGAAACCACTGCTAAGGACAGGCAACAAGCAGAAGAGACGCGTTTGGGCTGAAGAACACAAGAAAGAACACAAGAAAGAACACAATAAAGAAAACTCGCTGAATGAGAATGGTGTGTCCAAACTTTTGGTCTGTACTGTATATACACTGTATATACTAAAGCTGTCCAAAATACAAAGTAAGCTCTTTGAACAGTTGATATTGAGATGTATATCCGCTACTTTTGCTCTGTAAGGCTTCATAGCGGTTCTAATCTGAGGTGCTGTTTGTTAATTGGTGATTTCTGAGGCTGGTAACTCAAATGAACTTCTCCTCTGCAGCAGAGCTCAGTTTTGGTCTTCCTTTCCTGACCAAAACTGGAAGGTCTTCAACAAACGTGATGACCTTCCATTATGAGCAAAACCATTATGAGAACAAGTTTCATAATGGTTTTGCAAATGCACTTTACAATAATCTTCTTGCCAGGATTGGTCAACAGCTCACCTTCCCATCTTAAACTAACAACTGACTTTTGTTGTTCCAGTCGTATGCAAAAGTTATGGCACCCCTTGATAAATAACAGATTTTGGTGATTTTTTAATTGAAAATAATTTAACAAACATCTCATGGAATGAGATCTCGATTTCTTGAAGGCCATTCAGCAGGTCCATGTCGTCCCAGCCAATGTCATGGAAAATGCTGGAGGACACACTGAATATTACCAATATTACTTAGTTATTTTTCACCCACCCTGTATGTATATGACAACCTCACCCTAATTAGGGACAATCTTCACTCACTCATTGTCTATAACACTTTATCATATATATTTATTCAGCCTATCCCAAGAGACTTAGGGCACGAAGTGGCATACATCCTGGACAGGGTGCCACTCCATTGCTGGGAACACAGACATACACAGTCACGCACTATGGGCAGTTTGGGAACGCCAATTAGTTTAATCTGCATATCGTTGGACTGTGGGAGGAAACTCACCAAGCAGAGGGAGAACATGCAAACTCCATGCACGCAGAGACCGGAATCAAACCCGGACCATAGAGGTGCAAGGCAACAGTGCTAACCACTACACCACCATGCTGCCATAGGGACAATCTTATAATTTTGATTCATGCACATTCACATTTTATACAAACTTGCATTATTTCATTTGATTGTGTAAAGCTGCTTTGCGAGAATAACAGTTGTTAAAACACTATAAAGGCAAATAAAATTTAATTGAATTGAATTAAACTGAATCCGAGGGAAAACAACATCTGGCAAAGTAGCAAGATAAAAGAATAAACAGTTAAAATAGTAAGTCACTAAACATGATAAAAGGAAATATTTGAAGTGAAGCGATGTCAAAAATTATGAGAACATATTAACCAAATTTCATCTGTTTTGTCTGTCAACAAAGTAATTTATGATATTTTATTACATTTATTAAGTAATTAATAAAATTAAATTAATTAAATTAATGAATTAATCATGTACTGTATTATTCATAGTATTATGCTTTATTTTTACTATATTATAATATTAGACCATGATACATGCTAAATGGTCTTCAAAACTGAGACTCACCATGAAGAATGCAGAACTACAAAAGACTTTCTAACAAATATAATAGAATTTTTTACAAAATGGCCACCACTGCATTGCTTTTTAATAAACAGTGAAATAAAATCCATCCATTATGTTTGCTCAGGCTATTTAGACTTTCAGATGTTTTTTATTTTTTTTATTTTTAGATTTTATTTTATTCATTTAATAACAGGACAACCTCTCTCCTTCGTCTTTCCCTCCTGTGTGTCACTGACAGCATGACACATTGCTGTGCTGTGAGTAGGGGAGGAGATGAAGGTTATCGATTTAATATCTGAAGCAATCCATCCTGTATTGATAAGAAATAAACAAAGATAACACATGAATGTTTTAGCGTCTCTGTTTTAGTTACAATATATATATCAGCGGCTCTTTCGGTAGTGAATAGAGCACATGCACAGCTCTTGGTATTAAAGATACTCTAGAAGGTGGTCCTCCAAACTGGAAAGAGATTCCTAGTATATAAGGAAGGCGTTGATACAAATCAAGTGAAGACAAGAGCCAGGTTTGTTTTCTGCTGTAAGAAATGTGTCTAGCTTCTGATTATAGTGAGATTAATTTAATACGTTTTTATTTGTAGTTGCGCTGATGAACTTAACTCAATTGTAACACTGCATGTGCTAAAAGCAACACTGTGTTTCTGAAATGTAAGACTATGTCTATTAACTAACAATATTTTAACCATAAATATAACAGTGTGTAACTAGGCTAAAAGTAATACAGGGTGTGACGTAACTATGCTAACACTGTGTAACTATGCTAAACAAAACGCTGTGCAACTATGCTAAATGTAACGCTCTATAACTATGCTAAATGCAACACTGTGTATTAGAAGTGTAACGCTGTGTATAATGAATGTAACACTGTGTAACAATGCTAAATGTACCGCTGTTCATTCTAAACATAACAATGTGTAACTATGCTAAACGCAACGCTGTATAACTATGCTAAATGTAACACTTTTATATATGTAACACTGTATATTGTAAACGCAACGCTGTATAACTATGCTAAATGCAACACTGTGTAGCTGATATGTAACAATATGTTTCCTGAATGTAACACTGTGTACCTTAAACATAACACCTCATATCCTAATTGCAGCACTGTACATCCTAAATATAATACTAAATACAATAGTAAAAAAAAATACTACACAGCATATATGCAGCACCATCAAGCATTCAGTTATTATAACATTGTGTATCCGAATTGTTAACCAATCATTAGCATGTTTGTTCTGAAAAATCTAGATTGTGAGAGAGCATGAAAAGCGCTATAGCCTTAGCACCAGATGTAAATGTTCCCATCATGCACTTTGTCCTTGGTAGCTGAAAGAGCTTTCATTTTAGCTGCCAAACCTTTAGATCGAGTGAGATGACTTTGCAGGGGTAAATGGCTTTTCACAGAAAGGATGTCTGTGCATGATAAAGTATCAGCAGACGTTGTCATGCGTGCTTCCATGTAAAAAAAAAAAAAAAAAGGAAAAAAAGTGACTGCTTCCTCTCTCAGATCCGATGTTCCCCCCCGTGTTCTCTGGACAATTAATGACTCTGATGTGTGCTTTTCCATCTCTTGCCATCTCCTGTAAGTGGCAGATGCCTGAGCTGTCACAGAAGATGTATTTATTTATCTGCTTTTGTCAGGTGCTGAAACTCCCTTGTTTTCATTCTCTTCCCGTCGCTGCTCACTCCTCATACTCAAGTATGGACTATTTTTCACTCTTACTGCTACAGTTCCGGTAAAGTCTCTGCAGAATTCCAATGGCAGTTGTTAAGAGACGTAATATATAGTGCAGAATGACAAATAATATGAAAAGTGGCAGTTTGTTTAGCTTCAAAACAATCTTGACTTTTTTTTAATTGAAACGTATGGAGTACAACAGGGTTTTTTATCTTAATTAAAAAGTTGTTTTGAAGTATCACACACAGTTTGGGGAAACGATTTACAGATGCTTATAAACCAAAGTCTAATCTCCTTGCTTTGCTAGAGCTTGTTGCTTTGAATGTAGATGCTGCTCCTCTTGTGATTTTCTCAGTTACTATAAATCTTTCTAAGAGTTTACAATAAATGTGTTTATAATATTATTTGTTTTAATTTATTAATAAGTGTATATATTATGTGTTTGTGTTTGCTTTTAATCATCCATCCATTTATCTATACCAATTATCTACAAATTATCCTATTATCATAGGGGGGGTCTGGAGTCTTTTGAAGGAAACCCAGAGCATCAGGTGAGGTACACCCTTATTAAAATCAGAAATTCGGAAATTCCAATCAGCCTAGCCTGGATATCATAAGATTGTGGGAGGAAATCAGAGTACCTGGGGAAAACCAAGCATGGGCAGAACATACAATCTTCATTCACACAGGAATGGACCAAGGTTCAAACCCCTAAGTAAGAAAACTGACCCCTGTCAGCTGTCCAACTCTAGGCCAATAGCAAACCTGACCTTGACCCTAGTGCAGCTTTTGACACCATAGATGATAGTATTCTCCTTTAGATTGTAAAATATATTTCTTGGCTCACATATTATTTGAGTGATTGTTATAAGTTTGTAGATTTAAATGGTGACTATTCTGCTTACTCTAAAGTTTGATGTTCCACAGGGTTCGGTTTTAGGCTCTTTATTTTCTTTTTACATGCTTCCTCCGGGCAACATAATTCATAAGCACGGTATTAGCTTCCATTGTTATGCTAATATAATTATTTATACATCTCAGCAAAGACAGGTGAGGGGAAAAAAAGCTTAATTAAGTTGATGAATGTGAAGGACATATGATAATTAACTTCCTTCTGCTTAATCTTGACCAGATAGAAGTTCTGGTACTAGGACCACAAGCAGCTAGAAGCAAGCTTTTTGATCACACCATAACTTTGGATGGCCTTTCTGTTTCATCATGTACAACAGTAAAAGACATTGGTGTGATTTATAGAGTCCAATCTTCATTTGAAGGTTGGAATAATTAATGCTGTCCTGGATGGCATTCTTGCATTCTTGATTTCTTGATCTCAGAAATATTACCCAGGCATGGAATATATTTGCCATGCAGAAAATAAAATGACTGGGGACGGTTCCACTTTACCATGAACGAGATCTTGGACTTGGCTGTTGCAGACAGCTGTTCTCTGATGGCTTGTGACTGTAGCTGCTCAATAGTTCAGGAGTGAAGTTTCTACAAACAGTTGTGTACCTGAGCCTCCAATAATGAACCGGACTCCATATAACCTAAACTACTCTCTTGTTAAACTGATCTTTCAGCCTCATAACACACAGTATGACTGGAAAACAATCCCTGCTATCCATTGCCACCCAAATGAGGATGGGTTCTCTGTTGAGTCAGAGTTCCTCTCAAAGTTTCTTCCTATTGCTATCTTATACACACTTTCTCACAAATTTCATACACAATTGCCTAATTTTCTTTTGATTCTGTAATGCTGCTTTGTGAAAATGACAATTGTTAAAAGTGCTATATAAATATATATATATTTTAATTGAATTCAAACCCCCCAATCCTGGGGGTGTGAGTTTGCATGTTCTCCTTCCATGATTTGTGGATTTCATATGGTTTCCTCCCTTGGTCCAAAGAAATGCAGTCTGGTCTGAGTGGCATTTCCAAATTGAGCGCTGAGTGTGTTTGTGCTCGCGCTGCAATGGTTTGGCACCCCAGCTTGAGCACTAATTTTCCTGAGATAGGCTTCAGGAACATTATGAGGAGGATAAGCGGCATGGACAATGAACAAATCAATCAAACAGTAATTGAACGTGACTGACATTTCCATCACAGTTTAACACACAACAGTGAAACGATTTCGTTTTGCTTACGCCTATGTAGTGGAAACATTCTGTAATATTAAGGCGTTGTACATTATACACCAAAGTGATGTCTAGATTCTTCTTCTTCTTTTATTTATTTTATTTATTTATTTATTTATTTTCACTCCTAAATGGACAGTTAATTGCACCATGTATTTTACTGTTTGACATATTTAGCAGTTTAAAGTAAAGAACATCACACACACCACCTCTCAGCATATATCTTTATAACATACGGATGGTGTTTACTGTACTCTCTGTCAGAACCTTGGCTGAGCTACACTGCAGTCAGTATCATTTAGCTCCGCAGCAGAGATCTGGAGCGTGTGGTGATGTGGCTCGAGCTGCTGGTTCTCCTCCATACATCAGCTCTGTCATTGGAATCAATAGCTGCTGATTTAGCACAAGCTGGGTTTTGTCTGCTTGGGCTTGTTTTGCTGATGCTCAGATCGCAGACCTCACTGAAAACATTGAAGGGAGGCACAACGTTGTGGCCTCGGCAGCTGTTTCTACACCCACGGGGGGGCATTTCCAAAACATATGTTTTTCTCTTTTTTTATCCACAGACCACAGATATTAGAAGGCATTATTATATTCGAAGGCTTTAGCCTTGAAAATGCATTTATGACTTCCAGCATTGCAATGTTAAAAAAAAAAAACAATGTTACGAAACCTTAAAATTCATATAATCATTTAAATTAAAAAAATATAAAGTGTTTTATCAGAATTATGGGCGTGGCATTAAACGGACAAACTATTGAGAAATTTAAAATAGCCTCAGAATTTATACTTTTATCATGTAAAAGCCTTGAACCAACACAAAAAGTGTACATTTGAAAATGCGTATCATGTTTGGAATAAATTATTTAAAACTGATGATAAACTGGTGTGACATGTCTGAATAAGTCCATAACAATTTGTAAAGTACATGCTGGAATAATGAATGTAACATTACATTTTTTAAAATAGTAATTACATTTAAATGTACAGTTAATAAATCAGCAATTATTAATGATTTTCTGCTCCTTTACTTTCTTTTCTTTTCCTCTCTCTCTCTCTCTCTCTCTCTCTCTCTCCCTCTGTAGCTTTCATATCTCTTGGTGCTTTTTGATGCTCAACATTGAACTCTACATTTTACTGAAAGTTTAGTCAATAGAGGCAGATGTACAGTAGTAGTCTGTAAGTATAGTTTTTGCAGGAACTTTCCCTTGGTAAGTTTGACCTTTGCATGGAATTTTCCTTTGATCATAAATCTTCCAAAATCTCATAAAAAGCAAACAAACAAGTAGTAAAATATCATCATTTAGGCAAAGAGTGACTTACATTTTCATCACATTGTACATCTGTGCCCAACAGTGGAAACTTGGTGGTTGTGGGGTATAAACCTGGGATGTTAATTATGTAACAATGTAAATTTGTTTACATTTAAAAAACACACAAACAAACAAAAAATCCCCTTAACTTAAGATACCACTTAACTTTCTGTTTTTTAAGATTGAATTTCTGTAGTGATGGATATTGGCACGTACCTCCTGTGAAATTAGCCTACAGCCCGTTAGTGCTGCAGTCAGACCCGCAGTAATTGGCGAGGCGGTGCTGTCTGCCTCGATTAAAACTTCAATCTGACCTAAAATCAATTCAAAAAAACCGAGGCTATTCCTCTTCATTATGGCATCTGACCTGTCCATATGATCCACAAGTCTCCCCCCCAAAAACTCACACACTGCTACAGTACTCTGTTAGTCTTCACTAACTTCCTGTCTGCTTTCATCAGGTTTAACTTCTGCTTCGGTTTACAGAAACAGTCAATTTTGCTGCCTCACCAGGTTTTTTTTCTCCCCACAATTCTATTTCTATCTATTTTCACTTCTATACAGACCATTTATTCTTGTGTCTTTATATATTTTTTTATATATATATAAATTTTTATGACTTGTCTACTTTTGCACAATTCCTATAAAATGTCTTATAGTGTCGTAAACTTCCTACAGCAAATTCAGTTCATTTTAATTTGGATAGGATGTTTACCACTGGACAAAGTCACATGCAGCTTTACAGAAATATATAAATTAATTAGTCAAAAATGAATCAGTAAAACTATTTAAATAGTTTAGTCATTTATTTTCAGATGTTCTGTTTGAAACATTTTTCCACATTCAAATATTTATTATTATTATTATTATTATTATTATTATTATTATTATTATTATTATTATTATTATTCAAATTATTTATTTATTTATTTTAAAAAACCTTTTGGTATATACTTTGTTGTGATTTTAATAAAATTTTATATTTGAATGATTTTCTTTTACAAATGATTTTTACATGATTTTTGAAACAAATTTATAACTTCTTATAAAGTTTTTAGAAATGTAATTAATGTATGTGTTTGCTTGTTTGTGATAGATTTACTAGTCCAACATTTTTTTTTCATTCTTTATTGTTTATTTATTTTGACTGTAATTGCATGCAATTAAATGTTATGGTTTAAAAAAATATATATTTTAAAATTAACTTGTGTATCTTCACTTTCAATTTTTTATACATTTGTACATAAATTTTTATATTTGTATATTATTTATACATTTTTACATGCACCTTTTATATTCTCAGATATTTTTAAATGAGTCATCTGTTTTCACCTATTATACACCGCATTATTATTATTATTTTTTTTTTTATGTGAAAATGCAATTTTAGGATATCTTGTCATGTACTATGATCATTTCATATTACATTATATGATGAAGGGCCTTCACCAGACTGTCCTTCATGTTGTGAGCTTTATACAACATGACTGATAACAGATCATTTACGTGAAACCCGAATGTGTGCTCAGCAGCCGCGCTTGACATTTAATGAACTCACTTCTTTTTGTTTCGAGGTTAACCTTGAGAACTGGTCGTATGTCATTTGCGACACTTTAAACGTGCAGTAAAAAAGTGATTTAATGCGGTTTGTGCGTTACAAACAGCGCTGAAATGTAAAGTAGCTCTAGTACAGCTAATGAATGATGCGTATATTTTTAGAAAGATTTTTGTAACTTTATTTAATTTAATTTTAATTCATTTATTTTATTTAATATTTTGATTATGGATTTGTTTATTTAAAATATAATGTACTTAATACAATTTATAATAATTTCATTCCCCCCCCCCAATTCTCAAATACAGTACCTTATGTCATTCCATGATACTATGACATACAGTATGAAACAGATTAGTTCAAAATATGTTCAAAATGTTTCTTGAAAATGGTGTTATTTTAAACTTGGTATCAAACGGTCAGTAGACTTTAACACTGTGGCCTCACATCTTCAGGGTGCTCTGTGTGTTTGCATGTTCTCCCAGTGCTTGCTGGGTTTCCTCCGAGTACTCTGGGTTCCTCTCATAGCCTAAAGACAAGCGGAGTAGGCTAATTCAAGTTTGCCCCAAGTGTGTGTGGTAGTTGTGTGCTTTGAAATGGATGTCCAGGCTGTACCTTGCCTAGAACCACAAGGCCCCTGGGATTGGCTCCAGGCTTCCCACGACCCTATACGGGATAATCTCTAGAGAGAATAAATGAAAGAGATTTATAAACACTGTAAGATATGCAAACAATAACCAACATTTTGATCTACACCTTTCATAAACATTTCCATTAATAAAAAAAAGCATAAAAATAAAATAAAAATAAAAAAACGCAAAATTTACAACAACCTACCGAGACCTTGAGATGTAATTGCTTTGTTTCTTTTTGCTGCTTTGTTTAACTGGCTGTTCATCTGTTAAGAAAATCCCATCAGCACAACATTCATGTTTTCTCTCCGCGTGTATACTGTGTTTTTACTCATGTGTTGCCGTAGCGAGTCACTTGCCATGCTCGCATCCGACTATAAGGTTCGTTTTTCGACGCTGCCGGTCCACTGGCTGTATGAATCATTCAAAATGCTTGATCTGGGTTCATTTGCATTTGGAAAAGAAATGGAAACAAATCACTAAGCTGTCACTGCAATATGACAGATTACTCAGTTTTTATTTTTATTTATTTAGTTGACATTTCATGTTAAACGTGGTTATTCAAGAAAGACAAAAAGAGTATCGTTTCATTAATTTCAGCCAGAGTAGAGAGCATTTGTTCACTTCTTTCTTCTCTCGTGCTCGCTCCTCTTTTTTAATTTATTTATTTTTTTCCGGAACTTTGCGTCCCGGATGCTGGGAGCAGATCTTTGTCCGGAGGCGATGCCTTCCAGCTCACTTCCTGCTTCCTTGTGAAGGATGCACCCAACCATGCATCATGGATATCTCAGTGCTTTAGGTGATGAGAAACGGAGAACCATCGTATTATGGGTACATCGGCATTGTTTATTTATCACACCAGCTGCTCTGTGGATCGTTAATAAAATATATGACTTAATAGACAAGCCTGGTTTTGTGTTTGGGAATTCTGCCGCTGCGCTACATCCTGCGGTCTTTCTGCGCGTCAGCGAATCAGACAGTGATGACAGGCTGTGAGATGAGATGCGGGCTGAAATGTTAACAATGGACAGAAAATTTAAATCTTAGTATTCGCTTTGATTTCAAAGTCTGAGATTCAGCGGCGGATTGTACTGAAATACACGCGGCATTTCATTTTTGTACACAATGCCTTTATTTCGGGACACTGTTTTGTTACAAACATTTGCGCCTCTTCTGGTCTCAAACACCTGTAACATTATTGAGCAAGTTACAAGAAAAAAGCAAATATTTATAATAACCAGGTGGCCAAATCCCAGCATTTTGAATACAACTGCTGGTATTGTAACACAATATAACAGGGGCTATCAAAAAGTTTCGAGATTAGCCCTGTTAGCTCAGTTTTTTTCCCCGTCATGTCCTCCCTCAGACACTTTAAAACCTAGCAGTAGAATTTGCTATTGATATTCTGGCCCCTGGGGACAAATTCTTGATGCACAATGTTGGCGAACCTTCCCCCCCTCAACATTTTCGGTGATGGAGATGGTGGGCTCTTCCATTGTGAAGACTCTTGCTTCATCTTAGGGTCATATCTGTAGACCTAAGTTATGGGATAATGATCCTCGACATGAAGGATGGGTCATCCACCGCACACAAACAGAGCTCTTTGCAGATTTCGACACAACGTTCCTTCTGCTCTTGGTTCAGCAGCCTGGGGAGGGACTTGGCTCATGTTCAAATCCCACATGATGATTGCCTGGACTGTTCCGTATGACACACCTGACCATGGCAGCAATGTTGTGGATTGTTCTCTGACGATCATCATGCACAAGTTGTCGAATGGCTTCAACATTTCATCATCGGGGGTTGAGCTTGTTTAAGGTCTTCCTAATCTCTCATTGTCTACCAGAGTGATGTTCTTCCGCATTGAAGTACTGTAAGCGTGCCACTCAAAACATGCAAAATCATGTCAAACGTCTCTGTGGCAGATTTGCTCTGAATTTTACATTTGCTGTTTGTTCTCACTTAATGTCCATGATGAAATAGCAGACGTTATAACGCACATGGTTGGATTTGCACCAGTTCCACAGCTCCCGATGGACACAGGATGATGTCTTTTGGCACACTGACTTATGAAAGTCGGTATGATTGTGGGGGCAGCCTTGTGCTTCTATCTGTCGGCATGTGTCAACCTTAACTCATGACCCTATCCTTAGGATTTTACTTTTAAGGTGTGTTTTTCCAGATTTCTTTAAATCTGTCTCCTGAGATGCAGGAATTGAGGAACCTGGGATACTTATACATATTATAGAGAACCAGGTTCCGAATTTATTTATTTTTGCCACACTCTAAGAATTCTTTTGATCACTTTCATCTTCGATTACAATGCACAATGTGGTGTCCACTTCATATATGAAAATTATCCCTCATGCTTCCAGAACCACATCTAAAATCCTGGAATATGTCCATGTTTTGCAACAAGTACAGTGTACCATATGCAGTAGAACCCTTGTTACAAGGTTTTACTACATGTACATGGTATGGAGTACCTGATTCTGAAGTTTTGGATTGACATGAAGAGATTGGCTGTTTTCTGAAACTGGAAGGTTGAATTAGTTCATTTCTCTAAAATCAATGTGTAAATTTAAGATCAAAGTTCTGAGACTGAAATAAGACAAGGAAGAAGAGTGCTTCTGTTTCTCCACAGCCTTACACTACTGATTGGCTCACCACATTGTTTGTAATTTTGCATGCATTATTCATCTGCTGAGCAGGAAACAAACAGAAGCCGCCAGCACTTCATTCACACACTTCCCGATCAGGTCCCTGGGGTTGGAGGGAGGAACGAAGTGTGGCAGGGAATCGATGGTGAGCCAGAACACATCAACACGCATACACAATACTCCGTATTATTGCTAACTGAGATCATCTAGGGGACACATATTAGCGGCTAATACTCACTGAACATAGGTTAATAGTAATAAATGATCTCCAAACTAAGATTAATGATTGCAAACTTCAATCGTTAAAAATCGTTTCCATCACAACACCTCCCCATGGTAGCAGAGTCAAAGCTGTGGGATGGTTCTGGAATCCCAACAGCCGGATTTTCTGAGCTGGTCCTTGTGGAGCGGGAGCATAATTTTATCTCAGCATTAGCAGTTGCTGCATTAAGAAGCCAACGGAGGGAAATCAGTGGTACTGGGCTGTGTCAGAGTTCACAAACACCTTAACCTCACAAAAATGTAGTGGGGTGGGTGGGAGCCTCCAGGGAACGTCAAGGTCATTGAGCAGGAACAAAACGTACATGGCTGAGCTTCAACTGACTTCAAGAGATAAAATAAGCTTCCAGAGTAGATAGAAAATCTCCATCATCTCACTGAAGTCTATTTTTGTTTGAAACTCAGTGTTGCTAAAAATAATATTAATAATGATATCTGCATTAATTTTAGTGTTTGCTATTTCTTTTTTGTTTTTAGCAAATAAAGAATCTTCCGGCTTCAAAAGTGAGACACATTTTTTCTTTTTTTTTAGCCTCTGCATGGAAAAACAAGGTCTTGCATTAAAATAAAAAAAAAAGAAAAAGAAAAACTTAATTTATAACCGACACTGGGACGGTATTAACAAAGTGAGTAGTGTTTCAGTCTGCACTGCACTCATGCTTGTGCTAGATGGCAACATGGAGTGAGTGACTTTTTCTCATTCTTTTCTTCTGAATCTTTCTAATTCTACTTTACGCTTTCAGAATCGTTTTGATTTCTGAATTCAGGTGTGCACACATTTTGGCAGATGATCACTACACCATAAATCAAACTTTTTATTCTCTCTCAATAATAATTATCTAATATATCTAATAACAAATTATGAATTTTTGTTTATTTAATTAAGCAATAATTTTTCTTAAATAAACTTGCACCGTCCTGGTGGAATTAACTAACCGCGACTTGCGGATCCAGCGATCGAGAATTAGTGTAATTAACAGGGCTGAATGTATTTTTACCATTACTATGTAGCCAAAATTCTGCTTTAGAATATCAGCGAAGTTAACTTCCAGGCCCCAGGGTTGGATCCAAATAGAGTTAAGTGGAAAGCTAGTGCACTATGCAGGGTGTATAATCACTTGTTCGACACACCAAATTCTCTAGAAGTGCCCTAGATCAGGGGTTAGAGAGGGACTTGGGATTCAGCCTTGTGTTAGAAGCTAGTTAGATTACAAAAGTGCTTTGAAGTTTCAATCATTGGATAGATTCTTACACTGGGTTACTAGGTTAGGATAGCTAAGTACCATCGATCAAACAGTGTTGGGATTTTACCCAAATGTTGAAGAAATAGATAGGTCTTTAGTCGTTGTTTAAAGATCGAGACTCAGCTGTACGAACATCTACAGAAAGTTCATTCCACCATCTAGAAAACTAGATGTATGTCTTCATCAATCAAACCAGACAAGCAGTGCTGGGGGAACGGAGGGAACATGACGAGCTGCGTGGTGTGATTAGAGCCGAGAGGTACAGTAAGAGGGGGCTGGAAGCCATTTCAGAAGCAATTACTAAAGAGACAAAGTGTTTGCTTAATATAGTTATGCTCCGTTATCACAACTTGTGGGATGTGTCCCTTATCCAGTCTGATTACTCGCTTAGAACTAGTTACAAACACATTTAACTGTTCTATTAGTTTCGATATAGATTTTTTTGGGCTTAAATTGCTTTTATTTGCTTTTTTATTCCTTCCTATTTAATATGAGTTCATAAAATATGTTAGTTATCTTAATTTATCAGTTCTTAATTTGTAATGCCTGTTGTGGAGAAAGATAAGAAACCCTGCTGAAGCTGATTTAAATTATAAATTACGTATCAACTAATTATTTAAGTTTTTTTTTTTCATATAAATAATTCATATTATTTATAATAATATTATTTGGACATATTGCTATGTTTTTGTAAGTGTGTTAGTTTATCTGTCGGTCTGTTTGTCTGGTGTATTATTGCATAGTATTACTCAATTATTATTTAAAGCTATTTATTTTTGTACATTTACTTGCTATTCTTATATTAACGTTTTGTTCTATTTATTTCTTTTTCATTTTTCCACATATTGACCTCCATTATGGCAGGCAGCATCCTATTTCCCGAGCTCGGTCAGTGGCGGAGCAGCTTATTATCTCCCTCGCAGATGGTTGCTGCTGACTTTTGTTCGGGGAGCTGTTTACTTGTCCATACAGACACCTTATTACTACATTTTTTTTTTCTTCTTTGTGCAACTTTGTGTCCTATTTTACCGTTTCTGAGAAGCGAAGTTTGAGATTTTGAATGGTGAAGTAAGCAGTCCGTTGAGCACCTGATGTTTAATTTGTCCTGAATGCCTTTTTAAGGCTAATGTTGCGTAGAGAACGGTAGAAGGCATCAGCGGTGTTCATGCTAATCTGTGTGGCTAAATGTGTCTTTTGAAAGTCACATGTGCCGCTGAGAGAACTTTGATTCGGGGTCATGTGTGGTGTTAAAATGAATTAAATCACCAGTGAGGATGTTAAATCCTGCTTTAATCCTCACGCCCAAGTCCATCAGCTGTGCGATCAAAATTAGCATGAACTACCCATTACTGCACTGAATCTCATTATTATTTAGGATTATACATGAGGAATTATGGGAAAATAATCAACCACTCGGTGGTGTGATAAAACTCTTTATCACTTTTACACACTGATTAATTTTTTTTAACACCCCATCCTCAGGTGTATCTTACATCTTACACCACAGCACATTTGGAACTATCGCAAAT
The DNA here is from genome assembly GCA_003987875.1 of Clarias batrachus. NCBI lineage: Eukaryota > Metazoa > Chordata > Actinopteri > Siluriformes > Clariidae > Clarias > Clarias batrachus. Next base: position 308,674 of record QMIH01000324.1, on the reverse strand, counting down.
GTTTATTCTTTAAAAAATGATGCATACTTTTTATACAGTACATGTACAGTCTAATTTCATTACATTTAGCTGAGTATCCACAAAATGTTAACTCTAAACTCTAAGAAACTCTAAGAAACAATGATTCCCGTGTCTGTCTGGTTGGAGTTTGCATGATCTCCCCGTGCTTGGTGGGTTTCCACCTGGAACTCCGGTTTCCTCCCACAGTCCAAAGACATGCAGATTAGGGTGATTGGCGTTCCCAAAGTGCCCGTAGTGTGTATGTGTGTGTGTGTGCCATGTGATGGATTGGCACCCTGTCCAGGGTGTACCCCGCCTCATGCCCTAAGACTCCTGGGATAGGTTTCAGGCCCCCGCAACCCTGTATACCGGATAAAGCGGTGTAGATGATGAGTCAGTAGAGTGATACGCATTTATCTACACTCAACCTCTCAAAGAGACAAAGGGGGGAGCATGCTAAAATTAATATAGTTCAAGGAAAAATGTCAGAAACTATATAACGTTTCCCCAGCAGGAAATTGTTATAAGAATGGTTACAGAACCAACAGAGAAATTTCTCACTTTGAAGCTCTCTCCACAGAACATGGATGCTAAGCACTCTTAACTGCTTGCTTTTTTCCTTAAAAAAAAAAGAAAAGCTACTGACAGGCTGTATGTGTTAGTGTATGTAAATAGCATGTTACCATTGACTATGCAATGAAAAGGATTCTTTATGGACTCCAAAGTCATTAAAGACTTTGGAACATGGCAAACCAAATATGGACTAGATCAGGGGTCTCAAACTCAGTTCCTGGAGGGCCGCAGCCCTACAGAGTTTTGTTCCAACCCTGCTCCAACATACATACCATGTAGTTTTCAAATAAGCCTTAATGACTTGTTTAGTTGGATCAGGTGTTTTTAATTATGGTTGGAACAAAACACTGTGGGGCTGCGGCCCTCCAGGAACTGAGTTTGAGACCCCTGGAATAAACGGTTCTTGTGTGGGACCGCAATGAGTCCAGCCGGCGCAAATTTGGGGTAGAATTCCTGTAGCGCGCCTACTATTGATTTGACCTAATGATACAAAAACAAATAATAGTTCATACTCCTTAATAACAAACCTTTCAACTGAATGAAAAAAAAAAAAGAAAGAAAGTAATGTAGACACGAGATCACGGATACTTTTATATTTAATGTTTGGAAAGGAGTGCAAACAACATTTCAAATCAACTATGACAAAGAAATACCTCTCATTAACACTCATCAAGAGCTATCTAAATCTAACAATATCACGCTGGTCAGGCGTTTCCCAGCTGTACCCCCAAACGCCAATGTGCCTGAAGGGGAATCTTAGCAATCTGCACCAACTTAATTTAGTAAGATACATATCAATACCAATTCCACTCCCCACTGATCATACCATGTACTGACCACAGCAACAATTATTTTCACAATTATGGCGCATTGTAGCCCTCAGGCATTGCAGAAAATAATGCTCCATGTTGGATTGGGGACGGATTGGGTGATGTTTCTGAAACAACCAAACAACAATTAAAATGTAATCATAAATGTGCTTCCTCCTACTGGGAGAAGACCAAACAGTGTTGAGAGGGAAAAAACAGAAATCAAATGAATGAAAGAAAAGTGCAAATAAATGGAACTTCTACATTAAATTCAGCTTCATCAAAAAACTTGAAAGAGGCCCAGAAAGTATATTCAGGAAGAACTGTTATAGTGCTGGTACACTCACCTCCACTGCATTGTTATAGCTTGCTGAATCATGTAAAGAAATGAACATAAGAGAGAACAAGACAAGCTACAAATGGAGTACAATAAGGACCACTTGAGACTGACTGGGCCACAGGCCTAACACTGCGAACGAAGCCGCTAAAAGAGCAAACTGATGGAGCACAAACAATTCACTCTACACTCTACAGCAAAGAATTCATGCACAAAGCAGCAGAGCAAATGTGGTTGAAGAAAGTGAAAGACAACATAAGGAAGCTGCGTTGGGCAGAGATTAGCCAAAATGCCAATGTATTAGAGGGATAATCTGTAACACCTTATAGAAAACCCTTTCTGAAACATTGTGGGCATCTTCTCTATGTCACTGTGTATTACAGCCTGGGACAAATGAGGACAGCGGCATGACATATTACCCAAACAATCCTCAGCAGCAGACAAATGAGGTTCCTCAGCACCACTGTTCAGGTCTTTAAGCTGAAGCAGAGTGGAAAATGAACATTGGTACTGGGTTATTCAGCACTGGGTTATTTGCGATTGAGTCGCGAGGCTCTAAAGAAAAACTCCATGACTGCTTCTATTCTGCTTTCATTCTGCTCGCCGTCACTCAGACATGACTGACAAATGAATGGATGGATGGCTGAGAAATGGCCGAAATTTTTTTCATCAAA
>QMIH01000324.1:280026-295154 GCA_003987875.1 Clarias batrachus | reverse complement strand
TATTTTTATTTTTTTTTGCCTTAGCAGTCGAGGAGCTGCTTAGCGTTTCCCGCTTGGCCGTGTCGAAATAAATAGCTTGCAGTGAGCTGTTAGCCGAGGGCGACAGTCAGCATGAGCGGGCCACTAAAGGTCAGCGGTGTGCTTCAGTAAAGAGAGCTGAGCTCTTAAATACACTCATTACTCCGGAGTCAGCGTGAACTCTTCAAAACTGCCTGCTGCTAACTTTCACACATACATTTTTAAGAATATTAGCAATTCTGTGTAGATTTAATAAAGAAACAGGACGATGTTTGGTATGTGTTTCTTTGCTCCTACTGTAAGTGTGCGATTAGTCCTTAATGTTCTACCCATGTTTTTACTCATGACTGAATCTAGTGACCGTTATGAGGCAACAAGCATCCATACTGTATTGACAAGAATGCAATATTTTTTAAATAATTGCAAAAAAAAAAAAAAAAAGAGCACACTATAAATGGTTAAATTCTTAAATAATTCTTTGTAAGATTGTCTTGGATTCTGCCTTACATCTATGTTATCTATCCATGTTTTTATTTTATTTTTTTATATAAAATAATATCTGTCTAAAAATTAACTAGAACAAGACCAATATCTGTTGCTGCGTTGTGAGTTCTCAGTCCTAGCAAAAGTCAAAAAAAAAAAAAAAAAAAACCCACAACCGTTTAGATATTTTGTAAGATATTTTTATCAAATCAGATCAGATCAGATCCCTAACCAAGTCAAATCTTTTGCGTTCTGCCTGCCTCCGAAGCTGCATCGATAAATATTTTCACGGCGAGTGTTTGCCTGCGAGCACGACCTTTCCATCACTGACACGACCCAGATACGAGCTGAAAACAGCCCGAGCGCTGCTTACACGTCAAGACAAATGCTTTATTTTTTCGCTTTTCCCATGACAGCGTTTTAGCGAAAAGACTGAGTTTAGCAGAGCCATGATGATTTCCGAGTGCTAAGCCTGTTTGCTTTTGTAACTGCGAGAGCTCGGGCTGTCAAACAGGTAAGATATATTTTAAAAAAGAGAAGAGAAGAGAAGAGAAGTGTATAGTGGATTAGGGGGATTAGATTATTGGAGTGCTGAGTCGATGCTCCGTAGCCCTCGCTGTGTCGAATCGCCGATCCTTATGGCACAATGACGTCTTCAGTGCTCGCGGAAAACTGTAACGAGGGCCTCTAGAATTGCCGTCAGAAACACTGATTATATATAACGCTGTACGACAACATGGATTTACATTCATATAACAAACATGTCATTTACTATATTGGATTTTTCATTTCCGAAACAATAATAACAATAATAAGATACTTTATATATCTATTGTGACATGTCATGCTGTCATACATAAATCATAAATCTATCTGTATATGTTGCTTTAATCAAAAAGGTTGCCATGACATACTGGGAAATGTATGCTTGTATATACCTATTAGAGTTAGAATTAAACATATGAATACATGCATCACTTCATTATACGTATAACCTGCATAGAAACTCCTATGTTCCTACACCTGACATGAAACATCCTCAAATGAAGAAATACATGAATAAAATAAATAAAATAGCTGCTGAACTCCATGCGATTCTGACTCAGAAATAAATAATGTACACCCTCTTCTTTACATGCTATAATAATTTTGTGCAAATAGCATTTTAATGGTTTCTAACTTTATCTCCCAGCAGCAGAATAAATAATTCATTCCCTCGCTCCGCAGTGTGGACGATACCGAGAGCACAGAGAGGGTGAGGCGACGCAGAAAGAAACAGAGTGAATCAGATCACAAAACACAAAAATAATATCACGTTCTCTGTCTGCTGTATTCGTAATGTAATGCGTTATAATTACATTCCTGACGTTATAGCCAACGTGGCATGCAGCGTGTATGTTCCTGATGGTGACAGGCTTTGTGAAAGTCATATGACCTAGTCGTGATGTGTTATAATGCATTCATTTACTATTGTAAAGACTTAATGAAGTAGTGCAAGAAAACCTTATAATGTCTGTGTATCATCGTTTCAGAATGTGTGGCTTTGTGATAAAATGTGTAGCGTCATGTACAGTATAATGCATGATGGCCCATGATGTATAACTAAAGGAATAAAAACTGTGCTTAATCTGGTGAAGTTCTGAGCATCAGAATGGAGAATTTTTGTGACTTTAAGTGTGGCATGGTTGTTGGTGACAGAAGGGCTGGTCTGGTTATTTCCCAAACTGCTGTCCTACTGGGACTGGGACTTTCACTCACAACCATCTGTAGGGTTTACAGAAAATGGTGTGAAAAAGGAAAAAAAAAAAACATTGAGGGCAGTTCTCTGAGATAAAATGCCTTGTTGAAGCCAGAGGTCAGAGGACAACGGCCAGGCTGATTCAAGCTGATAGAAAGGCATCAGGAACTCAGGAACTTGAGGCAGATGTGCTACAGCAGAAGAAGAACTCACTGGGTGTCACTCCTGTCAGCTAAGAACAGGAAACTGAGGCTACAGGTCATATGGGCTCGCCAAAATTGAACGATAGAAGATTGAAAAAAAACATTGTCTGGACTGATGAGTCTCGATTTGTGCTGTGAGTCAGAATTTGTCGTAAACAACATGAAAGCATGAATCCGTCCTGCCTTGTATCAGTGGTTCAGGCTGCTGGTGGTGGTGGTGTAATGGGTGTTGGGGAGATTTTTTTGGCACACTTTGGCATTACACCTTCTAGCATGGTGTAAATGCCAAGGCCTACCTGAGTATTATTGCTGATCGTGTCCATTCCTTTATGGCCACAAGGAAACATGTCATGTCACAATGCTAAAATCATTTCAAACTGGTTTCTTGAACATGAAAATGAGATCGCTGTACTCACAGTGTCACCAGATCTCAATCCAACAGAGCACCTTTCGGACAGGGTGGAACGGGAGCTGATCTGCAAATCTGCAGCATGTTATCATTTCAATATGGACCAAGAAGAATAAAGGTTCTGAAGGCAAAAGCAGGTCCAAGCCATTTCTAGCGAGGTGGACCTAGTGAAGGGGCCAGTGAGTGTATACAATGCATATTTGGTTACAGAGTGTATTATACTTAATTTCCAGTGTAGCACAATTTATAAAAATAAATAAATAAATAAATAAATAAACCTACCTCACCTAAAGGATTATTAGGAACACCATACTAATACGGTGTTTGACCCCCTTTCGGGCCCTAATTCTATGTGGCATTGATTCAACAAGGTGCTGAAAGCATTCTTTAGAAACGTTGGCCCATATTGATAGGAGAGCATCTTGCAATTGATGGAGATTTGTGGGATGAACATCCAGGGCACGAAGCTCCCGTTCCACCACATCCCAAAGATGCTGTATTGGGTTGAGATCTGGTGACTGTGGGAGCCATTTTAGTACAGTGACCTCATTGTCATGTTCAAGAAACCAATTTGAAATGATTNTGGTCATAAAGGGATGGACATGGTCAGAAACAATGCTCAGGTAGGCCGTGGCATTTAAACGATGCCCAATTGGCACTAAGAGGCCTAAAGTGTGCCAAGAAAAGATCCCCCACACCATCACACCACCACCACCAGCAGCCTGCACAGTGGTAACAAGGCATGATGGATCCATGTTCTCATTCTGTCTACGCCAAATTCTGGCATGGTATCAATTAGTTACTGCCATGTATCCTGCAGTGATAAGTACCCATTTCATATATGAAGTCTGGCACAGTTTCTATGTATTCTTTATAAAGAATTATGCCTGAGATGGATGTTCCTACAGCTATAAAGCTATAATTATAAACTCTAATGCTAGGCACAATGCAAAAAGTGTACAGTATGTACCGTAAGTTACATATCACATTATAGATGATGTATTACAAGGCGTTATGTATTCCATCATACATTCATTTGAACATTTAAAGATTATGTATAGTGCCATTATGGAAGTGACATACTAACGGTGCATGTATTATTATTTATGCCATTTATGCAACCGTAAATATTTATGAGCGTTCATGCAGGTTTCAAGTGCAAATCTCTCCACTTTTACTTTCAGGGTCCATCCTTTCCAGTGTTATTATCTTATTCGAATCTTCAGCCTGGTGCATTTTCTACAATTTTGTAGAGTAATTTGTGCAGCCATTAAATTAATGGAGCACTCGCTGCCTTCCTGCCTGTACCTGGACAATTATAAAAATGTCTTCAAGGCAGAAGTAGTAACTTTTCATGCACTGGGTTGAGAAGTCATAATTTGTTCAAGGTGTTAATTATTCTGTTAATTCATCAGGAACAAATTTGCGACCATCAGACGACCAGGACGCCACTATGAATTCATCCAGTGGGGAAGGAAGAAAAAAAAATAAATGAAATGTGCAGAGAAATAAACAATCGGCTCGCATCGAGTCCCAGTCCTCGGAGTTTGAGCCGTATCAGGACGGAAGGTGAGATGGTAAACGCTGAAGGAAGAAAGGAACGACTGACGTGACCTTTATAACTCTGGGCTGGAGGAAACTCTCTGAGCTGCTGATTAGCCGCGGCGGTGTGGGTTTTAGCTCAGCGCTGACCTCCACACTGCTGCAGGTGAGGAGATCTGCACCGTCACCAGTGACCGAAATCTTCTCAGCGCCAAGGACCAAGAGTTGGAGGTCTTAAATTATTTACTCTACATCAAATATTTATATTTGATGAGATGATCTCCGACATATATCCGATGGGGGTTCAAGTCAAACCGGGACATGAGACGAAATTCATGGTGAATGAAGGCGTAAAACAGGCGATTGACATTTACAGAAGGCTTTAAGCACAGTATGGTGATGAGACCCTTTGCTGGGGTAAAACATTTGAACGGTCCATGAGAAGGATCAGCGTCCACTAACGCAACTGTAGTAGCATCTAGCCATAGAATATTGCAATTCCTATGCGTTATAAAATACTATAAGCTGCCTTATGAGCTATCAAATAACTCAGAACGTGATTTTAAAGTGGGTTTTGATGTTCGCAGAATTTTACCTTAAGCTGTTAATGTTAAAAGTCCAAGTTGCTTGAAGTCCACTGTGACGGTTCCACAGCTGGTGATGATTTGCTGGTGTTGGTCCAAAGTCCAAAGTCGACATAGCTGTCTATCAGGTGATTTAAGAGCACTTAATGCTTCCATCTTTATGGAGATGCTGATCAGAAGGACGTAGCATCTGCCCACAGTGCCACCTGGTTCTCCTGCCACTAACTGGTTTTATGATCATAATATTATGGTGCTTGATGGGCCAGCCAACTCACCTGACCTGAACCCCACAGAGAATCTATTGGCTGAACACCTGACCAAACAAGATGCTAGTAAAGCAAGCTTAATTGCTTTAACTTTATTATTTCCATGCAATGCCACATTGATGCAATAATCCATGTTTATTTATTTTTATTTTAGATAAAATCTGCTAAAAAAAAAAAAAAAACTTTTTCATTTTATTCAAATTTTTACAGATGCATTCTTTGTGACTTTTTATATGAAGTTACAGTAGGTATTAAGTTGCACAGGTTTGTTTTGCATAACTTCATTTCAAAATGGAGCTTATCAAACCAACAATCTGAAAACATGCATAATTCAAATCACACAAAATGTAACTTAAAAAAAAACTTTATTGTTTTTTTTTTTTTTTTTTTGTGAATGGTCACATATTATGCTAGAATCCAATGATGACTGAACAAATCCAAGATACTTAACTGAACAAATAAAAGTCTTATATTTAACCCTTTTTCTTTAGCCATTACATGGATGTGGAAATGCAAAGGGTGTTGATCATTGATAGAGAAGATATTCTCATGCACTACTTCTTTATTAACATTATGGAAGTATTCATTGCTATTTTTGCATGCATGAAAATCACTTGGTGAATATTTGCACAAGTGTTGATTTTAGATTTGCTGCATGTGGTTGCACTTTTTTTTGTGGATTTAAAACATGTCATTTAATTAATGCAAAAATCTGAATTGCATTGTGTTGTATTTTTTTTAAATGTAATTTTAATAATGATAAAATAAAATATTTTAAATCGTAACAGCTTAAAATGGACTCACTCTTTTGAGATTATTTGAATCAAGTTTAAAGAATTGTAAAAATATAAAAAGAAATTAGGTCTGTTCAGAATGAAAATATATAGTGTGAATCATCACCTGTATTCCTTTAAGTTGACGTTATTGAGGTTATTTTCTTTCAGTGTAGGCTTGGAAGTCGGCTTGGAGTTATTGCCACATTCCCTATAATCCTAACCTCACCCCAAATCATTTCCACATGTTTGTGTCATTAAAGGAGTTTCTAGGAGGCTGGCATTTCAGACATGAAGCAGACAATCTTATCATGGCTATGGTATTATGTAAAAACATTCTACCTTGATGGTGTCCAAGCGCTAGTGAAACACTGGGATAAGTGCATTAGTGTAGCAGGGGATTATATAGAGAAAAAAAGTGAGTTTTTAACTCTTAAAACTGTCTTATGTTATTCTGTGTGATCAAAAGTCCCACTTTGGATCCAGTAGACGAGCCATCACCATTTGACACAATTTGTCACAGTATAGCTACACTATGTCATTATAATGATGGTGCGATACATTATGGAGGAAGTGAAAATGTTGTATAGCCCCTTTTTTAAAACCCTGTCCCATTCACGACCACCTCCATAATACTCAACTCAACATAGCAAATTATTACAATTTTACAATTTCTGCAATACTGTACTGCGTCTAGACAAAACCACAGTTTTATTGGAACTGGGTTAATCGTTCCGACAGGGTAAGTGTTGGAGTTGTTCATGGTAGGTGCCCCAAAAGGCATCTGCAAGAATTTCCACCTACACTGCACACACAATATATAACCTTTGCTTTCTTGCGATTTTTTTTCCCCACTTATTTGTAACTTACCAAGGTGATCAAATACAGTACATATGTCATGACGCAATATATGCACAGTACATCATATTCCTGTAAGATAACTGTTACACCTGAAAACATTTTTTCATGTTGTTGCAGCAAGAAAAGCAGGTTTTAGATGGTGAAAAAAGATATTTTTTAGAATAAAAGATAAAAGATTGTCACGGTCTGGGGTTCGAGGCATAACTGCAGAGGCTCCAGGTGTTAAAGGAAACGAAGTTTATTAACGTAAAAGTCAGGGAAACCAGAACATATATACTTAATAAAAGGAAACTGAAAGTAAAACACTAAGAAACAAAACAAGACAGCCGCTACTAAACATACAGACATTTACTACTAGGAAATCAACAGACGCAAGACAAGGAACTCAAAGACAACCAAACTATTTATAATCAAACTAATCACCAACTCGGTTCAGGTGAGCGCACCCTTGGTCACCTGACCGAGTTGCCCCATGGGAACTGAAGTCAAAAATAAAGAAACTACAAACAACCACGGGCGCATTGGCGCCCTCTAGGGGTTATCCCTGACAAAGATCTAAGAAAAAAGAACTTCTATCTCTATTAGAAGGAAAATGTACCAAATGTTTTATACAATTAATTCAACAATCTATGTTAAATCACTTGTAGTTCCATCCTACACTGTAGATGTGATTTTTCATTCTTGTTTTCCTTCTTTCTTTTTTTTAAATGACATTTCCATTCTTAAATTACAAAGACTGATTTTTTTCCCTTTATCTCCAAAAGAATGGAAGCGAATATTCATTGATTCACACGCTAACATTTGGGTAAAGGTTTTAGCTTCATTGTAATTCTATCTCCTTTTGCAGACGTAATTATTCTGAAGCGTATATGAGATATAAATTAGCGAGGCAAAAAAAAAAAAAAAACAGTGAAACATTTTCCCTTTTCTTTCAGCACCTTGGGAGCATCCGAGTAATGAAGTTTTAATCCAGGAATGTTTCCAGGAGGTTTATTTTGTGACTAATTAATGGGAATATGGATTAGGACGTGTAGCTGGAGCTGTTTCCTTTCCGTGCGACTGAGAGCTCATGTATCAGTATTGGATTATTACCTAGTTGGGGGAGTATTAGCCAGCTCTTCCTGTTGCTTTGCCTCCGATATTACATCGAGTTAGAACGGCTTTTTTGCTGTAAAGAAGCAAAAATAAATGTACATGCATACTGTATATTTACATGTTCTTTATATCTTAATGTGTTCTTTAAAAAAAAAAAAAAATGTTTTTGACAAATTTTAAAACCTGTTTTACCTGGTGTCTCTCTCCTTTAACTCAAGAACAGCATTGGTGTACCTTGGCCACAACTGATGAGAACATCTCGCAAATGCCTTATTTATATGGAGATCACATGCACCATATTCATTAGATGTTATAGTGCATTCATAAGTCTTCTGCTATTTATAATAATGCACAGTGCTCACACTTCATATATTATAATAACGATATCCAGAGGTAGTAGACAATTTTTCATAAATAGTTATGAATGCCTGAGGAATAAATTATAATATAGATAGAAAGTATTGACATAATGTGTCAGGTATAATGATTTATCCATCCATAAATTATCTACAGTAGAGCGCTTACCACGTTTAGGGTGATGTGATGGGTGGGACTCGAGCATATCCCAGGGGACTCGGGTCACAGCACAGAGTACATACTTGATGGGGTGCCAATACATTGAGGACATTTGGAAGAGGAACAGGAGAAAAACCACCAAGAACAGCGCCAACATGGACAGGATGAGATTCGAACCCCCAAACCTGTCGGTACTCTATCAGGCGACGGAATACATCAGCGAAATCAGAGGCACTGAACAAGTGAATTATTTCTTATGGGATTTTGGGAATCCAGCACCACGGACTGTGTCAAATGAAATAAAATGAAATAAAATCAAATACATGAACCTCCGTTTTTGCGCAGTTAATCAGAAATACATAACCCTAAAGACCGGCAGGTTTGAAGGGTGAATAGAAAAATTAAATAAAAAAAAATAATAAAAAATGCTGAGTCACAACGCTGTAACATTTGCTCTTAAACCGGGAGAAGGGAGTCAGTGTTTTTGCGTGACTTTTATTTCTCCCCCTCTGCCCTTGGTGCATTTCCCCTCTCCATCTCTGGGCTTGGCACGGCTCCTCCACTGCTTCAGTCATTTCCATCCATCTGTTTTCTCTAAGCAACATCACAATAACGTCTTCATTAACATAACTACGGCTCTCTCAAGGTCATCGCCGTCCCGTCTTATTTACCGCTCGCAATATGGAGGCGGATTTTTTTTTTTTTTCTTTCTCTTTTCTTTTTTTTTAATTCTGGCGTCTTCATGATGGCGGCTTGTCGTAATATTTATATTCATTCATGCATTTATTTATTTAATTATTTATTTTTTTCTGGCAAGTTTATATCCAGGCTGTTCAGGAAACGAGCAATTAATCTGCATTACGGCCGAAACATGATGTGACAGACTTTGGAAAAATCTGTCCTCAGATGCTTGAGCTTGATGAAGATACTCCGGCTCTGATTAAATGCAGTGAAGCCGCTCGCTCTAATAGAAGCGGTTGTACTGTCATCACAACCAAGCTACTAGGGAAAAAAAAAACACACACACACACACACAAACACACACCGATTTTTTTCTTTTTCTTTTTCTTTTTTTCTTTCTTGCTTTCCAGTACAGGCATCTGCGCTCTAACTACTGATATTAAATTTCTCTCCTGCGGCACTCCTGCAACTTTTATTAAAACGCTCGTGATCTTTCACTCTTAGTGAAGGTCAAATTAATCTTCAACTCGCACACAAGTGCATACATTGCTGTTTGGTTTGCTTTTTTTCTTTTTTTTTCTTCCATTAACACAATTAGCTTTCAATCAAATGAAAAGTACATTTGTTTGATAAATAAATAATGAACAAAAAACAAAATACAAACAAAATAAGTATTTAATAATAATAATAATAATAATAATAATAAAAACTTTTTCTAAGGAAGGTGGCATGATAGCTTAGTGTGTCACAGCTCCAGAATTAAGGTGTTGAAACTCAACTATGGTATTGGAGTTTGCATGTGTGTGTGTGTGTGTGTGTGTGTGTGTGTGCTTGTGCTTGGCACTCCATTCAGCATATACCTAAAGGTCCCCTGGGATCGGCTCCAGGTATCCTGCGACTCTACACAGCAGTATAGCGGTATAGAGAATGATGAGGTCACCCAAGTCCTGACCTGTGAGTATCAATTTTCCACTAAATAAATAACTATTCCGGATTTTTTTCATGTAACAACTCGTAACTTTTAAATTTTGCCTGATTATCTGATTATGTCATGTTAATACCTTGTTATTTTTTTAAAAATAAATGTTTAAATGTTCTTGGTATTTCAAAGAATATAATTGTATTATACAGCGTGGGCCATTTATATGGATAGACCTTAATAAAATGGGAATGGTTGGTGATATTAACGTCCTGTTTGTGGCACATTAGTATATGTGAGGGGGCAAACTTTTCAAGATGGGTGGTGACCATGGTGGCCATTTGGAAGTCGGCCATCTTGGATCCAACTTTTGTTTTTTTTCAATAGGAAGAGGGTCATGTGACACATCAAACTTATTGGGAATTTCACAAGGAAAACAATGGTGTGCTTGGTTTTAACCAAGTAACTTCATTATTTCATGAGTTATTTACAAGTTTCTGACCACTTATAACATGTGTTCAATGTGCTGCCCATTGTGATGGATTGTCAATGCAACCCTCTTCTCCCACTCTTCACACACTGATAGCAACACCGCAGGAGAAATGCCAGCACAGGCTTCCAGTATCCGTAGTTTCATGTGCTGCACATCTCGTATCTTCACACCATAGACAATTGCCTTCAGATGAGCCCAAAGATTAAAGACTAAGGGGGTCAAATCGGGGGCCATTCTATTCTATTTTACTGCATTGTATTATTTAAGCTTTATTGCAATTCATGTTTAATATTGTAATATATTATGTAATTACATCTTTATCTCCACATATAACATGACTATGGTTATGATATTTATTTATTTATTTATTTATTTATTTTTTGTTCGATTTCTACATTCACTTGGACTTATTATTATTTTTAATATATTCCCAATCAATGTTCTTTATATTTTTCTTTGTGAGTTCAATACACCTCTCAGACCTCTTTTTTTTTCCCAGGGTCATTATGCTGTCACGTGTCTAAAGAACCACATCTTCAGTCTCTTCGCCACTTGAGCCTTAACAAGCAGTTTAATGGCTTGGGTTGTTAACCCCAGACCTGTAGCACCATCACCTGCTTTTCGTCATCTCACACTGATTTTTAAACAACAAGGTGACGCGCTTTAGGAGCTTAAGGGGTGAAAAGCATTTCAGCATGTCACCGAGCCAGATGAACGCCCGAGGCACTCAGGAGGAAAATAATTGCAGGACGAAACAAGCAACCTGAGGAGAAAAAAGCTTGAAAATGATCGAAGATTTTCACTTGGTCAATAGCAGAGAAAAAACAAAACAAAAAAGAAAAATAAATAAATAAATAAATAAAAGAAGTGACCATTATAGTGCTGTCTGAGGTGTTTAATTTAACTACAACCATCATCTCTGCGAGTATTCAGATGAGCTCGCGGTGGGAGGTAAAAGTGGCCGTATTGACTGAACGCTAATAGCAATAGTTAAAGAAGGACATAAAAAAGCGACATGAAAACATGAAAAATGGATGACTTCTCAAAGATAAAAAGACAGAAAAAACGGTTATGCTGCAGTAATCAGCAGCTGCCAAGATGATAAACGAGCACAGCTTCATAATTAAACAGATATGGCCGTGTACTGAACGGCTACTGATGCAGAAGAAAAGCAAGCCTGCTCTCTCTCAATACTGTAGTTCATATTCACAAGATTATTATTAATTATTCTGCAGCTTTTTTTTTTTTTTTTTTTTTGGATCCTGGATCGTGATTGGTCAGGAGGTGCTGATTACGGCTGTATAACCGCAGCTCTGACAATAGTGCAGAATGTAAATGATATATTAATTCATTTGGTGGTTCAGTGGCTTAGTGGTTAATGCTGTTGCCTCACACCTCCAGGGCTGAGGCTTTAAATTGTATATGTATAGGAGATATGATATATGACATTGCAGCGTACCTTTGGTTAACCTTTGGTTATAATTCATGCATTCATTTAAAAAATAAAAATTCTCACTATGGAAACAAATGTCTCTGAATTATGGCTAAGATATTACTGTAGTGTTACGGTAATGCCTAACTGTCTGGATGTTTCAGTTAGTTCAGACTGCTGTAGCCCTAATATACGTAACTACATCGGCCCTATCTTATACACAGTGCATTGGATCCGAGTAAAATTTGACATTTATTTAAAAATACTATTATAGAATTGATTAATTACTCAGTAGACTTTTGTCATGGTACCTGACTAAACTGCTGGCATTGTATGATTTGCCGTGCCTACTTCTCTCAAAAGGTGCATGATATTTGTTGGTACCTCATATAATGAATAGTGTAGCAGGACGCAGATCTTGCTCTTAGAAAAGCCCTAAAGTTATGGAATAGCCTTTCAAATTCATGTTGATCACGGTCATAGTGTTTGGGTGAAAGTTAAAACAAGATTTCTTTACTCAAGCTTCATTTTTTAGATAGTCAAGCAATTATGGAACATATGAAGTTTTGGAAAACTAGAAGGTTTGAATCCCAATCTATCGCGTTCAGTCTGGCCAGTGTTTCCTTCTGGCTCTGTCTTTTAGTTGTTATAGGTAGTCGTGCCAGAGTCCGTGTATATATATATATATATATATATACAGCGGCCCTGGAGCAGATTGGGTTCAGGGTCTTTCTCAAGGGCTTAACATATAATAGTGCTCCTGATCCCTTCTGCCCTACAAAACCAGCCTGATGGCCCTTTACCTCTGTTTGGAGCCTGCTGAGCTTGGGTACCACATGGGCAGCCTAAAGAAATGAGTTATAATTAGACTATCAGGTGTCACATTGTCAGGGGATACCACCAGAGGGCGCCAAAGCGCCCTCAGACTCCATTTTGTGTTTTGGTTTTCATTTGTAGTTTTGGTGAACTCAAATCCCCAGAATGCACCTCAGTCAGGTGATGTGGCGCTCACCTGAACTGAGGTTGCTAATTAGTGTGTTTGTTATAAATGTTCCTGAGTTCGGTGTTGTCCTTGTCTTGCATCTGTTCATCTAGGGTTACTGTTTGTCCTGGTATGTTCTTTCTATCTCAATGTTCTTCCTGGTTCTGTGTTCTTCCTAGCTCTGTGTTCTCCTGACTCTGTGTTCTCCTGACTCTGTTTCCTAGCTCTGTGTTCTGCTTGGCTCCATGTTCTCCTAGTCTGTCTGTCTGTTTGTAATGTCTAGTTCAGTGTAGCTCCATGTTTAGTTTGTCCTGGTTTCAGTTCATGTCTGTTCTTTTGGTTCCCTGTTTTGTGTTATCAATAAATCCTTTTGTTCCACTTCACCTCTGCTATCACGTCTCTCTTTTGTCCGGCAAGCAGTAACCGTGACACACATAGACTGAACCGTCTATAAACTGCTAACTATAAATTTTATAAAACACATCTTACTATCATTCTGATAACAGTTAATAACTACATTGTAAATGTGGTTGTAAGCTACTGTAGGAGACAGTGATAGCTCAGGTGGTTGAGGGTTTTGGTTGTTGATCTGAGGGTTGGAGGCTTGAGCCACTGTGGGTTGCAATAGTTTGGCCCTTTGGCCAGGCCCTGACCGCTATGTCCATATAAAAGTCCCATGCCAAGAGACAATGGGTCAGTTGTAACTGGCTTTATTCAACTAAATAATCATAACCATGAATAAAAACATGTCTAAATTTTATAATTAATAGTAAATAAATAAACATGAAAATGATGTAGTAATAAAAGCTAAATATTTTAAGACATTTCACATGTAAAATCCACGTACCTTTTCTGGAAGTGGAAATGTCCTTGACCTTCATGGACCGGCTTTTCTCTCTCTCTCTCTCTCTCTCTCTCTGGTCTCCTGTGATGTTTCACCCGTCTGTGTGTTATCGCTGGCCCACCCTTGGCGCCTGACTGATTGAAGCGCAGACGTGCGCAGACGGACGGCTCATTAAAGCAGACGCCATGGCTTCTGGAAAGAACGCATCTGTCTAAATTGGTATTTGCATTTGTGAGACATAACCATATGCAACAGGAGGTCCTGGCCAAATTGATTTCTGGCCCCTGAGCTACACACACACACACACACACACACAAAGTAATGCTGCAGTCAACTGATTAACTCTCGTGACCTGTTTAATACAGTAAAGGAAGTAAATGTTTGGTCAAGAAATAATAAGGAAATAAATAAATAAATCATGACAGGTTTATTAAAAGCACGATGTAACGAGCTAAACGCACCCGTTCGAAATTTAAAGCATCAGGTTTAATAAGCAGAACACCAGTGATTTGTCGCAGCTGTGATGGCTGATGAATCACACAGCAGCTTCTTCAATTCCCGTCTTCAATAGGGTTAACGAAATGAACAGAATAAATTCCGTCGTGAATCTGGTTAATGCTCTCAGTGCCATGTGCCATTAGGATCAAAACCAGACCGACGTTCCCGTCTCGCGACTTCCTCTAATCTACTTTTGATTATTTTCCAATCTCTTACTGCACGGTGAATGTGAGGCGCATTTAAATTGGGGAAATTACAGACCTGAAACAAGATGGCGACCTCAGAGACGGTAACTCCTCAGCTCGGGCTCCGTATGGAGGTGCGAATATCGGCGACGTGATCGTCAGACTGATCAGCGGTTACATGCAGAAAGCAGTCGGTTGTTAACGGATGTGTGAATGAAGAGATTCCTAAAAAATGTAATGTATGTATTGTAATTATGTATGTAATGTAAAAATATGAGGTCCAAAAAAAAAAAAAAAAAAATCCTGTGAAAAATTTGCATTGAAATGAATAAGTCTTTTAAAAATGCACAGAAAATAAAAATTTAACAAATCATGTATCAGACAAAAAAAGATTCTGACAAAAAAAGAGAGAAAAATGTCATGTATAAGAGTAAATAAATAATTTCAAAAACAATCAAAATTGAATAAATAAATGAATAAATACTGAGGTGTAATGATACTGTACCACCTGTGAACATAAGCAAATTGTCAATAAAAAAGTTTTGATCAACATGTTTGAATCATTAAAAAAAACAGGATTGGTGAAAAAATGTAAAAAAAAAAAAA
>QMIH01000324.1:255954-273489 GCA_003987875.1 Clarias batrachus | reverse complement strand
AATATATATATATATATATAAAAAAATGTTTTAAACAATATAACCCTAAACCAGGAGTAAAATAATACTTACAGAGAAAAAAAAAACTTTCTGACTTTCTCTGTAAGTATTAGTTTACTCCTGGTTTAGGCTTATATTGTTTAAAAGCACTTTTTTTTTTTTAACCAGTATCCTTTGGCTGTATATAAGTTTGACATTTAAATCTTGACATTTGGTGGGAAAATAGCATGCTTCTGCTCAGGCGGCTCACGGCAAACGAGCTTTGATAACATTTTTAGCAATATTAAGTCTGGATTTATTTTGTAGGATACGTATATACTATAAAAGCTATAAAACGTCCCGAGAGACAACACAATCAAGAATCGGAGTGTTTGAGTGTTTATCTCTGTAGGGTTGACCGTTTCCTTTTGTGTAAAATTAGACCGGCAGCACCGAGATGCCTGTTTTCCATCTAATGCATTTCGCTCTGCTTGAAGCTATTGTCACGATTCAGACTGACTGAATTAATTTCATGCTTATTGTTCGCCATAAAGCATCTGATGGCATGGCTATTCATGATTCATCGATGGCCAAATTAGTCTCTGAATGGACTCGAAAATGTCAGCCATTGTGCCCCCGCTGAAACGAATGCAAAATGATGCGCACATTTATATGCGTGGAGAGAAATAAACAATATATTTATGCCCTGTTGCTCATCTCGATTTATTTATTCTTCCCAGTCGATAATGATCTTTGGAAATAACCAAGAGATCCTGGAGCCTTTGAAACACGAGGCCGGTCATCCATTGCTTCGTAGTTCAAAGGTCGTAGTTCAGCTTCTTATTGTACATACAGTAAGGTTACGATGTGACTTTAGCCTTTGTACTTTTTCTCATGACTTACTTTAACTGGATACTGTTTTTTTTTTTTTTTCATTCAGATCAGGCTCCTTCATTCGTACCGTGTTCGTTTGCACAGCCCTGTTCGTTGCTCTCCACATCAGCGCAGCATGTCGCCTAAGCGAGAACAAAAGGAATGCATTAGCTTCGACAAAGCTTGCTCGATGTGCCGCGCTTTCACTGTATACTGTAACACCTCCGTGTTCGTGTCATCTGTGACATTTAAACATGTTTATTTTTAACGGATGTAATAGAGCGGTTGACATTTTGACGTTTACCCTTTTTCTCAATATCTTCTCACAATTGCAAAAAAAATAATAAAAAATTACAATAAAAAATTACAGTGCATGCATGCATTTGTAAACTCCAATCAGCTGTGGTTATTTCTGTACTTCCACTTTTTTTATAGCATTGATCATTCTGTATACTATACATCTTTACCACTGATCTTTATACATGAAAAAAATGTAAGGATTGAAACCATCACTGTATAAGAAAATATTGAAAACGTTGCTAAAATGCAGTTTCTAAAATGGAGGAAATGCCGCTTTGATCGATGGAGCATGAACGCCACATCCTGGAGGCTTTTCCAATAACTCACATCAAGCATTCCTTCTGCGATATTAGAATGTATATTTATGCTTCTTTCTTTTTTCCTTTTTTTTTTCTTTTAGGAAAGTATAAAGTATTTGAGGCTTATTTTATATGAGAAGCATTCGAGTCAAACAGGAACTTGTGATCAAATTCCTGTGGAATGAAGGTGTAAACGCGATTGATATTTACAGAAGACTTAAAGAAGACCATCCGTTTGTGAAGGACGATCTCGGTCGAGGCGGCTCGGAGCCCGTTGTAGTCGCTCCCGTGAACGTTCAGTCATTCACCAACACCACTTTCAAATTACAGGAACTCGGCTGGGAGCCACGTCGCCCTACAGTCCTGACCTCAGTCCAAGACATTTCCAAGAGTAAAGGAGTTCCTGGGAGGCCGGCGTTCCAGACATGCATCACGCAGGCAGTCCGATCCCGATCACGGCTCCGGCGTACTGAGTGAACTTTTTTCAACCTCGATGGTGTCCAAGCACTAGTGAAACACTGGGATACGTGCATTAGTGGAGCAGGGGGTTATATAGAGAAAGAAATCTGTGTTCTGTTATTCTGTACAATCAAAAGTCCTGTCCTTGTACATTGATGGGTATGAGCATCACTGTACAGTTTGGCAAATCTCACGTGTTTTAAATTTGAATGGCTGTAAAGGGCTGATGAGGTGATTTAGTGGTGTGTCTGACTGACCGTCATCTCTTATTTACAGGGTTGCGGGTTCAAGTCTCACCACTGGCTCCGTGTGCATGGAGATTGCGTGTTCTCCACATGCTTAGCGGCTTTTCTCTGGTTTCCTTCCACCGTCCAGTGTGAGTTGGCTGGCATTCACCTGAGTTGTGTGATTGATGCCCTGTGATTGGTTCCTGGCAGCCTGGATACTGGATACGATCTAATAGATTAAAGATCGTAACATTATCCAATTTGATCTTGTGTTCATTTTAATGGGCATCTTGTTGGTGTAAGAAGCATATGACTCTTAAACTCTTCATACAAATCCAGTCATGCAGATGATGCTGTGATACAGACCACAGACTGTTTCATGCGTCAAACATAGAAATCAAACACAATCACACATGATCAGCATCATATCAATACCAGTGAAAAATCATTACTTCACCTAATTGAGAAGATGAGATCTACCGCACACATACTGTTCACATAACCACTCGGCTGATCCAGTTTTCTTTTTTTTTTCCGCTGATTTGCTAACTGGGTATAATTATGCTGTGTCTGGATATCAGAGATGTAACCGGAATGAACTGTGTGATTGTTGATAGTTGGCCCTGAGCGTGCTGACTCGCCTCGCGTTGTCGTGGTGAACAGAATCTGTCAAGATGTTCATTAACACACACACACACACACACACACACACACACACACACACACTCACACACGCACAAACACTGCAGCCTGTTCCATTATTTCTGTATCCACTGAACCGTGGTGGTTTTAATTTGTTGCGCTTCTTTTGTTTTACCCGAGACACTTGGCACAGGTCAGTTGTCCCCTGCTAGATGACACAAGATGGCAATTAAGCAGCAGCAGCAGCAGCAGCAGCAGCAGCAGCATGGCGGCAGTGCTGCAGAGGGAATGAACTGGCCAGGGGTGGCAAGAGGAGATGCAAAGCATGAGGCAGCCCACTAGGCAAGAGCTTCAGGGATTTCCGCAGCGAGAGCGGGCAGAACAAATTAGCCTCCGGACCGCAGGCAGTGGTGGAACATGGGAAACGCGTTGAGGGCTTGGTGTTAATCAAACGCCGAACTTAGCATGTCAGCACTTCAAACGACATGAAAAGGTGAAAGTGGCAATTACTTGGAAAAGGAGGCACGCTGCAACGTCCCTGTACCGTGGTGAGACCGCAGTCAGCACCGGGCCTCTCACCCCCGTCTCAACACGTCCCCTTCTTCCTCTGTCCCTTCCGTCACCTCACGTCGCCTTTCAAAGCTGTCAAGCTCATTGGTATTAATTAGCTCGCATGCTCCTGACTCGTTTAACCTTGCTGATGAAAAGATGGAATGAAGGTGATGCTAGCAGTCAAAGAATCAGGAGCCACTCGGGTAGAGAGAAGATTTCGGGGCACAATGGACAGCTCCTCTACAATGCTATGTGCTGATAATTAGACTGTTAAGGTTTTCTTATCTTCCCTACAAAAGTATGAAGAATTCTAAAAAAAGAAGAAGAAGAAGAAGAAGAAAAAGAAAAAATGTGAAGGGCTTTGTTCTTTGCAAAGCTTTCACTAAATTTGACACTCTTGGGATTTCATGTAGCTTTTTTCTTCTCTTCTTTCCACGTTAACGTTGGTCTTTCGATTGTGAATCCAGTCTTCACCTGGGCTGTTTTGTCTCTGTGGACATCCTGCAGAGTACGCAAATCTGCGTCAGGGACACTTTCTTTATGTTTATTGAAAAGGAGAATAAAAATACAGTAAGAAAAAAAATATTTACTTAAATCCTGATTTTTTCAGAAGGGTTTTCCAACTGGTTTTTCCATAATCCTCTATGTACAGTGTAGATTCAGCTGGTTACACCAGAAATACTTTAGATGCTGCAACATAAATCATTATGCAATACTATATTTATTATTATTATTATTATTATTATTATTATTATTATTATTATACAGAATTGCTCACTACATTCCATTATAATGAACTAAATATAAACATATAGTTCAGTATTATGACCTATATATAATGTAGAAATAAAAAAAAAAAACAGTAGTATATATTTATATACAGTAAGTACGGTGGGATATGGTAGCGTTGTCACTTTGCACCTCCAGTGTCAAGGCTACGGGACAAGGGCTTTGGGTCTGTGTGCATGGAGTTTGCATGTTCTCCCCATGCTTGGTGGGTTTCCTCTGAGTACTCCCACAATCCAAGACAAGTCCAAAATCTGGAGAGAAAATGCCATATTAATATGTATTATATTATGATATTAGTATACAGAATTATAGAATCTCAAAAGAGATCGAATCACCGCCTGATGATATCGTATCGGCTGATCCCTGGCGATTCCCCGTCCTTACTACTGTATGTCATACAAACACATTAAAATACATGAAAGGCATTGACATTCGCAAATTGCGCCATGTAAAACATTGAGTTTTTTTTTTTTTTTTTTTAAACACCTTTTTGAAGTCCACACAATGTGGCGTTTAATTGACTCCATCAGTCCCCACCGCTGTACCCGAGCGCTCTCTCAGCACATTTTGTTTACTTCTGCTGAGACCAGAGTGCCTTAAGCATAGGCTGTGGACTCCACTCCTGGGGGCGAAGACCATTAATCTCAGCCCCCGTCAGCCACCGTGAAACTTTTCTGCTGCAGCAGCTCCAACTTTAGCGCGATTCGGTTCACGATCTCAGACGTATTGTTCATCTGAGAGGGTCTGTCATCATTTATTTGGGTTTAAATCCCGTCGGATGTCGTTATTGTCCTTGTACGTCCGCGGGGCTACGGAATTATGCTGCGCCGCCAGCTTTTATACGGAATACGGAAATGTCTTGGTGGAAATCATTCACGTGTGCTGAAGTGGCTCGGATTTACGGTGGAAGTGATTGCAAAAAAATAAAAAAATAAAAATAAATAAATAAATAATAACAATAATAATAAAAAAAAGGCTATGATGTTACAGTTCATTGCCAGACTATTAAGGAAGCCCTGTGGACATGGGCTGGGAAGTTTAACGTCCTGGAATAGCGATGAAAGCCTTGTGAAATGTGTTGGTCAATCAGATTGATTTTTAACAAGCACTTCCACTGCTGCGCTCCATACAGATGAAATCAAAAGCGTTTCAAAAGCCATGTACTTTCATGGCCGTAAATGTCCCGGAGCAACACTTTGCAATCAAAGGGCAATTTCTTTTAACAAATAACTGTTGAAAAAAAAAAAAAACTGACATGCATGTATTTTAATATGTTCACTTCCTTTTTATTTATTTATTTATTTATTTTTGCTCTGACCACGATGTGGACGTCGTAAAGACACTTTCATTCATTCTGGATACAGTAAATTGTCCAGAATCATTTCATACTGTACTGTACAATGCGACATGATAGATAGACAGCACGTCCAGAACACTAATCTACGGTGGCAGTGACGTGCAAAACAACTTAACAAAACCGAAAACAAAATAACATTCAAAGACAAAATAACAAATTCAAAACCAAATTAACAAATCCAAAAACAAAATAACAAAACCCGAAACTAATTGTTAATTTGGTTTTGAATTTGTTATTTTGTTTTGGGTTTTGTTAATGTGTATTGCACTTCTCTCCCAGTCAGATACGAACCGGAAAAGGTAGGTATAGTTTGCGAATGA
This sequence comes from Clarias batrachus, assembly GCA_003987875.1. Classification (NCBI taxonomy): domain Eukaryota; kingdom Metazoa; phylum Chordata; class Actinopteri; order Siluriformes; family Clariidae; genus Clarias; species Clarias batrachus. Next base: position 267,692 of record QMIH01000324.1, on the reverse strand, counting down.
AATTCTTACCGCTGATTGGACGAGACACCTGTCACTCAACATAAACAGGAAGTAGGAAATTGTGTCTCTAACTTTGTTTCTTGTGCGTTCTGCTTCATTTTAAAACAATTTTTTCCGTCTGCAAAACTAAGAAAATAATTACATTTTTCATTAGAAAGCAAGGAAATGGAATTTATTCAACGTTACTTTGAGGACGGACATTCGTATGCCGTGATTTTGGATATGCTGATGACGTATCACGGTATAAAGATTAGTTTGCGAACTGCTGTGTCTCTTTAAAAAGAAAAAAAATTCCACAAGAACTGCAAAAATTGGGCAGAACGCCATATTTGAAACCACAATAAGGACAGTACATGTTTACACATTCATACACACACGAATCTACCGCCGCTACAGTACTTCCTGTWTATCTTGAGTGACAGATGTCTCGTCCAATCAGCGGTAAGAATTTCATTCGCAAACTATACCTACCTTTTCCGGTTCGTTTCTGAACGGCCGAGAGGTGCGAACCGAATTAACAAAACCGAAAACTAAATAGCAAATTCAAAACCAAATTAACAAAACCGAAAACAAAATAACAAAACGCAAAACAAAATAGCAAATTAGTTTTGGGTTTTGTTATTTTGTTTTTGAATTTGTTATTTTGTTTTTGAATTTTTTATTTTGTTTTGGGTTTTGTTATTTTGTTTTTGAATTTGTTATTTTGTTTTGGGTTTTGTTATTGTGGTTTTTAATTTGTTATTTTGCTTTCATTTTGTTAAGTTGTTTTGCACTTCTCGGCCACCGTACTAATCCCATCAAAGCATTACTGATCCCATTTCTCACTATTTATGTTTCTTAAATGCAGCACTTCTTTTTCTTTTTCCAAACACGCCGTCTCAGTGTCTATGCAAATGAGCTACACTTTAACCACGCCCCCTCTGGAGAGCAGCAGATTTGAGCAACAACCCGCGGAGAGGGCCTCTTTTTATATGAGGTCACAGTGGAGAGAAAATCAAATGTATTTTGTTTATTTTTTAATTTTTTTAATAAAATGCAAAATGCAAAAAAAAAAAAAATTGAGAAACGACAAAAGGCAGAAAATGTTTTAAAAAATAATTCATGACTATGCCATTCACTGAGTTTTCTTAAACCATCAAGGCTTTTAAACTTTCCAAATGACTCGTGCATCTAATACATACACATAATGTGCCTTCATTTAGATCACGTAGCTGATTAAACCCTGTACGCATCCTGACTCCATGACTGAGCAGCGCCGCCGCAGACATCATCGATTATCAGAAACGTTCATTTGCATGTCCGTATAAATCACCGTCTTGGCTACGGTACTGTAAATCTGTGAAACAGTAATGCTTTCCTCTTTCCCCAGATCTTATTACATATTCCAAAGCCACTGTAACCGAGCGGAAAGACATTCTTTTGTTAAAAGTATAACTAGACAAGAATTGATAGACTTGATTTTTTTTTTTTTTTTTTTACCCACCTCGAGGCAAAAAGCCTTTACAGATCAGTGACTGTCATGGTAGACCAGCTATCGCACAGGGACTTTCAAAGGAAAAGCCATTTCTTATTTCTGTGGCACTTTTGCTCCCTGCAGCGTACGAATGGAAAAGTTATATTTCTGTATTCAGCGTTGGTCTTGGAGGAGAGATCAATATTCATGATTCTGATAGCTGAATCAATGCAATGGCACTTTTTCTCTTTTTGTCCCCATGCATTAGAGTGGTACTTTGGATTATGGGAAAAAAAAAAAAATAAGTGAAGAGTGTGTGTGAGAGAGAGATGGAGGGGGAGAAAAAGAAGAAGAAGATAAAAGAGTTATCCAGGAACACAAACATTCTTTCCTTTAGTAACTAAAGCTCAAACACTTTATTTTTTGTTATTGCTGAATCTGCAAATTTTTTTTACCCTTTAATGTTTCCATCACGCTTATGTGCATTAGGCCATACTGTAATCTCTTCATGAAAACATGACAAGCGCTTTAATAAGTGTGGACAATATTATACCTCCGTCACACGCTGGTGATAATAAGTTTGTTCAATGTTTTTTTTTTATACAACTGTACGTTCTGAACGAGTAATCTAATTGGATGAGAGCCTTTCCACAAGCGCTGATGTAGAGCTTAATAGCACTGGGAAGTTTAATTAACTATATTACTATACCACTTAGCATAGGTGTAATACACCGGTTGTACAAGGCTCTTTCCTTTTCCCTTCCTAGACTGTATGTGAACTCTTTACTGTTACTTTACCTTACTTTTTTTTTCCCCTTCTCTCCCCCATTATTTTAAATCCCCTTGTTTAATGTATTACTCTTTTGAAACATGGGAAAACAACTGTAACTAATACAAAGCAATTTCCCTTTGGGATTAATTAAGTTCTTTGAATCTGCCAGTTGCAGTTAGTTAGTTCCTTCCGTCAGTCGCTGAAGGATCTGCGCTGGTGAGGCGAAAGAACTGGTTAAACCTTTTTAAATTTGCTAATGATAAATTCGTTGTTGTATAACAGCATTGTCGCACTTGAGGGCGTGCTGTTGTATTGAATATTAGCATGCACACAGCTGTGCTGATATTCAGTGCGACAGCACGATCTCAAGTGTGATGTCGATTATATCTGTTCTTAATCCAGAGAGTTCATAGTCTTACATGAAATCTTTATAAATACTTTATTATGTACAGTATGAAACCCCCAGCCATGCCACACACGAGCAAGTGCATTCGTATAAACCTGCGCTGCTGTCAGAGGTACAAAATGACTCGGAAGCTTCTGACCAATCAGACACAGCTATTAAGAGGAAACTCACAGTTGAAAAAAACGGACAAGGCTTGAAACAGAGATATGAAAAGGTAGTATAATGTTGAACTTCTGAATATCGTTCCCATGCCGCAGCAGACTTTGCAATGTTTTGTTCATTTCCTGATGTACAGTGGTTCGTCAGGATGACAGTAGCCTAGTAGCGAATTGTGATCGGATGAAAAAAAAAAAAAAGGATCTTTGCGAGCAATATACATTTCAGCAGCAGTTAGCCTTGTGTTTGTCAGCCATTTGTCGACCAAACCGACTTGCAGAAACGACTACCCATCATGCATTGGTGTGAAATGTGCATTTGGTCCGATTGTGTTGCGGGGAAGGAAAAAAAAAAAGAAAAACCCACAAACAAACAACAATTTCTTTTTAAGGTGCACATTGTAATATTTATACAGTAGTCCAAAAAATATCCAGAATTCAGCAGAAAAGAGTAGGTCACTGTAGCGAAATTATTATTGTACTTTTCTGATATTATTGTTCATGTGCAACAAGCATTGAGTTTTGGAGAATAGGGGAAAAAAAAAGAGAATTCACGCTGGTCATATATTTTTCCGTTAAAAAGCTGAAATACGCATTTTTTTTTTTAGGAATTATGCTAGTGCTAGCATAAGCCTCTGAAATCACTCTCCTCTGCTATGCTTCGCTCTGCTCCACTCCACGCAGCCCTTCACCTACACTATCTGACTGTGAATGCGCGAACACTCCATGCAGCACGACTACAGTTTCTCCTAAACAGCAGGTGGACACAAAACATTTACAGCTAGCACCGCTTGTAAACATCAGCAGAGAACATAACGAGTGCAGCCGTCACGTCTGCTGTAAAGCTTTTGCTCAGTAAAGAAACAAAAAACACAACAACACAAGTTTTCCTCTAATATACAATACTGTGTAGAAGTATTGACCCCCTTGTGTTTCATATGTGCTTCCAAACAGCCAGACGTTTCTTATATTTTTCACGTAGAATGTTTCTTCATATTCTTAAGTTTTGATGGAATATTTCTCCAGGCTTGCTGAAGGTTCTCAATTTCAGTCTAATCCCTGTACTTGGGCTCTTTCAGAGGAACTTTTTAATTTACATTTTTTTTTTTTTAATGCCACACAGCGACCTATGAAACATTTTAGCATAACAAAGCTAATCTAACTTAAGCATTGAGCACTGTTGGGTCTTGAAGCATGACCCTTAACCCCGTCTTCTCCAGGGGTGCCATATCCTGTGCCCACCCCAGACACCAAACTGATATACTGTATGTGAAGAAATAATTTCACAGTGCAGTAATGCACATGTGACAAATAACAAATAACTTTTAATTTAATCTACATCAGTTTAATTTAATATGAAGACAGTGAGGGGGGGGTGAGGGGGGTTGTCACATGCTAGGTCACATGCTGTTCGAAAAAAAAAACACGTCCGACCTGAAATGAAACATGGTGTGGGGTGTAGCTACTTCGTTGAGGTAATTGAAGTGGGTAACTTGTCACCACACCAATGACCCCGCGGAAAATAATCAACTTAGTGGAAAGTAAAGAAGAGATTTAACTGGTGAGCATTAAAATAACATAACTCACCGGTCATGACTTCATTCTGCTCCAGTAGCCGACAGCTGTGGAGGCCAGGTGGCTTGTGAGCGAACTCACTTGGCAAGGAAGTAACCGGTTAATTATCATAATTGAAAGTAGCAACAAAGTGACACCGTTAGCTTAGCCAACTGCTGTTTCAATCACTCCTGGGGTGCAAGTGAAATTTTTTGCTTGATTTAAAACCACGATGTAATGGCATGATTCATTATCAAGTTACAATATATAATACATTCACCGCGTACCAGTCAAGCAAAAATAGTGCCAAATTGGTGTAGGTCTATAAATCTCTCTTCAGATCAAATAGAAGTTATTTTCTTTTCCTTCTTTCTCCATGTACACCGTCGCAGATCATACGGGAAGTGTGCAAGTCAGCCATGGTCCTCAGGTCGCTATAGCTGATGTCTGAAGCTTTGTTTGGTTTGAAATATTGAATTTGAAACTAATAAAACTAATTACTTATGAAATGATCAAAAAAGACATCTGTATATATACATTTCTTTCTTTCTCTTAATCTAAATAATTTATTGCCACGATCTTCCACAAGTCAATAAAAAGCCATTTGAACTGGTATTCGTTGCTGTGAAGCATTTCAGATTCAAGTGAAATGTGGTGCTCGTATTCATCGGTAAACGCTCATCCTGTGGATTGTTATGCTGCAGATTTGTCTCTATTGAACACCCAGTCCATTGTAGCGTCCTTTTATCTCGTCAAATTAACCATCTAAAAAAATACCGATAAAATAAAGCTGTTATTGAGCTGCAAGCATGGGCGGAAAAAAAAAGCCTTGCCGCTTGTGTTTGGCTGTAAAATCAGATAAGGGATGGTTTGATATAGCTAGAAGATATAGCTAGAAGATCTAATACTATTAGTTTAATGGCCTATGGCAGCTATAAAGACAGGCTGTGCAGTTACGCGTCCTGGGTAGCTAAAGGATGAGTTGGAGAGCGAGAGAAAGAGTGAGTGGGAGAGAAGAGTAGTAGAACAGTTTCCATCCTGTATCCTGAGAGTTAATGTAAAAAAAAAAAAAATAATAATAATAATCCCCTGACCTGCCACATTTGTTACCCTACCACATGCCATGAAGAGAAACAATTTTGATCTACCACCAAATACCAAGCACTGGTAGACACGGCACTGGGAAATGGGTCAGCCAGAGGCATGTCTTACAACTGACATAAACCTACACAAATGTTAACTGCTTAACTGAGCAGGTGGCAGGACAGAGGAGAACAGTTTAATGGAAATCTCTGTGGTCTTGCATCTCCAAGGTCAAGGTTTCTGCCTCAGGTCTGTGTACATGGAGTTTGCATGTTCTCCCTATGCTTAGTGGTTTTTCTCTGGGTACACCAGTTTCCTCTCACGGTGGGGCTGAGTGTGTGTCTGCTTGTGCCCTGCGAGGATTGGAAGTCGAGGTCAAGGTGTCAGGGTGTACCATGCCTCATGCCCTGAGTCCCCTGGGATAGAATCCACACCTCGCACAACCCTGGATGTGGATAGCCATATGGATAGAGGGTTAGCGAATGAGTGAGTGTTACTTTGTTTGGAGGTGAGTACAGCAGCCTTCAGAGGTGGGAATCATAACCTCATGATGGGAACATGGCCAGTTGTCAAGAGGTGTAAAGGTCCCCCTTGAACTGTCTCTACTGTCCTAATGATAGAAACACACAGTCAGTATGTACTTGTTTGATTTTGCTGCTGATTCTGCTTCTTTCCAAAGTTTTGCACAAATAAACCATGGTTCTTCAGTAAAATCCGTTTACCACAGTTGCAGAGACACATCTTAATTTTAGCTCATGGGGTCATTATATAGTTCTCAACTTTTTTTTTATAGTACAAGTTATTGTATAGCTATCGATGTTTTCCAAATAAAGCTTGAGTTCTAGACTGCACACTCTTATTTTACTAGCTTCCATTGCGGTTCTTTGGATCGTTCCTGGGTTATTGGATGGGTTCTACCCGTAAGTCTTTCTGACAAGGAAACCCTTAGCAAATATAAACGAACTGCTTCTACTGTAGCTGCCTGTTTCAGCTAACACCAGCTCTTCCTAAAATCAATCTGATATTAGCTAAAAGGAAGTTAGTGTCCATGTTAACTTGTGATACAATACAAGAACAGCTTCTTTCTAGCATGTGTCAGGAGCTCCAACATGACTCAATCAGGTTATCAATTTTTAACAAATTTAGCTGATTCGCCTTGTAACTTATTTTTGTTACTAGGGGATCACTTGTAAAGTTGAAATGGCTCATATGCACAATGAGAAGCACAGGCAATGTTCCTGTAGGATAATCTGGATGCTATTCCTTTTTAATAATAATAATAAGAAGAATAAGAATTATTATTATTATTATTATTATTATTATTATTATTATTATTATAAAGGTTATTCCAATACCCCAGATTTCCCTTGGAATCATTCATGGTGTTTTGAGATATGAGTAGAATTCAATACTTTATAGTATGATACTACATTCCTAATTGCAAACCTATTGCTTGGTAATTAATACCTAGAACTGGGAATGAAATTTATTTCAGCTTGTTATAAAATAATAGCTATTCATGAAATACTGCATTGTTATGACATGCGGTAAGCCAGTATAAATGATCGTAAAAGTCCTTGAACTTTTTTTCCACAAATAATTTCAGAAGTGAAAAGAGCAACAGGTGCAAAAACGCAGACTGAGGGGTTATACTCAGGGCATTTTGCCATTAAAAAATACATAAATAAAATTTACATGCCCTGATTGTGTAAAACATGGTTTAAAAGAGACATTCTAAGCTTTATGTCCTCAGACAGGCTGTATGTTCATAACCCCATCATTTTTATTGAGCAGTAAATCCCTGTAAGGTCCCTGAGAGTCGAACAGTCAAATAAGTAGGAGCCTGAGGTTAATTAATAGACTGCACTCTACATATCCCTCCTGTTCAGACAGATACAAGGAGGAAAGAAAAGAATAGCAAATGGGGAATCAACTTACGCTTTGTAATTGTGCCCTTATCAGTATTTTTTTTAACAAATATATAAACAGTTTCACAACAAAATGAGATAAACATTTTTTTTTATTTTATTTTGGACACATTTTGGATAAATTATTAACATTTTAATATTTCATTTGAAAACTGCTGTATATAGTTATTTTATAGCGGCTTTGAAATTCTGTTTTAGACAAAACAACACAAAGTCACATGGTCAGTAAAACTAATCAAAAAGCAGCAGGTGCTATGAGTGAACTAAGTGGATGTTTGGAGAATGTTGAAGCCAAGGAAAAAGCACGTTTTCACCCTTTTACTGCCTTTGCTGTTACACCAGAAATAATAATCACAGGTTTGCATTGTTTAATGTTCATGATACCTTCTATGAAATAGGATATTGTTTCTAGGGCAGCTATAAACATTCAAATGGATATAATAAGTCCCGTACATACGAAAATTCGAGTTACAAGCTGTTGAAGATCTACATTGTCATGTGCGTGCAGTGTGCATCCCAGGATGTAAGTGTAAGTAGCTCTGTAAGCGGCAATGAAGCTGGTGCTGCTAAGAAGCCCCAAGCAATAATAATGGAGACAAAATTGAACATAATTGAGAGAATGGAGCGAGGTGAAAAGACATTGCTCATTGTTTTAACATGAATTGTTCAATTCCAAAGAAAAGCCAATTGTGTTAGTATTCTAGTACCTAGACAATGTTTGATAGAGTTACAAACAAATTGGACTTACAAACAAGCTCTTGAATCAGAACTTGTTCGTAAGTAGATCTGTTTTGCCCCTATCACTAGCCAAGGTTTACTGCATTTGGAATGATCATGTTCACTGAGTCTGCTTTTGTTCCCTAGTTCTGTATTGTGATTTCTGAACTATGTTACCGCTTTGCCAATGGGAGGGAAATGGTGTATCCCTGGGCTTTGATACGGTTCCATGGTCAACCTTTGAACTGAAACTGATAGAGGAAGATGCTGGTGATGCTGTAAACTAAAGTTTTTGCATTCTTTATAATGTCACTCATGCTCAGCAACAATCTTTGGAATTTAGAAGGCTTTTGTGTGCATCAAAACAGCACCTTTTATCCTTGATCTAATTTGCTGCCCCTACTTTCTGTTTCACTCAATACAAAATCAGAATCCAAGCATGCGTTTGCTTTCTTATTTAAATGCAACCAACATATTATTTATACTAAATTGCTTACTTACTGTAAGTAACCAGAAACACAACTGCAGACTGATTTATCTATTGTGCCAAAACTGTGGGACATGGAGATATACTGTATCTTTTTGAAAAGCCACAAATAATTCACACTGATATAGCCCAAACAGTGTTGATAAAATATTTTGCCATTTGTGTTTTTAAACACCAGTGTGACTTAAAGACAAATATGCGCAAAATGTTCTCTGTGGGTTTGCAGTACTTCATGACAAATTTCAAGTCATTGGAAAGTTTCGAAGTTGTGGTTCAGGTTTACAGTAAAGTGTCCTTAATCCTCTCTGCTCCAGAGGTGCTGTATGCTGGCTGTCCCGACACTCTGGAGTTGACCAAGTAGGCTTGCACATACAATACAAGGAATTTGTCTTGGCAATATGATGTGGACAAAAAAATAATAATAATGCACTATGTAACCTAACAAAAGAAGACATATGACATGCTAAGTGATATTTCATACTTTCAGTTTTGCTCTAGAATGTAGAAAATAAATCACAGGTGTTCATGATAGAAGGGGTCAGCCATGATCTTTTTTACAGTCAGACAGGTTCTGGAGCGATGGCAGACAATCAGACTATCAGCAAAGCAAATGATATGCTGCAGTGTGCTCTTGTCTTTGGCAGTGGAAACGGTATACCAGCTGGTGATGAAGAAGGCCATGACTGAATCAATGATAGCAGTGTAGAACTGTACCATGACTGAGTGTAGTTGCCAGAGGAATTGGATCCTCTTCTGCACCGTCTTTGTTAGAAAGTTGGGTCCTTCTTAAGGTCCTGGGTATTTCTGGTGCCCAGGACCTGGAAGGACTTGACTGGAGAGCCACACATGGTGAACGGGGGTGGATTGTTACTTACATTCACAGCTATACAATACCCAGTGTTTTCAGGGCATTGAACTCCAAGATGGTTTTTCTTCATCAGATGTCAATCTTCCAACTGTAGGCAGACTTAGCACTTCTGGAGGGTTCAATCAGACTGGTGTCACCAACCAACTTCAAGAGCTCAATGGCCTAATTGCTGGAGGCACAATTGTTCATGTCCTGGAAAAAGAGTAAAGGAGAAAGAAAGCACCTTTTTGGAAAACAGGTGCTGAGGGTGAGAGGTGTGTTTTCTTAGCTTCTGGTTATTCAAGAAGCCTAGGAGCCTGGTCCACCTACCTGGGACAGCTTGTCCTGTGTAAGGCTTGGATGATGATATTAGTGATATAGTGACATAATAATAATAAATAATAATAATTTAACACACATGATGTTATACAATTTCTGTTATCTGTTATCACCCAGATGAGGATGGGTTCCCTGTTGAGTCTGGTTCCTCTCAAGGTTTCTTCCTATTGCCATATCAGGGAGTTTTTCCTTGCCACTGTCGCCGTCACCCTTGGCTCGCTCATCAGGGACAATCTCATTATCTAGTCACAATTTTCTTACACATATATACATTTCCATAAGTCTTCTTTTCATTTTCTTTTCATTTCTGTGAAGCTGCTTTGAGACAGTGACCATTGTTAAAAGCGCTATAGAAAATAAATTGAATTGAATTGAATAAGGATATTGAGGGTTCCTGCGTCTTCTACAGACTGATTTGGGTTTTTCACCCAAATGAGGATGGGTTCCTTGTTGAGTCAGGTTCCTCCCTACTGCCATCTCGGGGAGTTTTTCCTAGCCACTGTCGTCGTCGTGCTCATCAGGGACATTATCATGTTGATTCATATTTCATCCAAACTTACATTATTCTGGTTGTGTAAAGCTGCTTTGTGACAGTGTCAATTGTTAAACGCACTATACAAATAAAATGTAATTGTGTTGAATTGATTGGGTCTGTAGGGAAACTGCCTGGAGTTCAGGAATGGATCTGTAATATCTTTGGGATGGGGCAGCACAAGGCACTCAAATGAATTAATTATCACAAGGGTTAGGGTAACTGCTCTGTAGCTTTTGGGGGACAAGAATAATGGTGAAGAAGGCAAAGCAGGCTGGAATATGATGTTTGTTGTAGATGTTGCAGATGTCAATGAGTATTTGAGAGGACCAGACTTGATACCACCTTGGTGTCTTTCAAATTGACAGCAGAATCCATTCAGGTTGTTGACTTGATGCAGGTTAATGATGAGGGGCTTTAGGCTTGTTATTGGTGATCCTTCTAGACAGAAGTAGAGCTGAGAAGTCATTAGCTGAGAATTGCTTCTTTACGTTTCTCAGACTACAGTCGTTTAGCCTCTCTCTCCACCCTGCTAAACCTGTCTTTAGACTCTTTAAACCTGGCCTCCTCCTGACTGCATGACTCCCTCCTGTCTCCTCACTCCTGAATGCATTATTTTTTTCCCAACCTACGCTTTCTGAATTTAGCTGTGAAGCAGGATTTGTCAGAGCTGTATCTCAGCTCAGTGCCTGTTGGTGTACAGGAGTTCTCACAGTTTCTGATGTAGGATGTCACAGACTCTGTGTAGTCATCCAGACTGTTGGTAGCAGCTCTGAACATATCCCTGTCAGTATAGTCCAAGCACTCAGGGAGCTCTGCCACAGCTTCACTGGTCCAGGTCTGTGATGTTCTAGTTATAGGTTTGGATACCTTTCATTTCTATCTGTATGCAGAAATCTGATTGGTGAGCGTACATGCTCATGCATGCCTCATGCATGTGGGCCTGAGATTTGAATATAAGCACTGCCAGTTTGAAGCATAAAAAACTCATGATTGGAGTAAATGTGTTTGCAAATAAAAATAATAATTAAAAAATCTAATAATAATAATAATAATAATAATAATAATAATAACACCAAAAGTATATATAAAAAAGGACATTTATTCATTAGAAATAAGAAAATATTGATATTATGCACATTTTTATGCTGCCTCAATAGTGTAGTGGCTTTGCACCTCCAGGGTCAAGGGTTTGATTTCCACCTCGGGTCTGTGTGTAAGGAGGTAATTTGCTTTCTCCCCACAGTCCAAAAACCCATAGTCTGTAGTGTGTGTGTATGTGTGTGTGCATATTTCTGTTCCCTGTGATGGATTGGCACCCTGTCCAAGGTGGCCAGCCTAGTGTACCCTGGGACTGGCTCCGGGCTTCCTGTGACCCAGCACAGGATAAGCACTATAGATGATCACCTGTTCAAGACTTTTATAATGTTGGCTGTTTATTTTGATTATAAAAATTATATATATA
>QMIH01000324.1:189684-245733 GCA_003987875.1 Clarias batrachus | reverse complement strand
ATTATTGTTATTATTATGATATCGATTATTATTATTATTATTATTATTATTATGTCTGTGCTTGGGGGTTGACAGGTGACGCATTGGAAACAAACATCTTTCTCACATTTCCTTGTTCAAGTTCATGTTAAAAACCGTTAATGGCGCCATGGAGAAATAAATGAAAGCGCTGCTGCTAATTTATTTCTAATTAGTCGGAGAGAAAATTGATGAGTTAACCTAATGTTCATCATTTGCCACAAAACATTTGGTGCTTTGTGCAAGGAGCGGCGCGGGATCGAGAGCGGGACGAGATGGATGACGCGTTCGGGATGATTGGACTCGGGTGAACCGTAAGTGCTCGAATGACAAACTTTTACGCGGTGGATGTTTGAACGGGTGAGTGCTCGCTCGATGGATCATGTGTGTGCATGCGCGCATGTGTGTGTGTGTGTGTGTGTGTGTGTGTGTGTGTGTGTTTGGTGTTACTGGGGAGTTTTTAACACACTGTGGTGACACTGCAGTGTATTTATGCCTTGTGCCTTCATTAATCCCTCACTATTTCTCTCTCTTCGTCTTTGTCTTTTCCTTCCTCACATTCTGCTAATGAGTCCTTACTGCTGATCTGTGAAGAAGAGAGAAAAAAAAAGAAAAAGAAAAGAAAAGAAAATGGCCCTATTTAGGCAGAGAAACGGCCGACCCGATGTGTCGTGTCCATTGTCCCTGCTTTAATTGAGTAAATCAATTCATCACGACACTTTGCCAATAGCGTAATTCTTCCGTTTCAGCTTGCTTTCCTCTGAACGTTGCGAAGGAGGAGTGTGCGTATGTGTGTGTGTGTGTGTGTGTGTGTGTGTGTGAAAGAGCAAGGTTGAATGGTTCGTAATCTCTCCTTCTTTCTTCGCCGCCTGTTCAATAATTCAATCGAAGGTCGTTTTATTTTCACGGCTGCGTCAGAGTGTTGCCAAAAGCCTAATGAGAATGGCGTTAACAAAAGGATGCTGTATTACCGTTTGTTCCAAAAAAACAAGGGACACAGAAGTCGTTTACCGGATACAGAATCGATTTATATGAGCAAAATCAATTAATGATAATGTCCCTAATTAATCTTCGGGATAAAATGCTGTTTTTTTTTTTCTCTATTAAACACGAGGACGATCGTTCATCTCCGGCGAGCGCTTTGCCCTCTCTTCAGGGTCGCCGTGAATACGGAGTCTATCTTAGACAGGCAGGAAGACATCCAGTCTATTTCAGGGATGCTGTAACACGCGCGCACACACACTTTCTTTCAGGCAATCATTCTGAAGCGTTTTTAATGTAAAGCCTCCAGTCCATCTAATGCACGGATCACTGCGGTGCTCTGCGTCTTGAGATCAGCTGTGAGTGGTGAGTATTACACGCCCTAGTGAGGTCACGACTTTCAATAGAACAAATCTTACAGTCACAGTGCCAGGTGAGTGTGTGTTTTCTATACAGTACAGAGCAAAAGTTTGGACACACCTTCTCATTCAAAGAGTTTGAATTTGTATTATGGCAACAAAAAAAAAGCAGCTAAGTGAAGAAAAACGAGCGGGCGTCATTACTTTAAGAAATGAAGGTCAGTCAGTCGGGAAAAGTGGGAAAACTTTGAAAGTGTCCCCAAGTGCTGTCACAAAAACCATCGAGCGCTACAAAGAAACTGGCTGACATGCGGACCGGCCCAGGAAAGGAAGACCAAGAGTCACCTCTGCTGCGGAGGAGAAGTTCATCCGAGTCACCAGCCTCAGAAATCGGCGGTTAACAGCAGCTCAGATCAGAGAGCAGGTCAATGTCACACAGAGTTCTAGCAGCAGACACATCTCTAGAACAACTGTTAAGAGGAGACTGTGTGAATCAGACCTTCATGCTAGAAGATCTGCTAGGAAACCACTGCTAAGGACAGACAACAAGCAGAAGAGACGCGTTTGGGCTAAAGAACACAATAAAGAACACAATAAAGAAAACTCGCTGAATGAGAAGGGGTGTCCAGACTTTTTCTCTGTACTGTATATGCATAATGTATACTATTAAGAACAGGCCAAACCCACTAGCAACATATTTTATGTGAGAACAGTAAGGGGTAAATTCAAAAGTTTGAGATGGTCAGATAGGACAAGGAAAGTAATTTTGGGCAACGTGGGACACACATCAGGTAGCAGGAAGTGTGTGTGTGTGTGTGTGTGTGTGTGTGTGTCAAAATGCCCAGAGCCCTGTGCTTCATCAGAACACGCCGGCTGATGTGTCATAGGCCACAGGGGGATATTTATTAGCAGCGTTATCTTCTTAAGAACGGGAACGTGACAGAAATTCGCCTCCATCCAATCAATCACAGGCGTCCTTCACTAGAGGACGCCGGGCCGAATCCGCACAGGGAGAACGAGCACGCTGTTCGCTCGGCGCCCAGCGTCCCAGGGGAAAGACAGAACCAGGAGAGAAAAAAAAAAAAAAGATTGTGAACTATACACTAGACTATTTTTAACTAGTGCTCCATGTCCGAACTGTACAAAAAAAAACAAAAAAAAAAAGACAAAATCAGAAAAGCGAGGAAGTGGTGAGGACGATTTTTTTTTTCTGCTCGCATGGAAATGAGGCTTTATTTTTAAACAGATGCTGCTGTTACAGAAGAATGAGCACTTGCAGAGAGAAGTTGGAGTTCATTACGTTGAGCTGGAAGTGGTGGAGAGACGGGGCAACGTTCGGCGAGTCACGTTTCTGCTCCATCACGCACACAAAACAAAGGGCTTCTCGCGGCGGCTCGGCTAATCGACACAACATTCCTAAAACCTCGGATCTGATTCCTTTCTTTTTAATCGCTCCTTGAGCAATCATCAGTTCTTCCCTAATTGTCCAAGGCACGCAGATTAAAGCTACATTCACGAAGCACTCTTCAATTGCACCTCTGAAGGAAACGTGATTGATTCCACAAGGGTTTTTTCTATCAGAAAAAAAGGAAAAAGGCATTTATTGCTAAGAATTCTTTGTGATCTAAATAGAGTAAGCTTTAAGAAACACTCGAAGAATCCGTCCTTTCTAACCCAACGCTGTTCCGATACTTTTGAACCACCGGACAGGATCCGGCCATTAAAAAGAAATGAAGAAGACCACTAATACCAGATGGCGGCACGGTGGTGTAGTGGTTAGCACTGTCGCCTTGCACCGCCAGGGTCCGGGTTCGATTCCCGTCTCTGTGTGCATGGAGTTTGCATGTTTTCTGCGTGCTTGGTGGATTTCCTCCCACAGTCCAAAGACATGTAGGTTAGGTTAAATGCGATTTTCCAGTTGTCCATAGTGTGTGTGTGAGTGTGTGTGTGCAAAATGTTCCCTGGTCGACATTTCTGAGTTCATCATTTTCCACGAAACCCTTAAAGAAACCTTAAATCCGTTTTGTTTGTTTGTTTACTACATGTTCATTCATTTGGCACAAACTCCAAATTGTTTCTTTTTTTAATTCAATCAATCAATCAATTATTTAATGATGATAGTGCAAGTGATTAAAAGGCGGAAACAGGAAAGCAATCACCATGCTTAATGAAATTCATACTTATTAAAACTTCATTTTATTTTTTAAGTGTTAGACTTATACCACTTAACACTTTATCCTTTGTTTAAATAGTTTTTGTTTTGTTTTTTTTCCTCCAGGATCAAGGGTTTGATTCTCACCCTGGTGCTGGTCTGTGTGCATGGAGATTGCAAGTTCTTGGTGGGTTTCTTTCAGTCTAAAGTCTAAAGACATGCAGATAATTGGCATTTCCCCAGACTGTGGGGGGCCATGTGACAGATTGGCACCCCATTCAGAGTGCACCCCTGCTAGTACCCCAGGTCACCAGGGATAGGCTCCAGGCCTCCTGTACAGAATACACGCGTTAGAGAATGACTGAGAGACATTAACATTCTTTGCGGAGGCTTCCGCTATGCACAATATGCGTTCAGTGTTAACTAATTGGAACACGCAATGAAAAGTTTCATTTTACTTTCCTGAACTCCAAAACATTCTTTAAATCACAGTGACAGAAAGTGACAGTGCATCTTATGAGGACAGCCTGAAGATGAATGATGATTAACGAGACAGATAAAGGTGGGCGGGGCTTCCAGAAAGTCCGTAATTAACGTCCGACTGAACGTATATAATAACTCAGAGGTCACCGGTTATGAAGTCTACATCACACACAGCGCTTTAGTGATATCTCCATGCCGCCCGCACATAAGTTACATTACAACCTCATCTCGTAAAGGTCACAGCATAAAAGAGGTCGAGTTCCCAGCGGAGAGCTCAATCACACACGCCGGAGAGGATAAACCTCCGCGGCAACCGATTTGTGTTTCCAGCGGCGCGGAAATAAATGCGATTCTCCCGACTCCCTTTAGATGTTACAGAAAATTAAACTGTAGTAAATGAATCCAGAGAGATAGGGGGGGGAAATCAGGCATTCTTCCTCATCGCCGTTCTTCCTCAGGCTTGATGAACTAATGTACGTTTGTGGAAGAAATGCAACAAAACTGATCTGTGCCTGTTCTAGTGGGTGTGGCCTAATATTCTAATGAGCTTGCGTTGCATGATTGAGACTGTGTGACATAATCGCCTTTAAATAAAATGCTTGAAAACGACCGTTTGCAGTTATAATTCTGTTAGGAAAGCAGGAAATCACAGTTATTTTAATTAATTATAAAATATTTCTTGCCGTCTTTCTTTCTTTCTGTAGCATTTATTAATGTTATCAAATTATTACCATTAAAACTCAAAGGTTTGTTCCCTTAATTTATTTATGTTTGTCAACGTTGTACATTGCAGACTTTAAAAACATGAAAGAACACGTGGAATTATGTAGTAAATAAAAACAACAACAATAAAAAGTTAAGCAACCCATGATATATTTTGGAGTTTACAAAGTAGCTACATTTAGCGTCGATGCCAGCTTGACACACTGGTTGCAATCTCTCGTTAGATTTATAGGTTAATCACCTGGAATGGTTTTCAGTTCACAGGTGTGCCTTGGTAAGAGTTAATTTTTGACATTTCTTGCTTTCTTAATGTGCTTTAGACCATCAGTTGTGCTGGACAGAGGAAGGCTGGATACAAGAAACATTCGGTTAAATAAGGAAAAAAAAGATTTTTAAATACATACATGCTTCTTGATCAAGCAGCAGACCTTTCAACATCCACTGTGTAGAGGAGACTGTGTCATCAAACCATTACTTTAGAAAAACAACAAACAGAAGAGACTTGTTTCGGCCAAAAACCATAAGGAATGGAAAACCTTCCTTTGGACTGATGAGCGCAAATTTGGGATTTTTTTCTTCTAAGCACCATGTCTTTGTTATCTGTAGAGACTGTTCCTGAATGCACTGTTCCTTCTGTGAAGTATGCAGCAGCAGGTATGGTGATGTGGGCGTGGTTTGCTGGTGATTCTGTTGGTGAATTTGGGTGCACACTTAACCAGAATGGCTTCCATAGCATTTTACAGTGACATGCCATCCTATTTAATTTGCTCTCAGTGGGACAGTTTTCTAACAGGACAATGACCCCAAACACACCTCTAGGTTAAATAAAAGCTATTTGTCCAAAAAAGGAAAGTGATGGAGCGTGGCAATTTATTTGACCTGAGCTTCACAATCACCTGGTTTAAATCCAGTTGAGATGGTTTGGGATGAGTTGGAATGAAAGAAAAGAAGCCAACAAGTACTCGACACCTCTTGGAACTTCTTCGAGATCACTGGACCACCTCATTAGGATAAATGAGAGAATGTGAGAAAGAGTGTGCAAAGCTGACATCAAAGCAGAAGATGGCTACTTTGACATATCAAAAATGCTAAACATATTCTGGACTATTTAACACATGTTTTATTGAATACATAATTCCATATGTGTTCTGCCATGATTTAAATGTCTTCAGTGTTAATATGCAGTTCTATAAAACAACATAAATAAAGAAAAGAAATATTGAATGAGAAAGTGTGTCCAAACTTTTGACTGGTATTGATTTTTTATTGGATTATTATTATTATTATTATTATTATTATTATTATTATTATTGTTTTTGTTGTTGTTGTTTTTTTATGTAATTTTTCACTTTCTTTTTTATTTCTATAAATTGTTTAAATGGTTAACATCATGGATTTTAACATGCATTAGTGACTAATATTTATTTATTTATTTATTTATTTATTTATTTTTGTTTACATTTTGTGAAGAGACAAACATTATTTAATTTCATTTGTTTATTGTGTGGATGGTTAGTTAGCGTAAACATTTCTATGAAAATTATTTGTTTGTTTGTTTATTTATTTATCAAAATTGCTGTATTGTTACATTAAATGATATTGTGAAGTTTCAGATCGACAGGTTTTTTTTTTTTTTTTACTCCGGTACATGTTTGCTGTGAGTATGTGCTGCATTTTGTTGTTTCGTGGCGTTTGTTTGTTCCCCTCTGAACTTTGCGTGCCGGGTTGTTTATAGCGCTCGTGTTATTCTGAGAGCTTTAATCGTGCGTCATGTTGATGAAAAGCAGCTGTCAAGGTTTTAACACATCAATGATAGGAGCTTCTATCTGTTCATTACCAGAACCTTGAGAAAGACTGCTGACAGAACCAAACCGCCTCGACAGCACCACCTCAGAGCCATCAATCTGAACTGCTAACACACACACACACACACACAGTATTCCAAACCCTCCTATTTATCACCATGTTCAAATGTCAGAGTCTGTCCTTGGTAATTCAGGGTTTGATTAGCGTCAGACTGATTAGCTTCACACTAACGTCCTGTTTTAAATCCATTTATACACCATTACATGAAATGCTGCAGTAAAGCAAGTTAGTTCCCATTTGCACTAACTTCCTGTTCACCGGCTGTAATCTGTTATTTCACATTAGGCTCTCTTTTAGTTTATCATTTTGAAGTTCATAAAACAAACAAACAAACAAAAAATAAACAACTATTCACCCAAACATGCAAGCAACCAACCAAAAAAAAAAAACATACTAACAAACAAGCACAAACAAACAATTAACCAAACACATAACCAATCAAGCAAACACACACACACACAAATTAACCCACAAAACCCCACACAAATCAACATTTAACCAGACAAACAAAAACAAAAGAAGAAAAAAATAACAAAAACAAACCAATTAACCTTCAACCAAACAATCAAACAACTGAACAAGCAAACAAACACACAAAAAACACAAACCAACTAACATTCAACCAAACAAACAAACTCACAAGCAAACAACAAACACAGACACAAAAAGTAACAAAAACAAACAGATAAAACCAATTAACCTTCAACCAAACAACTGAACAACCTAACAAAACAAATAAACAAACACCGTCAAACAAGCAAACACATGAACAAAGAATCAAAAACAAACAAGCACACTAACAATCAAGCACACATAAACAATTCATAAAACACTTTTTCAATCAAACAAATAAACACACAAAAACGTAAACCAACTAACATTCAACCAAACAAAAAAATTCACAAGCAAACAACCAAAAACATTCACAGAAACAACAAAAATGACAAAAACAAAGACACAAACTAACTAACCTACAACATACCAATAACAAACAAATGCAAAGGTAAATAGATAAACATATACACAAAGAAAGTAAATCAATAAATAGATATTTACCTTCTTACACTTAAAATTAAAAAACAAAACAAAAACAAACTAAACAAAATAAATTACTTTAGAGAATTATATGACTGTTTTCTTTTTTTTTTAATATATATTTTTAACTACTATGCTTATATACTTGTATATTTTGAACCAGCATGTACTGTATTTAAATTATTGCAAAAAAAAAGAGAGAGAGAGATTTAAAGAGTCTCACTGCCGGGTCAGCACATAAGCAACGAAATGTCTTTTAAATATTACACTGCCTGTACTCCACCATCATCCGCGATGTGAAGCTCACTCAGTGGGGACACTGGACCCTGGGACATGAGACAAGAGGAATTTTAAAAAAACGGGGGGGAAGGGGGGGAGCTGAGATTGGACAAAGGAGAACCGGCAGAGCAGTGCAGCATGATTCACCATGACATGTTTTGATAGCGGCTCCGGAGTAACAAATCTCAAACGAGGACACCAGGACTGTAAATATCATCCGTGATCCAAGTTAGAATTTGGTCCAAAGTAGGGCGAGAGAGAGAGAGAGAGAGAGAGAGAGAGAGAATTCAACGTGGACAGTGAAGTTAAGGAAATGAGAAAATTATAGAGTAATTTATAATAATATAATAATAAAAATAGTTCCAGCAGCTTGAAAGTCTGAAATTATTTTGCATCCATAAAGTAAAGATGACAAACTATTATAAGGATTATAAATACTATTGTGACACACTCTCAGTCATTTATTCTCTATAGTGTTGGTCCTGTACAGGGCCATCAGGGGACTGGAGCCTATGTCAGGGGTTTCGGTGCATGACGCATGGTACACACACACACACACACACACACACACACATGTGAGCATGGCATGTCTTTGGACTGTTGGATGAAACCAGAGCATCCTAAAGAAACTCACCAAGCATGGGAAGAACACGCAAACTCCACGCACAAAGAACAAAATGTGGAACTTGAACTCTCAACCCTGGAGGTACATTGGCCACGTTGCTAACCACGACACTACTTTTCTTTCTTAAAAAGGTGGATAGATGGACAGACAAATGGATGAATGTGCCGATGGATGTACTATGGAAGAAGATTAGAATGGATGGATGATAGACAAAGAAACAAAATAGTTGGATTACCTGATAGACAAAAAACGTGGATGAACAGATGAATAGGTAGATGGATGGAAGGATGGGTGGATCAACAGAAAACTAAGCTATATAGACGAATTATTGAAAGAACATACAATATTATTGGATGCATAGACTAAGAGATCATAATTAACGAGGAACAAACAAATATATTGTACATAGACAGAATTTGGAATAATGAAGCACATGGACATTAATAAATCTTTAAAGGACAGACGTGTGTTCTGTCACATTCACTGTTTGACGGTGACTTGGCTGCCGGGCCACGGGTTCTTACACCGCTCCGTCTCTCCCTCTGTACATGTCTTTTTACCTTTTGATGAGACAAAGATGAAAAAGAATCGATTCATTAAGATGTGCATAAATTGCAGATGAAAACAGATTTAAAATTAATGCATGATAAAACACCATTACTAATTTACACTTCTCAAACGGCAGCCTGATGAGCGAGACGGAGAGCGAGCCGCTCGTTTGCTCAGCCACGCATCCTTCCAGGGTCCCGATGAAAAATGGATGATTTTGACCTATTTAAAATCTCACACGGTGGAGGGTAAAACAAACAGCGCATCTTTTCATCATTGCCGTCCAACAGGGTTTGCAAAGTTTCCCCGAATGCCCTGGGGATTCAGTACATGGCCTCAGGGAGTCTGGGAAATTAAACTTTTTCTTCCCTTTTTGTTCGAATTTTAGGAGTTTGTTCCTAAACTAATTCTAAACTAATTAAATGGAAACATGAACATGGCTTTAAAGGTAATAAAAAGAGATTAGAGTTGAGGCTCATTCTTATATATTTCTACTGAGGTGCTTTTAAAATAATACTTTTCAGAACCTTTGAAAAAAATATATATATAGATCACATTAAGTGTAAAACGCAGACTCTTGATTTCTCACAAGAATTTTATTATATTTCTCCGCTTCTGTTTTATTTTTAAGTTCTTATTTTTAGTTTGTTTTTAAACTGTGAACGGAAGTTTTCACAAATTGTCCTTGTTTGTTTTTACACCATTCAGTTAAAATAAACAAATGAAACAAAACAAAACAAACAAACAAACAAACAAATAAATATAGAAAACAAATAAACAAATAAAAATAATAAAATGTATATTTAGATTTTCTTTTTTTTTGTTTTCTTTTTATAATTATTTTTTTTCTCCTCCATCTGTTATTTATTTATTTATTTTGCATGGTACTTTTTCTTTGCTTGCTGTTGTTTACTATTTGTTCAAACTGTATTATTATTATTATTATTATTATTATTATTATTATTATTATTATTATTGTTGTTATTATACATTTAATAATAATCACAATACATTACAAAAACTTCCACACCTCTTTTATGATACTAGGAGAACATTTTGTTCAGAGGTTTTCCTTCATGAATTTTCTTTCCTTATAGGTTTTTTCTTTC
Source organism: Clarias batrachus (assembly GCA_003987875.1). NCBI lineage: Eukaryota > Metazoa > Chordata > Actinopteri > Siluriformes > Clariidae > Clarias > Clarias batrachus. The sequence continues at coordinate 235,554 of QMIH01000324.1, read as the reverse complement.
CTATTTTGCATATGGATGCAATATTCTATGATTTGAGTTACTGAATTGCTAAACTCTCACGTGATTTCGCTTTCTTTACCTCTGGCTTTTATGTCGGATTAGCTTCACATAAGCCCAAATGAACTCCTCTTCATTAGCATTTCTGCCAATTACATCATGTTTCACTGAGCGACTTTAAAAAAATGTCTTCTGCGGGTTTTAAGCAGCTGTGTTCTCAGGTTGAGTGAAGAACTTCGCTCCAGCACCGCATTTAAACTGGAACAGTGCGTGAAGTTAAAGTGTCTCTGTTACTTTGAGAAGATTTAAATAATTAATGAGAGAATCCAAAAATCACAGGTCTTTTTATAAATATGTCCTTATTTACATAATTATACACTCTGAAGACTTCTCCACTTCCTTTTCTCAAAGCGCTTAATTATTCAGTGATCTGTGGAAGAACTGTGCAGGAACCTTTTTTTTTTCTTTTTCTTTTTTTTTCTAAAAGTAGACCATGATTGCACTCATGAGTTTAACTTTTACTTTATTAGTTACTGACAACTAGACAGATGGGCAAAAGAGTCCAGAAACAGTAAGAAATATAGATAGAAAGACTAGCTGTAGAGTCAATCCATAAATCTCAACTAGATGTATGGGTAGATATAATGAGAGACAGACAAAATGGAAAAATGGATGGATTGGTGCATACTATACTATATACTGTATATGTGGATGAATGGAAGGATATATGGGTGGATAGTAGTCTGTAGCAGACCCATAAAACCTTTCTAATAAATAGATAAATGATGGATCAAGTGATGGAAGGATGGATGGATGAACAGACAAATAAATGGAGGTATGGATAGATGTAAAGGTATGGGCATACAGAGATAGATGAATGGATAAATGGATCAGGAGACAACTTATCTCATTAATGGATGGGTGAAAGAACAGATGGAAAGAGATATAAACTGGATGGATGGATGGATGGACCTAAAGATAGTCAAACTGGATAGACAGATGTATGGACAAATGGTTAACCAGAAGCACAAAACCACTCTCATAAAATAGATAGATGATAGATGGATGGATTCCGTTACTAATTTACAGATGGTTAGAGGGACAAATGAATGGATGGACAGATGGATGGACAATATGGACATACAGAGGCAGATAAACGAAAGAACTGATCCAAAGATAACTAAAGTAAACTGGATGGATGGATGGATGGATGGATGATCAGTACTGAAAACAAAAGTATTTTTTGAACTGACTGAAGTAATTATATCAGACTTTTGGACCAAAGTGGCCTTTGGTGGAAAAAACAAAAAAAAACACTAGATTAGCAAAACACTGTTGTTCTAGCACTGACATGATTAGCAGTGCTGTGAGGGTTATAGCACTGACTTTCTGCCTTTAAGAAAATACACCATGTGCTTTATCTGAGCCCAAGTGCCTGAGCGAGTTTACATAATTGTCAATAAAATATTCATGTTTAGTCGTTTAGCTTTGTGTGAAGTTTATGAAACATCTTGCGAATATCTCTCCACAGCGATACTACACTACATTAACAACGCTGTCAGCCCAAAAGCTAAATATGAGCATGCATTAGGGACTTAAATGATGCACTGAGCGCATTAATAACCTTTTGATACGTCTCCTTGTGTCTTATACAGTATACACATTGCGCTCTTGCTCGGTCCTATTTACTCTGCAAAGTGAATCGTTTTCCATTCTGTTATTATTAGCTAAATTTAATACCGTCTGTGGCGTATTATTCCCAACATGTAATCATTAGTGCAGTATAAAGTCGCACACGAGCACGTGTGGGAGTCAGAGTTGTTATTCTGGCACGACGAGGCATTGTTTTTTCTCCACAGACTTTAAATCCATGTTTAAACCCACGTGTGGTTGTGATAGAATAGCAGTCGCATAATTAGGGGGAAAAAATATGTTTAAGGTTTTAAACTGCATCAGAAACCTCTATTTGTGTGACACACTTTTAAGATTATTTTAATCTTCTGTCAGAGATGTAAATGTTAATATTGAAGTATTAACGAAAGCTTTGAACGAATTTAACTTTTGCTTTAATTGGTGCTGAGGTGCTCGGTTTGACGTAATGGCCCGGGAGAGTGTGTGCACTGAGAGGAGCACAGCTGGTTTTAGTGACAGCATGCAAATGAGTTAAAATGTTTTCTACAAAGATATAGAAAAAGCATAGTACGACTAACAGACTTAAAAAAAAAAGATATATATGATAAATGAATAGATGGATGGACAGCAATGCCAACTGTTTGAATGGATAGATGGTGAGCAGTGAAAGAACTTTACAAAAACATCTGTCCATACTTTTTAAATATTTTTTTGTGTGTTTAAACAGATGTAATAAAATGGTCACTTCAGTAAATTTACACATTCAGCTAACCCATTCGAGTACAGCACGATAAGCAATATAAGAGTTGCGGCCAGAAAACCACAAGTTAAGTTTGTTAGCTGCATAGAGGGCTTATAATCTATATTATAAGATCATATAATATTAAACCCTATGGGTTAAGAGTTGGATGTTACTCAAGTTCATATGCATGTAAAGGCAGGCGAGTGAATAGGTTTTTTGCAATATAGTGTACATATATTTTAGAAACGAACAATATTTTGTCTTAATACTTAATACTTCGGACATGATGATAAACATGCAATTCCGTTTAAAATCGTAACACCACACGTCCACCACATGACATAGGAAGGGTGCTGTTTCACTCACTGATAAATACTCAATGAAAAACAAAAGAGACGGCAGTCAGCAACAGCACAGAGAAGTGAATTACTTTAACAAAACTGTTAAATAATAATAATAATAATAATAATAATAATAATAATAATAATAATAATAATTATTATTATTATTATTAAAATGACAAGCACACTCATTCTGAACAGTCTGAACAAACTGGGGGAGCCTGGAAAACATCACTAATAGGCAAATGGTAGAGTGATTAGAAGATAGGAATGTTGATATGAGGAATGGTCAGCACTGTCGCCTTGCACCGCCAGGGTCTGGGTTCGATCCCCGGCCAGGCTCGATTCCCGTCTCTGTGTGCATGGAGTTTGCATGTTCTCCCCGTGCTTGGTGGGTTTCCTCCGGGTTCTCCGGTTTCCTCCCACAGTCCAAAGACATGTAAGTTAGGCTAATTGGCGTTCCCAAATTGTCCGTAGTGTGTGAATGTGTGTGTGTCTGTGCCCTGTGATGGATTGGCACCCTGTCCAGGGTGTACCCTGCCATGTGCCCTAAGTCTCCTGGGATAGGCTCCAGGCCCCCGTGACCCTGAATACAGGATTAAGCGGTATAGATGAGTGAGTGAGTGAGTGATCAAACAGCTTAGAAGGATGGATTGATGGATGGATGGATGGATGGAATCTTCTTCGGGCTGCTGCAGTTAGGGGTAATCACAGTGGAAAGTCAGTTGACCTAATCATATTTTCTAGATATACAGATGGGTCGACGGATTAATGGGTGGATAGATAGACAAAGATAGACAGCCATGTAAATTTCAATGGGTAGATAGATAAACAGACAGAAATAAAAAAACAGATGCTGCATGGATAGATGGATAAAGGAATAGACAGGTGTATATTTGGAGTGGCAGAGTCAAGAGGACCCTTTCCCAGTATTGCTTTATAGATTGACGAATAGAAAACGAATAAAGCCAGAAAATGTATCTAGTGAATATATGAAGAAATATATTGATAAGCAAATGTATAGTCTGATGGACAGACAGATGAGTTGATGTCGGTTGGTTGTGCAGTAAACCTAGTAAACCTCAAACCTATACAGCCTGTACATGGATGGATAGTTAGATGGATATACAGTGAGAATTGATGAATAGATAGATACAAAGGGACGGCTCTCCTAGATGACTGAACAGATGGGTGATGGATCGGATAGAAGAAAAAGGTCACTAGGGTTCATAATTTTATGAATTAATGGGTGAATGGATGGATGATGGATGGATATAAAGAAATGGATGAATGTATACATGATGTATGATATTGGATGGATAGCGAATAGCCAAATAGATAGAAATATGAATAAAAACAATTGGATATGTTTTACAGATATATGGGAGGAGGAATGGGAAGAGAGATGGCTAAAAGGATGGATGGATGGATGGATGGATGAATTTGAGGATGGATGGTAGAACAGAAGGGTAGATGGATGTATTGATTAGATGATGGATGGATGAACGGATTGGAGGACCGAAGGATAACTGGAAGGATTGGAGGAAATATGGATGGATGGATGGATGGATGGATGGATGGATGGATTTGAGGTATAAATGAATGGATAGTCGGGTATCTTAGAAAATGTCTCACAGATCCTTCCTCTTCCAAATATGAGGGATGGATGAACAATAGAAACCAACCCCATGTTTCTAAGATGGATAGGATAAATAGACTGAAAGGTATTTTATTATTAGCATGCACTGCCTTTTCTCTGCAGCTTCATGCTGTGAATAACGCTTGAGTTAGTGAGGGGTTTTTCTAGGTCGAATCATATTTCGCAGTAATTTGCTCAGTGTGAGCCATGAGCTGAGCTTCTGTACCTGACTCTGGCTTTAATTACGAGATGCCACGCCTCGTGAGAATAGCAAAGAGCCTCAATGCTGGCCTGCGCACTTTAATGACATTAGAAGATGTCACACTTTTTTCCTCCACATCATTGCTGCTCTACAACTTCCTCCCCTCGTTTCTGAATACCAATAAGCATATTAATTTTCATCAAGAACTAGAACCCGGTCTCTAAATGGAATTAACCTTGGAGAAATTACCTCGCCGTCTGCCGTTGGAGTTTTAGCCCTGAACTAAATCCCTTTAATATGAAATAGCTAAAAAGCTGGCCCAGGCTCAGTGTTGATAGATTCATTGGTTCTATGGTTATCATAATTTCTATTCAGAAAAAAAAAAAAGAAAAGAAAACCTCAGAAATATTATAGCTACTTCTTTCACAGGAGATGCGCAGGAGAGTGAATGGAGCTGCCAAACAGTGTGTGCATCGGAAACAGCATTGAAACATTACAAACAGCCGGAGCTGATCTGGTGCTCAGCAATCACCGGGGTTTATGTGATCTTTTCTGCCATATGAAGGCCAGTTAAATAAATCAGAGAGATGACGGTCTGCTTTAATGAAGACGCTTTGGAGGGGGAAAAAAAAACGAAAAAAAAAAAAAAACAGCTGGAAGCATCGAGCAACATGGAGAGAAGAATGAATATGCAGAAAATGCTTCATCTGTGTGTGGAATATACCATTTACAGAGCATTTGACTATAAATGGTTTGATGCATAGATAGATGGATGGATGCATAGATAGATGGATGGATGGATGGATGGATGGATGGATGGGTGGGTGGATGGGTGGGTGGGTGGTTGGATAGATAGATACTCTATAAAATACTTGGATGGAGAAATGAATTGGTGTTAGACAGGTAGCATGAGAGACAGGTAGATGGACAGTTGGACAGATGGATACAGTAGAGAAAGATTACAAAGAGGATAAGGTGGATGAATTGAAAAGCATTATATTATTATCATCATCATGTTCATGCAGTATTTCTAGACAGCAAAGATAAATGAAAGTAGGGCGAGCAATATATCAAGCAAAAGACATTTCTACATGGATATAAGAATGGACTGATACATAAATCGACACACAGAAACATGGATATACAGTAATTGATGGATGGTAGAGAGAAAGAATTAATGAGGTATTGGGTGGGTTGCTGAGATATTTAGGAAATATTCAAGATTAAAATAATTGTATTAATCCCAGAGGGAAACTGCTTTGTCTTGGTTACAGCTGCTTTGATTTGGTTACCGGGAAGAAAGCAAAAGTAGTAATAGGTTAGACAAGGAAACAAGATTAGGGAAAAATAAAAATTAAAGAAATTTAAAATTAAAATAATAAAAATAAATAAACAGAAAATATAATTAAGTAAGTTACAGTAAGTTACATATTTCACTTAAAATAATTAATATACAGATATTCCACTTGGGATGGAAATGGAAAAGAAAGAAATTGCACAAATGGCACTGGTAATCAGATATTGCACTTGGAACTGTTATTGAGCTCTGGGAACAGTAGTGTATTAATGTAATCTTGTACAGTAAGTACTGACAGTCCCTATCCCGTAGTGTAAACGTTACAGAGACGAGTTGTATAATTTTATGGCGATTGGGAGAAAAGATCTCCTGTGGCGCTCTGTAGAACACCTGGTCATAATCAATCTCTGGCTGAATTTGCTCCTCTGGTCGGAGAGAACACTGTATATCTGGTGAGAAGGATTGCTTAGGACTGGATGTATTTTGGACAGAATCCTCCTCTTTTCCACAACATCAACAGAGTCGAGCTCCATGCCCAGGACAGATCCGGCCCTTTTAATGACCTGGTCCAGTCTATTTTTATCTGCCGCTTTAATGTTGCAGCCCCAACAGATCACAGCATGAAAAACGACACTCGCCACAACAGATTCATAGATCATCTGAACAACGGGGGTCACGGGTAGTTCAGTGGTTAAGGCATTGGACTACAATTCAGAAGGTCCCAGATTCAAACCTCACAACCGCCAAGTCGCCACTGTTGGGCCCTTGACCAAGACCCTGAACTGCTCAGATTTATAATGAATTAAAAATGTAAGCTGCCCTGGATACGGGAATTTGTAATGTACCTAAACGGTGTTGCAGATGTTGCAAGACCTGAGCAATCTCAGAAATTACAACCTGCTCGGTCCTGCTCGGTCCTTTCTTGTCCCCCCTGGACAGATATAGGAGTCATAAACTCCTCCGTTACGCTAACACCAGAAAACAAAGTCATCCACCACAGACTGGTACTCGGAGATGTCACCCCCCCCTTAACACATTCGACAACCACAGAGTCGTCAGAGAACTTGTGTAGATGGCATGGCTCTGAATTATAATAGTATTATAATGAATAGAGGGTGAAAAGAAATGGAGACAGAACAGTCCCCTGAGAAGCACCAGTGCTACAGATCAGTGTGTCAGACAGACAGTTTTGTAATCGGACATACTGGGGACGGCAGGTCAAATAGTCCATGATCCAGGAGACCAAGGGAGTGTCAGTTTGCATGATCCTTAGTTTTCCCCCCAGTACTGCCGGTCGTATGATGTTGAAGGCACTAGATAAGTCAAAGAACATAATCCTAACACTGGTCCCAGGTTTGTTGAGGTGTGAGTAGGTTGTGGAGCAGGTGTATTATGGCGTCATCTACTCCCAGGAATGGCTGATAGGCAAACTGAAGAGGGTCAAGACAGGGCTTCACCTGGGGATGATGTATATCCAGAATATGTCTCTCAAACACCTTCACAATATGTAATGTCAGAGAGATGGGCCTGTAGTCGTTCTGGGCAGAGGGTCGTGGTATTTTAGGGACAGGAATAATGCAAGATGTCTTCCACAAGGCAGGGACTTTCTGTAGAGACAGACTCAGGCTAAAGAGGTGCCGTAGGACACCACATAGTTGAGGAGAACAGGATTTCAGGACTCTTGGGTTGATTTTATCCGGACCAGAGCCTGCTCAGACCACATTTGACCTGATCATCTAAAATGTTGATTGAGGGGAGCGCAGAAGAAGTAGTGGCTGTTTTCTGTGTGGAGGAGGATGGGGGAGCAGGGGAGCCTGTATATTTATGAGGGACATAAAATCTGTTAAAGAAAGTGTTGATATCGTTAGCGCGTTCCACATTCCCCTCAATAGCTTAGCCACTCATCTTGTAGCCAGAAATGCTCCTCATGCCTCTCCACACCTCAAAAAATTGTGGATGGATGGATGGAACAATGTTAGATAAACAAAGAAAGATTGGCATGTTAGTAGGGAGGATGGATAAAAGACAGATAGGACGGATGGATGGTGGATAGATAGATGGAAATATGAGTTAAAGATATGCAACCAACTGATAGTTGATAGATCGACAGAAGGACAGATGGAATGAAGGGATGTATTATATTGGACTATTGCCTGGAGTTCTACAGGTTCTACAGGATGGTGTAATCTTTGCAGACATGGCAACAACGCATGGTCCGTAAAAATGCCTAACACAGCAGAATTGTGTGGGACAAAAAAATCTGAGAAAGAAACGCAGCTAATAATTACATTATTCCACCTGTTCATGTAAAACTAATCCCAGTCAAATAGGGCTAAACTCATAGTCTGTAACTAAGCCAGAGAGAATGGAGCTTTAAAGCATTTAGCTCATTTACAGCTCAGATCATGCAACACTGCTCTGTATTAGCCATAAACTAGAACAGCCATGCCGAAACTTAACAAGGCTGTGGGCCAAATCGAAATGTGAAAATCTTCTGGGGCTCACAGAAACCTTAAACTACAATTCTGATCAACTCACAAGATTAAATAGAATAAGAATACTGCAATGTTTAAAACCCATGGCACCATTTTATTAGTAAACGTTTGTTTATTTATTTATTTATGTTTTATGTAAACACTTAATCGGAAACATTTTATTTGAATTTTCAACCTAATGACAAAACTATGTCTCAGGGCCGACCTGCAGTTCCCATAATGCTCACTAGGCTTACACTTCATGAAAGACTGCATTAAAAAAAAGAGCATCTACCACCACTAAGTCAGCAAATTAACACATTTCAAACACTCCAACTAAATACTTTTTATAGCGAAGCAAGTAATAAGCTCACCTCTCACCCTGCTCGATTTTATTAATGTGTTTTTTTTTTTTTTTTAATCGTGCGCTGTCAACAACCTCTTAAACACCTTTCACGGAACCTTTTAGAAAGATCTGAGCGATCAGAGATCATCGTGTTTGAGATTTTATTTACTTACACTCTAACCCTTTAATGGAGCACTTTGAGGTTCATCAGCGAGGCTCGACTAGGCTTTTCTGCTAAGAAAACTTGAACTGAACTGGCACTCCAGCGCTTTAAAATTCATGCGATCTGGGAATGCACTGCCAACCTTTACGGACGACTGCCACAATCTGTCAATGTTTTATTATGGGTTTTTTTTTTTTTTCTTTATTCTCTCCAGGTTCCTTCACTTTCCACCTGAATTCAAGTAAAAAGCAAAGTGCATATGGAAAGAAGTGTGGTGAAGGCAGTTCTGTTTTATAATACTACAGAGACCTTTTTTTTTTTCACTCACTCCAGGTGTTCAGCGATCTGCAATTGCACAACACTTTTCCTTATTTTTCACTGCAGGTGTACAATTGTCAAAGAGAGAAAAAATAAACAGAATGGAAAAAAATATATAATAATATATACAATTCTTCAGTAGATGAAGAATCTACTCCAAAGCGTCAATGTAGATTTATCAAATATATAATATATACAGTATATATAGATTAGTTCAGTGTTTATCTAGTGTTAACCACCTGCATATGCATATATATATATATTTTATCATTATTTTTTTATTTTATTTTATTTTTTTCATTTAGACCTTCAAACCTTTTTATCATTATTTAAAATCTTTAATACACTTCTGAAAACTGAAAAGAAAGTTTCTCTCCATTAGATACGAAGAGCTATTTGTACAGAAAATGCACAGGACTGCAAAGATAGAACCTGCTTTTTTTATGCTTTTAAAGGATCTGTTAATATATATTAAATACACTAACCAAAAATAAGATAGACTCCATGCCACCTTTTGAAGCTGATCAGATTAAACGTGGTGTAAAGCAGGTATTAGTGATGAAATGTCAAGGCTGAAATTTTTGCCAGTGCAAATTTGCCCTATAAGATTAGCTAGCCATCAAAAAACTTAGTTACACAAATTTTAATTTCTACTTAAATCTCAGAGCCCTGGTTAGGCGGCTCTTTATAAATAGCTGCAGACACTTTTTTTTTTCTTTTTAATCTGAAAGGCCGAGGGAAATTAAAGTCCTTGGACGCTTTTTTTTTTTTTTTTTTTTGCGCAGCATGCTGAGTGCCTGCTGTGGCGGTGCCAGCTTTAATGGGAACGAATAGTCTTTGAGGCCCGGCATGCTGCAAAAAGGGACTGGTGAGGCATGCATAATGGGGCGGAATCGGCACTAACCGGTGCTAGTGAACATCATAACGCTGTTAATGCGGCTCTGGGAGTTAAAGCAGCGCGAGGCCCTTGGGGAACTACCCGAGCATCATTCCCAGTCTATTGCCGTTTGTTCTGATGAGAGGAAATAACTCAGCTCGGTTGGTTTTAGCCTCCTGAGCTGAGATAAAATGGTGCATGAGGGCCAGCGGCACTGGCGTTAGGAAGTTGTGGGTCATTTAGCAGTGGAAAGGCTTTTTTTTTTTTTCTTCTCAACACCATATTGCTATGCAAATAGCCCTCTTTCTCTAAACCTCGCTCTCTTTTCCGTCTCTGCCGACGGGGTTCAGATGTGAGACTGAGAGTTTCACTAAACACTTTTTCTGTTTGCTTTGGGAGCCATAAATTTTAATGCCGTGCCTTGAGGTGTATTAACAATTATGCAAATAAGTGGGAATGCAGGATATGCTTATTCTGAACAGTCTGCTAGGTGAGTGAAGCCACTTTAGGGGTAAAATAAAATAAAATAATAGAACAAAGCAGCATTGTGGAGAACATCACTAGGAGACCTATGGAAAAATGTAGTATAGGAGTTTTTTTTTTTTTTTTTACTTTTTAAAAAGAGTAAGAGTGTTTTGGAGAGAAAGTGTTTAAGTGAAAGAAAGCATGTGGGGCAATTTAACAGCATTGTATTACAGGCTTTAAGCTTTTAGGTAAGACCATTATAATAGTGCACTTAAAGCTTAAAGGGCTTAAATTGTGAAAATGGACTATAAGGAGAGACAATATGAAATTTGTTGGCTATTTTGTGAGGTTTCTACAAAATTCACTGGAGACTCGACTAGAAGAGCCTGAAAAAAAAATCAGAAGCATCGCTACAGTACATTAGTCCTAAATAGTGCCGTGATGAAAACAGAGGCCACAGCTTTATCTTCAACACTCTGAACCTGACTCAATAAGCTGATTGTGTTTAAGGTGTTTCCAGAAGGAAGCAATGTAACATAAAAAGTGCAATAAGAGGCTCAAGACAGTAAGAGAACAAAAAGAGATATAAATGTGGGGGAAAAAAAGAGAACATAAAGAGACTAATTAAAAGAATAGAAACAAATAAAAGAAATGTAACTAGACATAAGTAAAGAGCGGAAGCATCGAGTGGAAAGAGGTGAGTAGATAGAAAGGAGTAGGAATTAGAGTGAACAAACTAACAAAATGGATGAAAAAAATGAATGCTTAATATAAGGAATTGAATAAAAAGGGGGAAAAATGACAAAATTAATAGGATGGAATGCAAAAGAAATGAAAAAAAAAACAGACTGTGAAAAAACACATGAATATAGTGGAATGGAAAGAGTAGTGCAAAAAGAAAATCAACAAAGAAAAAAAATAAAAGAACGGAATAGAAATAAAAAGAAGGATGAGAACAACAACCAAACAGATTGAAGGGCATTGGAATAAAATGAAAGTGAAAGCAAAATGAAAACCATGGAACAATAAAGAAAAGAAAACAAAAAGCAAAAGAGCAGACCTTGTAGCAAAAATATTGAATGAAAATATTATTGCAAAAGGAAATTAACAGAGAAAAACAGCCTAAAAACAAAACCAAAAAGAACAAAATGGAACTTAAAAGAAGTATAAAAAAATACTGATTGAAGAACATTGGAAAAGAGCAGAAGAAAATGCAAATAAAATAAACACAGTAGAACATACAAATTAAAAGAAACATGCAGAAACAACAGAATGGATCTAAAACAAGAAAACAAAGCAAGCGAAGAGAACGGAGGGAAGAGCATTGGAACAGAATGAATAATGGAACAGAAAATTAATTGAACAAAATGAATGGAAGAGATGAACATAAAAGCGAGAGAATGAAGGAGAATAATGAGAATGAAAAGAAGGAACAAAAACAATGGAAGGTAGCAAAAAGAAATATATATGAAAATGCATTCATTTTGCTCATTGTGAAGAATGAACAGTCAAGAAGAGCTGTATGAGATTTACTTTAGATTTTTATTCATTCCCCTTTAGAATATCAGCTCATTTAACTTCCAGGTTCTAGGCTGGAATTCCACATAGCATTAAATGGAAAGCTAGTGCACTATGATTGGGGTACAACCCTTTGTTCCACTTGATCAGGGGTTAGAGAGGGATTTGGCATTCAGCCTTGGGTTAGAAGCTAGTTAGATTTGTGTTGAATGAATTAGAAGTGATTCTTCTCTCTCTCTCTCTCTCTCTCTCTCTCTTCCAATCAGATTATTGGTTTAAAGAAGAAATGGCTAATATTGTTGTCTTAAAAGTAGTTTTAACCACATGGAAATGCTTAAAATTAATATCATAATATTTTGCATGCTATTAGCCAACGTTAGTTAATTTACTATAGTTGACTAGCATTACAGTGGTAAACAGTTTGCTTTTGTAATTCATTACCAATAAATATTAATGCTCACTGAGAGACAGCTTATAAATATAAATGAAGTATAGATTGTAGATGCTTAGTTGGAAAAAAAAATCTAAATTATAAACATAATTAATGTTTTTACAAGAATGTTTTTCCTTAATTTTTATATTATTTAAATGTATTCATCTCCCATGCCCTATAAAGCCCCGTTTGCCAAATCTCTGCCCTCAGCCCCACCTAATATACTTGTATACATATAAAAAGGTAATAAAGTGATGGGCGTGTCCATTCTGCTTCACATGATATGTTTCCTGGTTAAGAAGCTGCAGTGTGCAGAGCTAATCACATGACCCTTGTGTTGCTGATGTAGACAAATTAATTCATGCTTGTTGAACCAGACCTCTAGGAGCTGATGAACCTGATGGGGAAGCCATGAGACATATATTATAGGTTACATAAATAGCCTAATTGGTATGTTTTAGTCTGAAAATGTCTTGATTTCTGGTGTAAAGTAATTTTCAACATGGGGCTCCAAGGGAATTGAGTCCCTTTTGGAAACTAGTGGTCAATCGAGGAGTTGCATGTGTTGGCGCTTCCTTGTTGGATTTATTCCTCAGAATCTTTGTTCCTTGGCTTCACGAAGTCTTTGTCTTTCTTGAAAAATGGAAATGGAAAGAACAAGATGGAAAAAAGGAACGAATGGACAGAAAATTTGCAATCAAATTAAATGTCCTGGGTGGAAAATTTAAGCAAAAAGAACAGAAAAAAAAAACATTGAACAGAAGGAACAGGACAATGAATGAAACCAAGTTTAAATGAGGATGAAAACAAAAGTAGGGATAACAACAAAAGCAAGAGAACAAACAGAAATCAGGACAACTGCAGGAAATCAATACAGCCCAGATCTAGATTCCACTACTGCGGCTGTTGCTGTTGTTGTCATTCATGTTTTTGTTGTTGCTGGTGCTGTTAATGCCGTTTTAACTGAGTGTATTCCACAAAACAATGTGTTCGCAGTGCTTCAGTTTTTCCACATTTTGTTATGTTACAGCTTTATTCCAAAATGGATTAAATTCATTGTTTTCCTCAATAATCGACAAGCAATACCCCATAATCACAATGTGAAAAGACTTTTGAAATCTATGCAGATCTATTATGAAATTTATATTTATTTATATTTTATCTATTATAAAATGAAAATGAAAAAAAAAAAGTTCTCACACCCTTTTCCATGACACTCAATATTAAGCTGAGATGCATCCTGTTTCCACAGATCACCCTTGAGATGTTTCTGCAACTTGATTGGACTCCACTGTGTGGTGAATTCAGTTGATTGGACAAGATTTTGAAAAACAAAAATACTTATAAATGTCTATATAAGGTCCCACAGTTAACAGTTCAAGTAAGAGCAAAAATCAAGCCATGAAAGTCCAAGGAATTGTCTACCTGATGAGCACGGTGGCCTCCATCATCAACTGTAAATGGAAGATAGGAAACACCAGGACTCTTCCTGTAGTTGGCCATCGTCAGGGAGGTGACCAAGAACCCGATGCTCACTCTGAAAGAGCTCCAGCGGTCCTTTATGGAGACAGGAGAACATTCCAGAGGAACACCCATCTATGCAGCACTCCACCAATCAGACGACTCTCAGACGACAAGAAACATTTTACTTGTTTAAGCACATTTGCGAACAATTACAGCTTCAAATCGTTTTGAGTATGATACTACAAGATGGTTGCCCTTCACTCACTTTGGCTGGGCAGCCCACTCTAGGAATTATCCTGGTGGTTCCTAACTTCTTCCATTTATGGATGATGGATGGCATTGTGCTGCAGAAATGTACAGTCCTGTCTCAGAGATCTATGACTTCATGGCTTGGTTTGTGCTCGGTCAAGCACTCTTAACTGTCAGACGTTATCCATCCATCCATCCATCCATCCATCCATCTTCAACTGCTTATCCAAAATCGGGTCGCGGGGGTAGCAGTTCCAGCAGGGAACCCCAAACTTCCCTTTCCCCAGCCACATTAGCTAACACTGACTGGGGAATCCAGAGGAGTTCCCAAACCAGTGTGGAGATATAATCTCTCCATCTAGTCCTTGGTCTGCCCCGTGGTCTCCTCCCAGCTGGACGTGYCAAGAACACCTCCCTAGGAAGGCKTCCTGGTGACATCCTTACTAGATGCCCGAACCACCTCAACTGGCTCCTTTCCACGCAAAGGAATTGCGGCTCTTCTCCGAGCTTCTCACGGATAACTGAGCTCCTCATCCTATCTCTAAGAGAAAAGCCAGCTACCCTTCTGAGAAATCCCATTTCGGCCGCTTGTATTCGCGATCTTGTCCTTTCGGTCATGACCCAACGCTCATGACCATAGGTGAGGGTTGGAACAAAGATCGACCGGTAGATTGAGAGCTTTGTTGGACGTTATATACGCTTTATATGTGTGTTCCTTTCAAAATCACGTCCAATGCAACTGAATTCACCACAGGTAGACTGTAATCAAGTTGGATAAACATGTGGAAAGTGGAAACAGGAAGCACCTGATCAGTGGAAACTGTGCTCAATTTTGAGTGTCATGGCAAAGGCTATGAATACTTATGTATATGTGGTTTTTAGGTTTATATTTTTTATAATTAAATTTCTTAGAATAGATGGAATTTAAACCAAGTATGCTCAAGGATTATAGCATTACAACCTCACATCTCCAGCTTCAGTCCTAAGCTCAGAGTACAGTATGCGGTGTTTAATTGTGCTTTAAAAACAAACAAGTCATATAATATTGACTGCAAAAAAAAAAAAAAAAAATTGGGTTAATGCAACTTATTTAATTCACATTGATCCAGAGTGTACAATTAAAGTTAATTCAGTAAACTTTTTTTACTTTAGTGCAGTAAAATCATAAAGAGTAAAAATAGTATTGTTCTTGCTTTTGTTGACATTATGTTGGCTGTAAAAGTGGCACAGTGGTTAGCACTGTGGCCTCACAGCTCCAATTTTAGTCCGGTCTTTATGATGCAGGGTTGAGGGTGTGTGGAGTTTATATGTTCTCCCTAGGATAGTGCTAGTACTAGTACTCTGGCTTCTTCCAACATTCCAAAGACATTCGCATTAGATTAATTGGTTTTCCAATAGTGTATAATGAGTGAGTGTGTGTTATCTCCCTTTCTATAAATGAATGAATGTTGGATGTTGCTCTTCTTCTGGATTTTTACTGCTATTTTTTATTTATTGTCATTACTATTTATTGTTGTTGCTTTTTTTCTTACTGTTGCTGTAGTTTCTGTTTTTGCTTCTTGTTGTTGTACAGTATGTTTGTTTCTCTTGTTGTACCCCCCGAAGATATTAATAACATAACTATTTGTGTTGTTTATGTTGTTTTTGTTTGATGTGCTTGTTACTGGTCATTGCTGTCACATTGTGTTTTTGCCGCTGTTATTTATTTATTTATTTATTTATTTATTCATGGCATTTTGGTATCATTGCCGTTGTTATTTATTATTGTTGTCTGTGGTACCTGTTCCATGGTAGTTGCTCTTTGTATTGTTTTAATAGCTGTAACTGCTGACTCTTTGTTGTCTTTATCATTGTTGCTGCTTTTGTTCTTGTTGTTGTTATTCTTGATTTTTTCTTTTCTTTTGTTGCTATGTTTGTTTTATTGTCGTGGCTGCTCTTACTGTTGTTGTTTTTCATGCTGCTGTTGTTGCTATGTTTTTGTTGGTCCCTGTTGGTGGTGTTACTTCAGCTTTGTTGATTTGTTTACATCATAATTTCTAACATTGTTTTTGTTCTTGTTTTGGTGTTATTGGATGTTGCCAACTTATTTGTTGCTGCTGCTTTTGTTTAATCTTCTTGGTTGTTCAATTATCAACAATCATCCTTATCGTTGCCGTTATTTTATTGGACGTTTTGCTGCACTTGTTGATTATTCTGTTCTTCTTCCTCCTCATGCTGTTTCTACTGCAGTTCTTGTTGCTGCTATTTTTATTATTGTTCTTATTGCTGTTGTCAGTGATGCTGTTGCTCTTACTGTTGTTTTAATGTTTGCTGATTGTTTTTTCGTTCCAATTCCGTTATTATTTTCTTTGCAAGCGTATATATATATATATATGTTTTCACCCTCTGTTTCTTGAGTAATTATTAAACCTGCATGCTGCAAACATGATTGTCCACGCTGGTCACACACCGACCTCGCAGTGGAGGTACCAACACTGTGTATATATTGTATGTGTGTACAGTATGTGTTAATGATTCAAATCTGTTTCTGCTTGTTAACATTCCTGCCATCTGCCCCACTCTATTACGATATCCAAGGTTATACGTTTGCATGGCTGTGTCTCTGTAGAATTATATGATCCTTTGTACCTTATTATAAATACTTTACATGACAGTATAATAGAGACTGTAAAATACTCGCATGAAAAAGAAAAAAAAGTAGATAACGTTGAACATGAAGTTGATTTAAATACCAATGCTAAAATAAGTAAAGAGTTAATGAATTAATGAAGTGCTTAATTGATGGCATCTATTTTTCGGTGAATACTGCAGCTTATAATTCTTTCAAGACGTTATTATATTATATCTCTTGATGATTCATTTGACATGAAGTTTTAGTTCAGTATGTAATTCATCAAATATTTGACTAATATACTCTTTAAAGAATTAAATTTTTGACATGTGCAGTTTCTGTTTGGAATCATGTGTTCGCAATAATTACATTTAAGTGTAAAACTGTGTGATTACGCTTCAGGTTTGTACTTTTTATATGTTTATATAAAAGCAAAGGTATTACATTTCTTTGTTTTTTTTTTTAAATGATGAAATAAAAAAAAAAAACTAATTTATCTCTGATTTTTGTCAGTAATGGATCTTGTCCATTACTGTTTAAATGCTAATGTTCAAGACATCACTGTTTTGCTAGCTGTTGCTATGACAACAAAAAACTCTCCTCCTGTCTGGAAACCAAATTCTAACTGCTTTCAATTCACGCAGATTCCTCACGTTTTGTCCAAATGTTTTTTATTTTGTTTTTATCAAGCATATCGAGCATGTTTTTTTTTCCCTTCAAAAATTGGTGCAAGATTCATCCTATTTTTATCTCAAACCTATATTTATTATATGCAGTACATTTAAATCACAGTAATCAGAGCTGTCACATTGCAAAATGTAGGAATATTTCACATCATGATGTTGTTCAATTCTGGCCTCCGATCAGAAGGTGTTGATTTATTTAGAGCAGATTTAATCGGTTTAAGGCGCTTGTCCTAATACGATACTGTTTCTATAGTAATGGCTGTTTCATTGTGATTGCTGTTGAAATTTGTGCTGCCGTAACAGAAATAAAAACGTCCAGATGTGCTTACCATTTAATTCCTAAACCGTTTAGCTTAAAAAAAAAGTCTAAGTCTGTTTGAAACAGCGCAGATATGTTTGACTTTCAGACCCAACAATCACTGTGAGAATAAAATTTCTATAAAAAATCTGAATACAATGCTTTGAGACTCGAGCAGAAATAATAAAATAAGCTGCTAAAATAATTAAATCTGTTTTTTTTTTTATTTTTATGACAACTAAAGATAAACGAGTGTATTTGTCTAAAGCGCACAGTTATGAGATCAAGTGTGTGTGTGTGTGTATGTGTGTGTGTGTGTGTGTGTGTGTGTGTGATGCTGGCTTTTTACAAACATTTTCAAAAATGCTGTCAAGGTGTAATGCAACAAACATCTAAAGTTCTGATGGACTGAATGGTGATATAATTCTGTATCAGGCAGACTTTTTTCATTCACAACCAATTAGAATAAGGATGTGGGAAAATGTTGTCTACGATTGCATTGTCTTCAATGCTTTTGGTCTGTGAAGGGTGGAAATATTATTGCTTTTGACTACACATTGTCACGGTTACTGCTTGCCGGACGAAAGAGAGRCATGATRGCAGWGGTGAASTGAWCMAAARGWYTTTAATGAGAACACAAAACAGGGAACCAAAGGAACAGAACATGAACTTAAACCAGGATAAACTATAAACATGACAAACTAGACATTACAAACAGACTGAGAGACAGACAGGCTAGGAGACAGACAAACCAGGAGAACACGGAGCTAGGAACATAAAACCAGGAGAACATAAAACCAGGAGAACATAGAACCAGGAGAACACAGAACCAGGAAGAACATAGAGCTAGAAAGAACATACCAGAACAACAGTAACCCTAGACGAACAGATGCAAGACAAGAACACACTGAAACACAGGAACATTTATAACAAACACAATTAGCAACCTCAGTTCAGGTGAGCTCCACATCACCTGACTGAGGTGCATTCTGGGGATTTGAGTTCACCCAAAACTACAACTGACAACAAAACCCAAAATGGAGTCTGTGGGCGCTTTGGCGCCCTCTGGTGGTATCCCCTGACACACATACTGTATGCGCACACTAAAGATGGCCACCCACGTATCCCGCATTGCTTTGGTGCATAACGCGTCCTCGGAAATGAATGTGCTGTATTTCCATGTGCAGTCAGCAGGAACAGCAAAATGCTGGGAAGTTTCAAAAAGAAGTTTTCCAAGGCAACCAGGACAGAGGAAACTCAGCGTCAGTTAAGGCACTGGACTGCTGATAGGAAGGTCCCAGGTTAAAACCGCAGCACCACCAAGTTGGCCCCTGATCAAGGCGCTTAACCCTCAACTGCTCATAAGTGTAATGAGAGAAATGTGGGTCGCTCTGTGGGGTCTGCCACATGTTCATTACTGCAAGTACTTATAGTAATATGAAGTTCTTTTCCAGTTTCCCAAGTCTTTAAAACTTTCTGAAATGTTCCAGTGAATAGTTTTCATTATTGATTCATTCACCTGTAGTTGAAGCAAAGGAACAAACTAAACGGGAGAAAGAGGGTGTGAATTATTTCGCAAAACCTACGCCACGAGATTTGGATTTTCATCATCATCATCAGCAACTTCCCAAAATCTACAGTACCATGTGGTAGCACAGTGAGACAGCTGGATGGCCTGTGAATCTCCCAGTATGCCCTGTACTGTATGTTCCTGAGGGAAAAACTCAGACATGTAAATAGTTTTTGCTCCCTCCGACTCATTCTTTTATCTCTTGAATTGTGTTTTTCCTGACTCTGATTCTCTCTCTCTCTTGAATCATGCTCTTTTGGCTCTCTCTTTCTCTCTTGATTTATCTTATCACTAGCTCTGACTCCCTTTCTCATGTTCTCTCAAGATCTCACCGCTGTTCTCACTCTGATAGAAGTATTTATTTTTTCTGAAATAGGAGAATTTAGCCTTAGATTTTACCAGACTTCAGAATTAATTTATTTATTTTGTGTAACATTTTTATGTTTTTACGTCACGTTGAGTAAGTACAGGGCTGGAATTTTGAGAGCAGAGGAATGTTTGCGCACTTACGCGATCATTAGGTACTGTAGTTCCAGTAAGGAATCAGTGCCAAGAACAAGACCTAGACCAAAGGCAAAGACAAAGTGCGCCACAAGTCCTGGATAAAGACTCAGCCAACATCTTCAGAAGCAGCTGGCTTGCATAGAGAGAGAGAGAGAGAGAGAGAGAGAGACATCTGACAGGCACATGCTCTCAGTTCTACAGCTAAAACACATACAGTATACTGTAAAATCACACATAAATCCTCAGTAAGGGCGGACTCGCCCTGAGACACACAAAGTTTATTTTTAGTCTTTTGAGGACGCGGTGGAGCTCTGTTCGCTTTTTTGTTTTCAGTTTTTCTTTTGTTTTCTTTTTAGTTCTCCATTAATAACCCCACACTATCTCTAAACGGAAAGCTCTTCCCATGCGTGTCTCATACGCACTCTCATAACCTCCCACTGTATTCCGCTGAAGCAGCTCAGAAGCCCTGCATAAGGCCTCTTAAATATTTAAAAATAAATATTTCTTACATCCCATGGTGAGGCTCTCTAACCTGCCCATGTAACATTTACATTGTGCTTTTATTCTATTTTAAATTGATTTCCAGGTAACCAGTCTGTTGTTTTTTGTTTTTTTTTTCTCCTCTTTATGGAAAACGTCTAGATAGAAGCTGGAAAATGAAAACAAACTTCTTTGGAGCTCTTCTATCAGACGAGTGGAGCCGCAGGTAAACGATTCTCACTGCTGCGAAACAATGTGATCTCAGCAGCACAAACAGTCACTCACTTACTCACTGCCTCCCTTATTAAGCCATCTGCCCCTGTGTTAAAGTAAAACTATCTACGGCAGACTTACTGTTATAATCACAGTTGATTATTGTCCTATAAAAGTGCATTCTGAAATATTTTATTTCCCATATACCATGGCCAAACTTTTGCTTTTGAAGTTTATAACAAAAAATGCAGATTATTATTATTATAATAGAATATAATATTATTCTTATTATTATTAGTATTATTATTATTATTATCATCATCATCAAGAAGCCACAGGTACAGTATACACCTCTGATTGTTTGAAAGTGCTGACTTCTTCCATATTGTAAATAAGTATACAGTTTGTCTCAATGTGGTTACGTAACACTACACCATGCAGATATGTACAGTACAAAGTAAAAGCGCAGGTATTTGCTGTACTTTAGAGCAGAGTAAAAGTAAAACAATAAACCACTCCAATAAAATTAAGTGCAGATCTATGAAATATGCATTTAACTACAGTAACAATGCAAATGTACTCAGGTTTCTAAGACGTTGTAGTCAGCATCCATGTTGTAACCACAATTTTCCCAACTGCGCTACACTTTACTTCTTATTAACTAATCAGATCCTCATGTAATAAATATCACAAAATCAAAACTTTTATATTTTAAGACACAAGTTATGCAGGCAGTTGCATCATACCCTGGATCATGTTCCTACATCAGAAGATGAAAGCAACTTTCTTTTCCCAGGTGAAGGATAGAAATCACTCTGATGTGAGCACAGCATTTTTACTGGTTTAGTTTAAAATATTATTATTCACTCTAATTGGTTACCTGTAGGAGATAACAACTTGCATTCTGAATTAATCACTTATTATGAAGTCTTCTTTTGTCTGTTGCTAAAAACGGCACTAGAATTAAATAATGTTTTTACATACTTTTGAATGACATGTGTTTTAGTCTTGTGAGTTGTACCGTGTAGTTCATAAGACAATCTGTAGAACACAGACAGAACACTGGGAAAGCAATAAAGTGTCTGTGTGCTCCTTTACAGCGAAGGCTTACGAAGCTCACCGTTGCTCTGCTGGGATTTCCCCCTGGCTATATGATTTAATCAGAATCCGCTGGAATGTATACCGCGCTGTACGGAACAGTGGCAGTGCCTGTTATTTTTCAAAGCTCGATCATGTCCCTGAGGAGGAGACAGAGGGGTAAAACCCACAGGCCAATAAACTTCTATCTATCTATCGCTCAGGTTCATGACATACGCTTCATTTACAGAGTGCATCACAAAACCGTGTGCTTGTGATCGCTGTACAGCATGTATCAGGCCATACCTGTCACTTCCTGCCTGCTACTATCAACAACACAGCAGGATTCATGGCTCATACTGAGAATTGATGATACCAAGAAGAGATGCAGAAGGTACAGTACCTTTGCAGCCTCACGGTTCAATCCTGAGCTCATGGAGTTAATTCTGGATTTCTTACAAACAGTAAGTAAAGTTATACTTATGCGAGGATGGATGGGTTGCTAAATCGTTGATCATACCCATATAGCCAACTTCAAACCGGAAATAAGATATTCAAATATTTGTCCCTTAACCCGGTTTGGTTTAAGTCTAAAACCTAACCAGTTCATCTGCTGGTTATGATTGTAAAAATTCTACTAACATTCAGTTACTTGCACTTGAGATAATCTCATGCTAAAAGGAATTACAGATGGTTCATAATACTTATATATATATAATAAAATAATTTAATGAAATGAACTATGATTATGACCAGTAAGGACTGTGTGATTTCTTTTCAATAACATAATTGAAAATATTAGGCTTTGAATTTAAATCATGCAATTTGATATATAATGATGTTGATGACTATTAAAGCTATTTCACATCAGTGACGGTTAGATGTAGACCTTTTTATTCACCACAAGAATTCACTACCGTTTTCATTATCAGATGGTAGACGATCAGTATTCTACTTTTACCGCCGCTCCTAATGCCGACGGTGTGCTTTTGCTGTCTTTTACCACTGAGTGGCGCTATATAACTATAGACCGACGCCACAGGCCTTAGTTCTTTCTCTCAAGGATTAATGAGCCGCAGCTTATTTAGAGCTGCACGTAGTAGCGGATAAAATCAAGTGTAACATTGTACTTAAACGAATTCATAATCACTGTACTAAAATTACATTACAAATCTAGAATTAAATTAAATCTTATTAGGATCGAATTTAAGCAAAGTAAACATTAGCACAGTGAGCCTTTAGATTTTATCATGTGGAATTAGAAAAGCTTCCTTTCTTTCAAAAAAGGGTTTTGTGTCATCATACATTTTGTGTTCTTTAAATTTGTAGTAGATTTTTTAACTGAAATAAATGAAACTGAATGACCATAAAATTAAAACATTGTCAGGACGTGCTACTGCGTCATCAGATGTCATTGTCATTCAGCTCTGCTTGCTTGTGTTTTTGCGGTATTATAAGAATGAAATGCAGTAGGCTGTTATGATCATCATAATTTTCTTTAATAAATAATGACCCCCATTGCACTGGACTACCGCTGGCAAAACCTTATGAAATACAAATGAAACATTAAACAAATTTACAAATCACAGTACTAAAATTATAGTAATAAATATAGGCATTTCTTGTTTGCATCGAATTTAAGCGAAGTAAATGTACACCTTTATATCTAGCCTTATAGAGCCTCTTTAGAGAAGTAACGGCAATTAGAAAAACCATCTTAAGAATCAGAAGCCTGACAGGCACCGACTCTAGTGGGTCGAAAGTTGTATCAACCAGACCTTTGAAACAATAGCTAAGTCCCAAGAAGAAACTGTCATTCTAGTGAGTGGCCTCCACCGTTTAGCTCCACGAATAAAGCTGGCAACTAAAGGGTACTTTCCCACAGAAACCCCATCAGTCAGAACATGACAAGCCGAAATGGCAGCTACGTATGTTCTGAGAGCACTAGGGCATAAGCATAAGGACATAATTCTTGCAGAAACTCCAGCACGGAAAAAATTTAGCAGTGAACTGGGTCAACATGTTTTTGCCATGCATCAACTTTCAAATACACTCCATTTGAGGGCATAAGTTATTCTGGTGGAGGGAGCCCTAGTATTTAGTATAGTTTCAATTACACTGGCTGGAAAACAAGCATATCTTAACTGGTCCCCTTCAGGGGCTAGAGGTGAAGTTCCCTGCACCTGAGACAGAAGATCCCTACTCACTGGAATCACCCATGGTGAAGGGTCAAGGAGAGATATTAGATCTGAGAACCATACATTGTGCCTTCTCCTGCGAGGTAAAGAGGTCCACCTCTCCCAGATTTGACTGACTACTTCGGGGTGGAGTTTCCAATCCCCGTGTGTCACAGCTTGTCTGGACAGTAAGTCTGCTCCGATATTCATATGCCCCGGAGTGTAAATTGCCCTGAGGGATAGGAACTTGTCCTGTGCCCAAAGCATAAACCGGTGCGCTTGCTTTTCCAGCGATGAGAGAACAGTCCGCCCTGGCGATGTATTTACGAGACCTCCGTAGTGTTGTTCTCCCCGCACTAGGACATGGTAGCCTCTCAACTGCTGGAGGGAGTATTTCAGGGCCAGACATAGTGCCATCATTTTGATGTGCCATGCGAAAAGATGGCCTCTCCAGATCCCTTGGGCTGGATGGCCATCTAAGCCTGCACCCCAGCCGGTGAGGAAAGCGTCTGTCATTAGCAACTTGCGACGACAACACAGACCTAGAGTGGGACCCAGAGTAAAAAAACGGGGTCTGAACCACATAGAAAGGGTAGGAAGTCCCTCGTCCTGATTTCCTTTAGGGTACTGAGAATGGTTTCGACACGCAAAGATTTTGCCCTCATCATAGTATAGAGACAGTACTGGTTAAAGTGGTAAATGACCAATTTATAGCTTTTGATTAGGGTATGTCTCTTTGTTTGTGTTGCTTGATGTTAAAACACATTTTGATACTCAAAACTGATGATACTGCTCTTCTTTAATTATGAGAAAATGTTGAGGTTGTAGGAAAAACCCTTTCCTGGCAGGTCGAATTTGAATTTGATTTTAAATAAGAATAATTTAAATAGCTCGACACAACTAATATAACAAATACGTCAACACAACATTATACTTTTAATGACTACTACAGTATAAAAAATATTCAGTGATAAACATCTTCAGTGCTTAGTAGAGCAATGGACTCTAGTTTAATAATATTCTTGGGGTTCTGATTTTTTTTTCAATCAAATACCACCAAAGATTTTATATTGGATTCAAATCAAGTAACTGCATCTAGGCATTTGGCAGACGCCCTTATCCAGAGCAACTTACATTTTTTTTATCTCATTATACATCTGAGCAGTTGGGGTTAAGGGCCTTGCTCAAGGGCCCAACAGGGACAACTTGGTGGTAGTGGGACTTGAACCTGGGACCTTCCGAACCATAGTCCAATGCCTTAACCATGGAGCTACCCCTAACTGTGATGGCCACTCTAGAACCCACCAGATCTTTGTCTGAAACCAAACCTTTGTGGACTTTGAAGTACTCTTGAGATCATTGGCCTGTTGAAGTTTCAGCTTTTTCACAGATGGCATGATTTTTTCTTGTTTAATTGTCTCATACCTGATTGAGTCTATCTTGCCCTTGCTGCAGCTTTCCAGTGCAAGAGAAAGCAAAGCAGCCCCTGAGGTTCACTAAGCTATCGCCATGCTTCACATGCATTTTGTAGGTCCTTTACAGTCAATCGAGGGTTTTTCCTCACTTGCATTCTCCAAGATCTGGCAACAGCAGGTGTAGCTTTCTCTTTCTTCCACATCTAGAAAGTGTAGCCTAGGCTTTTTACTCTATTTCTCGAAACATTTAGTGCCTTTTCTATGTTTTATATTCTCGTCCTTGTTTGTACAAGGCAATTATCTCTTCTCTTAATTGTATGGACAACGTCTCTTGAGTTGTCCATTTCTGACATGCAGTCCAACATCTCCATCAGCAAATCTTTAGAAAGTCCAGGTATTTGTTCTAAATTAAGTACACATGAGGCATCTAATTAGTTGCATTAGCTGTGCTTAAGACAACACTAGATTTACAAATTACAACAGCTTACAAGATAAGTGCTCTAATGAGGGATTTTATTCACAGGGTTAACTGCAGTGGTCATTAAAAGGGGCCATTTGTGGTGAACTTGGAGTAGTTATATTAGTTGTACTGAGTTAGGTAAAAGCTCTTGTTTCATTGGTTTATTACAAACAGCTGCAGGTTAGTAATTTTGGCCAAAAATCTAATCAATTTGGTTGAATAATTTGAGGGTACGTCTATAAAACATAGAGAGAGTTGAACTAGAAATTGTTCCAAATATGATCAAAAGGTGCAGGGTACTTGTTGGCATCTCATATAATGAAGACTACAGTAGCAGGGGGCCAAGCTTTTTTTCATGTGCAAATCCCCAGAGTAATGGAAAAGCCTTCCAATTCGGAACTTAGTGTTTAATCGAGGCTATTTTATTTGTCAAGTCTTTTAAATATATAATCTTGTACTTAGGTAAAGGAGTAGAACTGAAGGGTTCATGAGCATAGAGGTTTCTGGTGAACTGGTATGTCTGGATGCTGTCTCCTCCCTCTCTAAGTCCACTCATTTACTCAAGTGTGATGGTTAAAAGACTGGTCACCTTACATTAAACTCTCTCTCTCTCTCTCTGTCAAGCCGCTACTAAGGACAGTTGCAGTTATAAACCATGAAGATGCCATTCAATACAAACAGGCTTCCTATGACTAGGATTGCAAATTTGCTGATAGTTTAAGGACTGAAATGGCCATAAACAGTTGTGTATTCAAGTCTTTGTCAGTCTATAGCTTGTAACCTTAACACAGTGGCCTTCATGTTAATTAAAATTTATTTCCTGTTAGAGTGCTGACAGCATCAACAGCTGATATCCAGCACGACAGCACAACCTTGAGTGTGATGCCATCAGTACGACAGTACTGCATCCTCATGACTACGACTGCATCACAGCTGTGCTGATATTCATCACAAGAGCACAGCTGTGATACAGTCGTAGGCACGAGAGAATGAGTTGATATCCAGCACAACAGCTCAACCTTGAGTGTGATTGCTTTTATATGACAGATTCACAAACACCATTTATTATCAACAGATGCAAAAGCCATCAGGCACCATGATGAAACTGTCTCTCATGAAGACCTCTCCAGGAAAGCAAGACCAAAACGTAGCTCTGCTGCAGAGGAGAAGTTCATTTAGAGTCACCAGCGTCAGAAATCACCAATTATGAACTTTATGAAAAATTATCACACTATGAACTGTTTAAATTTGATTATTGCACATTTTGGTTGCACTCACATAAACACCCATTTTATGTTAACTTTCTTCTTTTGAAATTGCAAATGATCAAATGAGGCCTCATGTGTGAAGTAGCAAAGAAAAGAATCTCTAGTTACAGTGGAGGAGCTGATAATAACAGCACTGCTAAATGCCACGTCTCTAAAGGATGACAAATGCCAGAACTGTTTGTTTGAGAACAATCTCTCTGCAGTGAAATCATTCATAGAGTGTGTCCATCTTCATGATGAGTGAATAACAAAATCCTTTTTATCTCGAGTCACTGCTATGGTTTTGTTTAAAGCCATGTTTTGGTGAGATTAACATTGTGGATCAGACTTGTTTTTCTAGAACATCCCACAGATGCTCGATGGGATGGGATTGGATTGAGATCTTGGGAATTCGAAGCCTGAGTCAACACTTCGAACTTATGAAAGTTTTATTGGCCTACTTCTTCTCATAGTAGTGTTGTTGAAATCCATCACTAGTTATCAGGAAAAATAGAGAGTGATAAATTAATTAATATATATTGTATTAAACACTGCACCAACCACTTTACACCAGGACTGTGTTATTCCGGCTATTCGTAACTTGTGTAATATCTTCCTATCGCGGACAATCGTGTTTGCACTTTTTTGCACTTTATTGTTTGAACACATGTTCCACTTCACATTCCATTGAACTGTATATTTTGGTAGCTTTATTATATTTTAGTGCAATTATCTTGTGTTTATTCTTTTGTTTTTTCGTACATTTATTATTGCTACTGGTCTCTGAGAGCTACCAAACAAATTTCGTTGTATCACTACAATGACCATAAAGTCTCTCTTATCTCTTATTAGTTTCTTTTATTAGCTTCTTAGCCTTTATCATTTCATCTCTCGCTATCTCTCTCTGTGCATCACTATTGTAAATGTGCTGTTTTCAACACTGCCTACAACCAGCACTGTTTCTTATTTCAAAAACCTGTTGAGTTTTTAAGTATGTCGTTAAGAAAACTTAAGACACCCATTTACACAAAATTGTCAGCAGGTGGCAAAATTCCTACTTCACCTGTGATGTTTTTTTAACGCAATACTGTGCAAAAACGTAGTGAAGTAAAGGTAAAAATTATCTACTAATAAAACTTCTCAAGTAATGTACACTCAAGTAATCAGTTACCTTACACCTCTCCAAACTACATACTGTGGTAGAATGCAACCACAACATTATCTCTTGTATCTAAAAATGTGTTTCATTATTAAGCTGAAATAAAAATGAAGCTAAAAACATTAAGCAGACTGTTAAAATAATAATAATAATAATAATAATAATAATAATAATAATAAAGATTCACTCCTAATTGTAGAACAACAGCACAATGTAAATAAGCTAATTAACTGGCATAACTACAGACTTGCACAAACAGCATTTTGGTTGATTCAATTGTAAAAATAAAGCAATAAACTCTAAACACATTTCTTAAGTAAAAAATTATAAAAGGCATATTTTGCAGAAAAGTAAATAGGATTTTTCACACTGCATTAGGGTTTTCTGTCACTGTGTGAACTTTCCCATGCCTCTCTCTTTGTTCTCTGTAATACAGTATGTACATAAAACAAACCTGTTATTGCAACTACTGTATATGAAAGACATTCATGCAACTTTATCTCTCTTTTTCCTTTCCTGGAAATTGTTAGTTTTCTCAGAACATGTAAATGACTTTTTGTTCTTTGATGTAACAGACATGCAGGACACAAGACATTTGGCTGAAATATTCTGTCCATGCTGTAATAAACCAGAGAGAACCATTCAGACATTACAGTGCATGCTGTGCATGACTGTTGTCTCTCTCTCCCAGGCGTCGTGCACCATAGCTGGATGGCAAGCGTATTGAAGCCTGGCAGGTACTTCATACAAGATTTTCTTCTTAAGATTTTAGACCTCACAACTGGCAAAGAAAAAAAAAAAAAGTGGGCGTGTCTGTACATTTAAAGATATTTGCAACAAATAATTTGGGGTGACATAAGATGAGTAACAGAACACATCAAGGTGGTTTATGGAATTTCTTTCTGTCTTTTTGTCTGTTTGTTTGTGAACACATCACGATTCATCTCAATCAGCCCACTGGAAGAGTAGATATGCTAATTTGAAATTGAAATTGGAAACGCTCTTATGTCATGAAAAATCGCCCTTGAACCTTACACCTTTATTCCGTGAACTTCACAAAATTTTTGTTGATTCCAAAATTATATATATAAATATTAAAACACACTTATGTGTGTGAAATTGAATTCCATATGAATAAAGTGGTGGTAACAGCTAGTATTAAATAAAATTATCCCCGCAACATTGGCAAAAACTTGACAAACAATTTTAAGAAGTATTTTAAGTTAGGATTTAATAAAAGCAATGAATACATATTTGTTTAATGATCACATCTTACTGATTCATTAATGATCTTACAATCAAATTTGTATGCAGATTTTTTTAGGTATCAACGTTACAATAAAGGTTTCATTAGCACTATTAATATTCAATAATAATAATAATAATAATAATAATAATGAATGATATGTCTTGATTATAAGTTTATGGTTCCTTTTCCTAGTTGATTCTGACAAATTATGAAGTATTTTTTTTTCTATTTATTTTCTTTCAATGTAATGAATAGAGTTCCCTTTCAAAAGCTACACTCGATGCTGCGTGAAAATGCTATGGGAACATCTTTTTGTTCAGCCAGTTGTGAAGCATGTGTGTCATCAAACATGCCAAATTTTGGCTTAAATAACCTCAGTCAGGTGACATCATCTGATGAGGTGCACCTGCAGGTCATAAATAGGAGTGAACCGGAAACATCCTCAGGTCTTTTTGTCTTCAAGGACCGCATTGTGTTTGCATGTGTGTGTGCAAGTGAATATACAAACAAAAGAAAAAGAAAAGTGTTAACTCATCAATATGGCAGAGTTTACTAAGAGATGCATGCCTCTGTGTGATAGATCTCTTTAGGAGGGTGATCTCCACGATTTTTGTGTTGAGTGTCTGGGTGAAGAGCATGCTCTCCTTGGGCTCCAGGGAGAGTGTGAGCACTGTGATCTCCTCCCTATTAAGGCGCATTTGTGGGGTTCATGTGCCGATCTGGCAGATGCGCATGAGACGGAATCTCCTTTTCTCTCGTTTTAGGATCAGGAAGTTTTAGCGTCCACTAGCGTTCTATGGCTGCCATGGTCGCCATGGAGAGACATCGATGGCTTAACCTGGCGGGCATCAAGGACAGGGATCGTGTTTTCCTCCTTGATGCCCCCATCTCGCCTTCTGGCCACTTTGGGGACGGCGTAAATACCGCCTCCACTAGGTTTCAGGAGGCGAAGCTCTACGAGCAGGCCTTTGTGAGGTTTCTCCCCTGCCGTGCTCAGGAGTCGGGACTGTCGTCCACCCAGTCTCAACCAGGTCTAGGCCCCACAAGAAGTAGAGTGTGGGCCAGGTACCCCCTTGTAAAGACTGGGGGGGGACTTGCCACGCTTCACAATCCGCCGCAAAAAGTCCGGACCTGAGGAGCATCATCTCTGACAAAAAGAAGTCCTGAGGCCGATGTGCCCAGGACCACGGGGGTGTCTCCCCCCAGGGAGGGGCGTGTAAAAATTCCAAAAAGGGATAAAGACTCCACTCTGGCACCTTCTGGAAATATTAGGTGCTCGGTTCCTTCCTGCCATGTTTCAGGATGCCGAACACCTAACACCCCCCCTTCTCTAGCCCCCCCATTTAGGCGAAGTGTCAAAACTTGTGCCCCTTTCAGAGAGGCTCGCAGTGGGGAACCTACTGCCAGGTATGTCTCCGTAGGTACAAAGCACTTAGAGAGAGGCTACAGGATTAATTTTGCACATCGTCCTCCGTGTTTCAATGGCATGGTCTCCACTTTCATGAAACCGGAACAAGCGCATCTGCTGACTCGCCAATTACAGACTTTGCTGGAAAAAGGGGCCATAGAACATGTTCCCCTGCCAGACAGAGACCCAGTCTACTAAAGTCAGTATTTCCTGGTTTCCAGAAGAGATGGGGGGTCGCGTCCAATTTTATATCTTCATTGGCTGAATATCAAAATGTTGACAGCCAAAATGATTGTTTCTCAAATCCAAACAAGGGATTGGTTTGTGACAATCGACCTGAAGCTCGAATATTTTCATATAGAAATATTGCCACAACACAGGAACATCCTGAGGTTCGCTTTCAGGGGCGAAGGAACATTACTTCTGTAAATGTTCTTAGCACACATAATATTTCAATTAATCTTGATGGATATAAAAGTTCCTCTAACTTAAGGTCTCTGCAAATATTTTTTCGGGTGATATGGAAAAAAATCAAGAACCAATAAAACAATGCTTTAGCACAGGAAGATAAAATGAAAGCAAAGAAAAAGGAAGAAAATGTATTTCTGCACTTCAGGTTTGTTTGTTTGCTTCTTTGAGCCAGTCCTAATCCATCTGCATTATGCTGAATGCAGAAGATTTCTGAATAAGCCCTGTACATTCAACTTCTCATGTTTCCTATAGACCACAGATCTCATCCAGAGCTCTACGGCAAAATTTATTAGCAATGGGCTTTTTATGAAAGCAGATTGTATTTCCTCAGAAATGCTACTTTTCTCTGCATGGAAAACATTCAGGCTAAGAAGCGTGCCTTAAAAAAAAAGAAATAAGCAAGCAAATAAATAAATAAATAAATAAATAGGAATCGAATATATTTGCATGAGCGTTCACTTTGATATCATGTGCTGATGAATAAACATGTCGAAAGGCCTTATGGACGATTTAATAATCACTTATAATGCCATTGTTATTCAGCCAGGCTTTGAAGCTGAGCTGCGTCATTGTATTATGCATTATGTTTACGGATATTATTCATCTGTTGTTTTTTATACACTGGCTACAGAACACTTTTAGTGCATTCATTTCATCCATCACATTTCCTGAATTCTGAGTGGTTTAAATAACAATTAATTGATCTTTTCTCATTCTTCTCCTTTTTTTGATGTAGAAACAGGGTCTACCCCGCCTTGTGCCCTCCTGGGAGTATGCTAAGAATAAGAACTACATTTAAAACTATTATCATGCCCACTTAATTATATTAGAATAGACACAACAGAACAAGAGCTGTTACATTAATACTAATGTAGTATATTTTATTGGGTTAGTACTTATACCAATAAAGTAAAATAGAAAAAGCCGAGTGTATGATTCGCTTTGATTAAATCTGATTATATTTCAGATTTTGTGTAGCACTTGGCTTAGTGAAAACTGTGTAAAGTGTATAATTAAAATATTACATATTTTAGTTTCTATAATTTGGGTATTGATGGCTTATTGGTACTGTAGGTCTATCACCTGCCCTAAGGAAGGCCTGGGTTCCCACCCAAAGCCAACCAAACCCCAACCACTGGATGCAGTGCCGGTCCCAAGACTGAATAGAATGGGAGGTTTGCATCTGCAAGGGTATCCGGCATAAAACCTGTTCCAAATTGTGTGTGGATCAGATGGTCCTCTGTGGCAACCCCTTGATGGGAGCACCTGACAGACTAACATATTTACTATCGATGTAGTGGTTGTCAACCCTTACCCTTGAACATCTTTTGCCCTGCACGTTTTAGTGTTTACCTGCTCTACCACACAATTAGTGTAATTCTAAAACATCTGTTAATGAGGTGATGAATTCAGTTCCATCAGGTGGGAGTTTTGGAATTAAACTATGGATGGTTGAGGATATCTGATCTATAGTCTTGTGAAAGCTGTGTTCTGGTCACATGATGTGGTGGAGGCGAATAATTTTTATAGACATTTTTAGTAAATGTTTATATAAGATTTCAATGGAAGTTACTTCCTGTGCTATATTAAAATCCATAGCTACAGTATTGAGTTATTTTTCAATCCCAATGAAACCAAAAATGGAGAAGTGTTGGGTCAGGCAGTTGAGGGTCTGGGTTGCTGAAAAGAGAATCAGTGGTCGAGCCCCGTCACCATCGTGTTTTCACTGTTTGCCCCATAAGCCTATGCCAAAACCAGAATAATAATAAAGAGGGTTGAGTGTAAGGCTGGAAACCTATATACATTCATTTCGCTAGAAAAATCATTGTCATGCTTTCTCTATATCAGAAGCCTCTTCTGAATAATTTTAAATAATTAGAAGCAGCCGTGGTCAAGAGTTTGAGTCGGGGTTATCAGTCACAGCTTTTCCCATCATCTAATTGCACGGGCTTTAATAATAATACTCTACTGAATTCCCCTTTTTTTTTTTTTTTTTTTTTTTTTTTTTGCTCTTAATGATGCACAGATTCCAGGAAAAGGGCAAAACCTCCTCATTGTTCAGCATGAAGTAAAGAGAAGTGGCTGACTCTGTAAAATTTTATACTCTGGTGTCAAGGCAATGACTCGTT
The DNA here is from genome assembly GCA_003987875.1 of Clarias batrachus. NCBI lineage: Eukaryota > Metazoa > Chordata > Actinopteri > Siluriformes > Clariidae > Clarias > Clarias batrachus. The sequence goes on along the minus strand of QMIH01000324.1, from coordinate 202,243 downwards.
ATGTTTTCCGGCTGAAGGCCACTATCTCTGTCCTTTTTCTTCCCACGTGAAACGTGATCTCTCTTTTTTTTCTCTCTCACTATCTATTCTTCTGCTTTTTTTTCCAGATCACTCTTTCACTCTCTCTCAGGCTTGAGCTTTGCAGTATGGTGAGGAACATGTAAGCCAGGTCCTGATCAGAGCTGGAGGAGAGTGATTTGCTGCAGAGGACCACAAAGCAGATCTAAAACATCGTGAAACAATGTGATTAGGGGGAAAAAAAAGTGCTATTGAACGATAGAAGCTGGTAACTTTTTTTTAAACTAATTTTTTTTTTGTCATTTTAAGGCATTGGTATTTGGAAAATCAACAGTTTATTTCTGTTTTTTTTTATTTTATATTTTCACTATTTTGCCTTTCTCCTGCTTCCACTTGTCTCTCCTTCAATCCTTATATATATATTCAATCATTTGTCACGTGTACCTTACAAGACAGTAAAATTATTATTATTATTATTATTATTATTATTTCCACATATCCCGCTTTGGATTTCCCTAAAACATGTGAATGGCTCATGCTCTTTGATGTACAGTTGTGGTCAAAAGTTTTGAGAATGACACAAATATTAGTTTTCACAAAGTTTGCTGCTAAACTGCTTTTAGATCTTTGTTTCAGTTGTTTCTGTGATGTACTGAGATATAATTACAAGCACTTCATACATTTCAAAGGCTTTTATCGACAATTACATGACATTTATGCAAAGAGTCAGTATTTGCAGTGTTGGCTCTTCTTTTTCAGGACCTCTGCAATTCGACTGGGCTGCTCTCAATCAACTTCTGGGCCAAATCCTGACTGATGGCAACACATTCTTTATAATCACTTCTTGGAGTTTGTCAGAATTAGTGGGTTTTTGTTTGTCCACCCGCCTCTTGAGGATTGACCACAAGTTCTCAATGGGATTAAGATCTGGAGAGTTTCCAGGCCATGGACCCAAAATTTCAACGTTTTGGTCCCCGAGCCACTTAGTTCTCACTTTTGCCTTATGGCACGGTGCTCCATCGTGCTGGAAAATGCATTGTTCTTCACCAAACAGTGTTTTTGGACAAAATTGTGAGTGAGCCCACTCCCTTGGATGAGAAGCAACCCCACACATGAATGGTCTCAGGATGCTTTACTGTCGCCATGACACAGGACTGATGGTAGCGTCACCTTTTCTTCTCCGCACAAGCCTTTTTCCAGATGCCACAAACAATCGGAAAGAGGCTTCATCTGAGAATATGACTTTGCCCCAGTCCTCAGCAGTCCATTCGCCATACTTTTTGCAGAAGATCAATCTGTCCCTGATGTTTTTTTTGGAGAGAAGTGGCTTCTTTGCTGCCCTTCTTGACACCAGGCCATCTTCCAAAAGTCTTGGCCTCACTGTGCGTGCAGATGCGCTCACACCTGCCTGCTGCCATTCCTGAGCAGCTCTGCACTGGTGGCACTCCGATCCCGCAGCTGAATCCTCTTTAGGAGACGATCCTGGCGCTTGCTGGACTTTCTTGGACGCCCTGAAGTCTCCTTAACAAGAATTGAACCTCTTTCCTTGAAGTTCTTGATGATCCTATAAATTGTTGATTTAGGTGCAATCTTAGTGGCCACAAGATCCTCAACTGTGAAGCCATTTTTATGCAACGCAATGATGGCTGCACGTGTTTCTTTGCAGGTCACCATGGTTAACAATGAAAGAACAATGATTTCAAGCATCACCCTCCTTTTAACATGTCAAGTCTGCCATTCTAACCCAATCAGCCTGACATAATGATCTCCAGCCTTGTGCTCGTCAACATTCTCACCTGAGTTAACAAGACGATTACTGAAATGATCTCAGCAGCTCCTTTAATGACAGCGATGAAATGCAGTGGAGAGTTTTGTTCAGGATTAAGTTAATTTTCATGGCAAAGAAGGACTATGCAATTCATCTGATCACTCTTCATAACATTCTGGAGTATATGCAAATCGCTATTATAAAAACTTAAGCAGCAACTTTTCCAATTTCCAATATTTATGTAATTCTCAAAACTTTTGGCCACGACTGTACAGTAGAAGTGGATAGTGCCACTTCTTTTTTTTATGCCACTTCTTTTATTCTGTTAATAAACCAGAGAACAGGTTGAGGTATATTTCACCATCAATGCTCAGGAATTAAGATTGGTAAATTAGATATACGTACTTGAGATTTAGCTAGTTAAAGTACAGTACAGAAAATTATTTTGGAGTTAGATATTTACTCAACATCATCTGCTTCTTAAATAAGCATTAAAAAAAGAAAAAACCCAGTTCTAGTACACAGACTGCCCCGCCAAACATCGTTCCAGCCAATCACCAAAAAAAAAAGTGGAAAACAGTGGAAGCGTGATCAGCCTTAAATTTCACTTTTGCTAAAAGCCTTCACTCAAAGATGCCTGAGAAACAGCCAAAAAAGTAAAAAAAAAAATAATAAAAATAAAATAAACTGAAAAAGTTATTATATAAAAATAAAGATTTAAAAAAGCACAACAATGTGTATGACAGGTGGATTAGATGCATTTTGTTGTTTCACACAACCAAAAGGTCAGCCTTGCTTTGTTTTATTTGCTAAAGCTTGGTTTGCTAGCAAGCAGGTACAGTACATATGTCACATAATGTGTGTGTGTGTGTGTGTGCGTGTGTGTATGTGTGTGTGTGTAAGGTAACATAAAGCTGTATGTCCACAGACATTTAACTTTCTTGATATTCTGTTAGCACTTGTGGCAAGAGAGACGAGGGGATTGGTGTCTGAAGCTGGTGTGTGGAAATAGCAATATGTCTGAGTAATTAAAAAATAATTGCATGTTTTTTTTAATTATAATTATACAAATTAACTTAGTTTAATTTTCTGGACTTTTCTGGACTAACTCATGCTGTGTTTGGCAGACGGCCCACCTGCAGTAAATCTCAGGTCGCGTTTTACTTAGACGTTTATACGAGTAAAATTCTTTATTCTGCAGAAATGTATACGTGATGAATAAAGGCTGAATTTACCTTACGGTCAGCCATTATATACAGTAGTGCACCTGGAGCACACGGGGGTAGGGGCCTGAAGGCACGAAGCTGGGGCTTGCACTTGTTCTTATCGTAACTCAGAGCTTTTAAAACTGAGCCACTCCTGCTCCATGTTATATGGCTATAGCGTACAGGCTTTTATTGAAACGCTCTACACAGTGGGGTAAGACATGGACCATGTCCCAGTTGAAGAATGAACCCCTATGAGCTTTTAATAAAATTGATCACTGAGTTCTAGAAGTGATCCTAGCTTTACATGAAAGTGATTCCCAGCTAGCGTTTAGCCGAAGCTGTAACGAGCACCGTTATTAATGCAGGAGTTTTAAGATTTAAGAGCGAGGTTTACAGTAATATCTATCATGTTGATCATTTAGTGAGGTTCTAAAATATTAGCTTCTTTGTTAAATTGCCTGCAAACCTCTAGTTTATTAAAGACAATCTAAATAATTAACTTTCACTAAGTTCAATCCAGTATTATAGAGGCTGTATAAATTAAATTTTTTATGTTTTTTTTAATTTATTTTTTTTTAACTCAGGTAACTTAATTATTAGTGTCCGTTGCCTTGGCGATGCATGCCTATGAATTTGGGGTCCGAGCTTCTGAAGGAGCAATAATGGTAGCAGAGGAGCTGTTATGTATTTTTATTCATTTATTCATTTATTTATTTTACCAGAATCACTTTTACACTTTTAAACAACCCAAGTCAATATTTGTTTTGAATCTTTTTTTAAATTTATTTTTTATTCTTAAATCAGTTAACTGGTTAACTTTTGTAAATACATCTATTGAATTAACCATTTAAGTATTTTACATTGATTGGTTAAACGAATAAATTATTTGACTTTCTTGCGCAGTAGTTTTTTCTTGCCTTTTTTCTTTGACTTGAAATAGTAAACAAGAAGATTTTTTAGTTCATCTTTTTTTCTTTTTTTCTTTTTTTTAACTTCCCTTCACTGGTTTCTGATGCAGTAATCGTACTATTACTGAAATTCATTCATTTGGAATTCATTTGCCATAGCGTGGCATTTGATTTCAACACTCCTATTCCTCTAATTCACCTTAGAACATGAAAAATAAAACATCTCAGCTTTCAGAGACCACCACAAACAAGCCACTTTAACGAGCCAGCTAATTACACGCAATTAGAGCTGATTTGAAGTGCGGATTGAATTAGTGACTCACATTTGACTAACGTTCATAATTAATTTATAGAGCATTGCTCTTTTTAGTTTTTTTTTTTTTTTTCTGAGGAGGTTCTACCAACTGTAAAAACAAGATGTTTTTATAAACAAACAAATAAATAAATAATTATAAATTAATAAAATTATTGATTAATTAATAGAAAAAATTTCAGAGAGAATATAATCAAATATTTTGACAGTACAGCCATTAAACCTTAGTAGACATGGAGCAAAACTGCATTTTAGAAGACCTTTGAGCTGCTACTTTAACTTAAAATCATTTCCATGTTTTCCTTTCCATTTTAAATAAAAAAAAGATTTTACACTAACAACATCTTTAATTAAATAATTAATTTAAACCTTTCAGTTAATGGTTTATACTGGTTTATACTTTGGTTAATACTGGTTAATGGTTAATACTTTGTTTTCTATTAGAAAATTGGCATTATATATAATAATAATAATAAGAAGAAGAACATTTAACATCAACAAACAAACAAATAAATAAAGTTGATTATTGCTGATTCCAATGGCAATTTATTATAATTTAAAAAAAAAATACATACAGTATATAAACGCTGCTCAGCCATACTATTTACCCATGACTGGTCTGATCACACACAAAAGACAATTCTGGCCATGAACCCGGACCCAGCAGGCTAAGAGCCTAAAGCCACTGCCCCGGCTTCCAAACTCCCCAGATCCCAATCTGATTAACCACAAATTGGATAAGGTGGACAAACAAATCCAATCCATGGAGGCCCCACCCCACATCCCACAGAAACCAAAGGATCCAATGCCAACGTCAACACACCCCCAGAGGCCCTGTGGAGCCACGTTCCAGAGCTGACGTTTTTAATGTTATGGCTGATCAGTCTATAGTTTTTCGACAAATCAGATTCAAAATGAGAAATTTTTCAAGTGTTGAAGGACATTTTGCTTAAGGTGTCTCAAATGGAAACCTAGTACCTGAAGAAATGAGCTAAGGGTCATTAAGAAAATCAAACATGAATAAAAAATTAAGAAGAGATTAAACAATTCAGAAGATAATCACTCTGCTCTCGTCGGCTCGGTCATGGCGCTCTGTGACACACACGTCCCTGGCCCGCTGATCGATGCCGGTTCCATGATTGATGAGCGCCCCTCGTTTTATTTACTGGGTCATTCATTAGGTGGCATCTGAAGGCTATTTGCATAGCAGTGTGGCTGTGCGGAGAGTGAGGGGCGAGCCGTCAGCTCTATGATCCTCAGCAAATGAACCTGTCAGATTAGAAGAGGCATCGAGGCCATTCGTATGGGGACATTAGCATTAATACTGAGTAAGCAGAGACAGGAAGTGACGGAGGGACGAGTGAGGGAACTCTCCACCACACAGTGAACAAAGGTAACGCAGTCACAGAAATCCCCACCAGCAAGGACTATTTATAGCTGCTATAACATAAGCAGGCAGAGAAAGTAATTTTGCAGACAATAATTGCAACTAAAATGAATTTTAGAAAAAGTTTGATGTGCCATTGTGTAATAATTAGAATTGTTGGAAAAAAAGAAACAGTTTTTAGAACAATTTTACTATTAGAGCATGACAGTGTTTAATTCTTTATCGAGAACTAACTAACTAATTTGTTTTGATATTAGGGCTATTACATCATACCCAGCCAGGTGAAATCTACGTCCACATTCTTCTCCTGGATCTCATACCTACTGTACCCATCACCTCCTCATCACACCTGTTCCCTTCTCCAACATTATTGTAGTATAATTTTTTTTTAATCAATTTAATGATTTTTTTCGCTTCGATTATTCCTTAATAAACAAGTACATATTTACAAAATAATTATAATAATCTAAAAAATAACAATATGATATCGCATGCCATATTTATTCAAATTGTTTTCCTACAGATGACCCATTAGTTGGAACTAATGCTCGAAAATATTCTCTAAATTACTAAACATTTTTTGTTAGTAATTGTGTTTTGTTTTTAATTAAGTCCGAGTTTATTCATCTCGGAACATTACTCAGTAACATGAAATGATCATTTCCATTCATCTTAAAATACAATTAAGGACAATTTGTTGAACATACACACACTGCACTCGCTTCTGGACTGTGTATTTTCCAGAAAAAGTGTAAATAAATTTGCCTTTTTTTTTTGTTGTTGTTGATGTAAAAGTGTGATTAAATTGCAACCATGCATGTGTTAAGGTGTGATTTAACACTAGTAGCTCAACCTGGGTTTGTGTTTAACACGTTGGAGGTTCACGCCTCCCTGCTGTCAACATGCTGCGGAATAAGGTGTGTACAGCGTTCACCTGGAAAATTAATTTCTAACACAGATACGCATACACACACACACACACACACACACACACACACACACACCTCCTGCTGCACAGACATCCCAGAATGTCATGCATAATTATGATCTCTGATTCATGCTTTCATTGGGTAAGCTGCATTTTTCTAGAAATGCACATACATCATCGAGTCCAGATGTCACATCCTGTCTATAAAAACAAAGTCACGCCCTCCAGAATCTACAGCGGTCAGCAGATTCAGCCACAGTTAAGGATACTGAGAATCATAATGACATCTCTATAAAAAAGTTACATACAAAAAAGCTCTGAAAGCTCTGAATCATTCCTCCTTCTGTCATCATTCTCATTTCTTCCATCTTGGTCCTTTCCTGAGATTTATAGATATACATGTGCCATATTTCTTGCTTCTGCCTTACTACCAGACATAAAAGAAAGCAGACGGGGGAAAAATCATCACAGTAATTTAAAATAAAACTTGTGCTTAAATCTTTATGCTTTTCACGCTAATTAGAGATGTAGAATCAGATGAATTATAAAACACACACACACACACACACACACACACACACACACACACACACACACACACACACAGACAAACTGTGCCCAAGTGTTAGCTGAGGAAGCTGATAGCAGGATATATATCTGCCCATAAATAATCCATAGCTAATGCCTCTCACCAAACACTCGGTCCCTCCCCTCTCTCTCTCTCTCTCTCTCTCTCTCCAGCTTGCCTAACTCAGATGGCCAATTTCCCTCTGCATCGATCGCTGGTCAATTCCAGGCGTTTGGGAGAGGCAACTCTTACTCCCGATGGATTTTCACGTCAGACAAATGACTGACTGCAAATAGTCACTCGCCAATCATGTCCTACTTTTCAGTTTACCCAGCGCCTGGGGTTTGGGATTCATTTTCAGAGGATAAAGGAGGCTCTGTGATTTGTCACTTTACGCTATTAGCAAGTCAAAGCACTCTGTTTCTGGATGTTTTTCCTTAATCTATTGGGAGACGATTTTCTACCAGGTGTGTTCAGGTCAAACCGGAACTTGTGATGAAATTTCTGGTATAAAAATGATCGACATTCATGGATGGCTTTAAGCACAGTACAAGGAGAGCCACAGTAAACCATCCGAATGGTGCCAATGTTTTAAAGAAACCCATATGTCCATGAGTGTTGATCCCAGCGTAGATGAGTTATGGTGCTGGAGTACTGAGAAAACATTCAACCTTGATGGATTTCAAGCAATAGTGAAAAGTTGGGTTTCCCCCCCTTTTTTCTTACTTTTGTTTTTGAGTTAACAGTTTGGTTAAGAAATGTTTGGTCTGGTCATAAGACATAATTGTGAATGTATTCACAGCACTCCACTTTTTTCCACATTTTGCTATGTTACAGCCTTAGTCCAACATGTATTAAAATTCTACAAACATTACCCCATAATAACAATGTGAAAGAAGTTTATTTCATTTGCAAATCTTTGCAAATTTATTAAAAATAAATAAATAAATAAAAATGCATGGGCATCCTCTTTTCACTGATCATTCTACAGCTTGACTGGAGTCCACAGCTGGTAAATCTATTTGATTGGACATGATTTGGAAATGCACACACATGTCTATATGAAGCTCCCGCAGTTAACAGTCAGCAAGTCAGGCCACGGATCAACCCATCAAGTCCAAGGAAATGTCTGTAGCCCTCTTAGACAGGACTGTTTAGAGAAATTCCAGAAGGAAGCTAATCCTCACTAAAAGGCACATGACAGAAACACATTTTTTGTTGAAGCAACTTTGGTATCAATTACAGCCTCAAACCTTTTTGAGTATGATGCTACAAGATGATTGTTCTTCTGGAAGGTTCTCCTCTCTCCACAGAGAAACACTGGAGTTTTCTCAGGAGTGACCATCGGGTTCTCGGGCACCTCCCTGACTAAGGCCCTTCTCCCCCTGTCACTCACTTTGGGCAGGCGCGCCCCCACTCTAGGAAGAGACCTGGTGGATCCAAACTTCTTCCATTTACAAATGATGGAGGTCACTGTGCTCATCTGGACCTTTAATGCTGCAGAATTTTTCTTTCACAGATCTATGCCTGGATACCTTGGAGGTCTACAGACAATTCCTATGACTTCATTGCATAGTTTGGGCTTTGAGTGTCACGGCAAATAATTATTTAGTATATACATGCAATTTTTTTTAGTTTTTAATAAAGTTGCAAAAATTTTATACAAACTTCTTTCACATTGTCATTCAGGGTGGTGTTTGTAGAAATTTTATTGCAAAATTAATATTTCATAATTGAATAATTTAGAATATAATCCAGTTTGTAATAAGGGTGTAAAATACCAAAATGTGAAAATGTGATGTCAATACTTTCGAGATGCACTCTACACTGGAAACTCGTTTTTAATGGTAACTCCTGACGAATGCTTTGTTTTTGAGGTATTGATGTTCAGGCTTTGTGACTTAAAGGCCTTATGTTTGAGCTTTGCAGCCAGTTTAAATCTGGCTTGTCCTCAAAAAAGAGTGGAGGTAAATGATCTTCGGTGGAGAGATTGAGGGCAGTTGTACTTGAAGACACCAAAAAGTGGGGTGAGGGTGCATTACATACATTAAATGTTTTAAAAGTCTAAAGTTTCTTTTCAAGCCCTATAAACTTTGCATCTGAGCCATCCTGCACCATCTAAATTATTTGTGTCACCGATTCTTGAATCTTCTACATTCCTCATCTGGAGATCTAGCTGAAGTTTGAACCTACAACATCTTGTTTGGATACAACTGAGCTTCTGGATATAACAGCGCCCTGCTTTTGTAAAATTAATTTTTACCTAAAGCTCAGACTTGAACCCCCTATGTGCTGCTTTAGAGACCAAAAATTCTACCCTGTGGATCATTGGACAAGCAAGTCTATTCCTCATTAGACTTCTGTCTTAATAAATGGCTCATTATAGTGTAAGTAAAATAAAGACTATAATGAAACGTTAAGTGGTTGTTACCTTCCAGCTTCCAGCAGTTGCATCATGTCTCCACAGTCAAGGTCTTAGTAACAGAAAGCGACTTCAACACACTTCTCTGTTCTAAGTGAACACAGGAGTCTGTTAGAGTCTGTTTCCAGAAAGCACAAAGGTATAATGCATCAGTACACTCAGTTTAGTAGTGTGTGTCGGTTAGCTCATAGCAGCTTCCTGGAGGATGTACATAGTGCTTTTCCATAAGGAGCTGAAAGGAAGCAACAGTCTCCTTTTTTATTTCATGTTTTCTAAAATGGTTGAGCCATTTATAAAGCCAATAAGCATCAGCAGCAGCATGCTCCCAGCATGGTGATGATTGGATTCAAGATGGCGGCACAGCAGTAGCATGCAGCTGCCTCACCAGAGCCAAAATGGTGCTACTTTGTTTATTTTGTTTTGTAGTGCATTTGTTTTACTCTGTGTACGGACATCTGCGACCGGTGTCCGTATATTCCATCGCCAGACACTTTCACCCTCCTGCCATCTAGAAAAATCTATCATTGTATTCAGGCACACACATCCAGACTGTGCAACAGCTTCTTTCCGCAATCCATCTGTCAGGGACTGGACTGATGCAACACACACACACAAACACACACACACACACACACAAACACACACAACCACTCAACTCAACCAAACTACCTCAAAACATTGAGACTGGTATGATAGATCAACACAAGTGCAAACACACTGATCAACACTATCAAACTACTATACACACCAACCTGCAAATGCTCTTTTGCACAGTATTCATCACTTGTTAATTTTGCGCAAACTATTTTTATCTTTCCTGCTACTTATAAGGAACATTTACTGCTTACTGTTTCTCCTCATACTACCTCCACTCATTACCTCATTACCAGTATTGAAGTATTGAAATGTGTCAAGTTCTTGCATTGTCACTTTGTCGCTCTTGTTTGCACATTTGCAAATGCACTTTATGTTGTCTCTTTTGTATAGGACTTAAATAGTTTTTATGTTAACTTAAAATGTCAATCTGTCTTGTCTCAGCTAGCCGGCTAATTAGGTTTCTAAATTAGCCAGCTAGTTTTTTGATAAATTATGTTGTAAATTTATGTTGTCTTATAAATCTGTCTCGTCTCAACTAATCAGCTGATTAGGTTTCTTAGTTAGCTAGTTAATTTTTGTTAAATTTATGTTGTTAATTTATGTTGTATGTAGCACCTTGGTCCTCGAGGAACAGTGTTTCATTTTACTGTGTACTGAGCTCTACATGGTTGAAATAACAATAAAATCTTTGAACCTGAACTCTGGTTTAGTCCTTTCCTGATGCGAGTCTATGCTTTTGCTTTAACTCAGGATTAAATATATTTTAAGTATGTGATCCTGTAGCTCAAGTGGTTGAGTGCCCCCTTTGGATAGAGAGGTTGCTGGTTTGAACCCCAGTTATGTCTCCAAAATATGTGCATAGAAGATTCAAGAATAACTACCAGTGTGAATGGAGTATAGGAGTTGGTGAAATGTGAAGGGCATGACCCGAGGCAGGGGGCGGCATTATTCGGGCCATTCATGGAACTTATATGGCTACCATGGCATGGTTGTTTGTGCAAGACAAGGGTGTTTGAGTCTTGCAGGAACAGTTTTTGGATGGAAGAGGATAAGAACTGGACATGTTTAAGTTGATCAGAAGACTATGCTACCTAGTATAAAAATATCGCATAATGGACCATCAATGAAACCCTGAGGTAGAGGGCTGACAACTGCAGAAGATTGGTTACTTTCCTGTTAGCCAAAATGGGGCAGGTGTTCTGCTCCTAATATATGTAGGGCTGACTGCTTAATAGTACTAATGAAGTAATTTCTTATTGTACATCATAAATATTTACTCCCTTGGGAATTTCTACACTGGGTTTGTACATTGTTGGAATAAAAAATGGACTGAATTGGTATTATATGCCATATTGTTGGTATTACGACTGCTCCCATCAAGAGGTCAACACAGTGGACCATCTGCATACAACTGTTATGCCAGATGCCCTTCCTTCCCCTCCCATTTGATCCAGGATTGGGACCAGCACTACATCCAGTGCCTGGGCTTTTGAGCATTGGCTGGAGATTGAAACCAGGCATTATTCAGGGTAGACAAGACGCCTACAACTGAGCAACCAGTGCCATCAGATGTCATGAATCCAAAAATGGATTTATTTTGTAAAATTACTTGCAAATAAAGGTTGTGACTGTATAAGTCTACAACCCTGTTGCTGTGAAATCTGTAAGTAAAATATTCCTGAAAGAGAATATTTTAAATTATTAGCTTCCATATAAACAAATTCATATAAACACATTTTATCACTAGCTAAGTTTATTGCTTTATCTTGCCCTCTAGTGGAATAACATAACTTTACTCCACATTTTGTATCTTTCAGAGCAATTATTGTTGATAAAATGAACACGGATAACAAATTTGAATAAAATTTGGTGGACCGGATCATAAAGTTCACTGAGCCAGTCCTGGAAAATTATACTTTCAGTATGCGGTGCATTGCATTGAAAACCCTGTATGCTGTGCATTGCATTGAAAACATTTCACTTTTTTGGCACTGTGGTAGTTTTTGGTGTAAAAAGATAAAAATTAAAATGGTGGAAAAAAAAACACAGTGCAGTTGAGGTTATTCATTCTCTCTACACTGTATGGATCAAATGTGCATAGTGTATAAAAGCTAAGACTGTGTGAGGGAATGAAAAAGGCCAGTCGGTAGGTAAAGGAATCTAGTGTTTGTGTGCCTCAGTGACTCTCTAATGGCTGTGTCGGCAAACTGGACTGAATCGCCTGCTCCTTGGGAAATAAATGAAGTGGTGCTGGGGCTGCTAAAATCTCTGGCAGCTCGGTTTGTGCTCTCAGCAATCAGCACAGCACCATCGCTAGCACTTCGCTATGAATTAATCAGCACAGAAAACACACAGGAATGTAGAGAAAGAATCATCTCTGTGCATGCAGTGTTCAAAACCTGAATGCACACTTGGAATGGATTCCACACACACATTATATAT
>QMIH01000324.1:110062-189663 GCA_003987875.1 Clarias batrachus | reverse complement strand
TATATATATATATACACAATGGCATATAAAAGTTTGCGGATACCTGGTCAAAATTTCTGTTATTGTGAACAGTTAAGCAAGTTCAAGATTAGACAAGCTACAAAAGCCATACAGTTACAGATGACACATTTAATTTCTATTTTACCCAAAATAATACATTTTGTTTTTATTTTTTATATTTTCAAAATAACAGAAAAAAAATGGCCCACAGTAAATTTTTCAGCACCCTGCATAGTTAGTACCCAGTAGCAGCCCCTTTGGCTAAACGTAGCCCTTGTAGACGTAGCCCTTGTCTTTCAATTCTTGTTTGAGAGATTTTCGTCCGTTCTTCATTACAGCAGTCTTTCAGTTCTATGAGATTCCCGAGCCGTCTTGCACATCCTACTCTATTGTGGTCTAGTCAGTGTCAGGAGACTATGAGAGCCAAGGCAAAACCTTCAGCTTGTGCCTCTTGAGGTAACCATTGTGGATTTTGAAGTGCATTTAAGAGCATTTCTCATCTTCACTTAAATATTTAACAGTTCAACAGTGTACCACTCATGCCAGTGTATACTGCTTTCCCTTACAATACACAATACACTGATATTGTGTAAAATATTGCAAACATGGTTTATGTTTAACTGTATGCCTTTTGGGGATCTCTTCAACTTCCTTTTGCTTAACTGTTCACATTAACAGAAATTTTGACCAGGGATGCCCAACCTTTCACATGCCACTGTACATATATAGATACACAGACACACATTAACATACACATGTATTAAAATGAAATGAAACAACCTAAAAAAAGTGTCCAAAAATAACTTAAAGCAACATTGCTTCATGCATGTGCATCAACACCAGTTGAAATATGTGTTGAATAAACATTTATAAAATCTTGCTGTAGCACTGGAGATCGAACTCGCACCAAATCGCTCCAGGCAAAGTCTGATCGAATGCCTTTAAGCAGTATACTGTGTGTATATAGTGGGAATAAATGAATATATGGGGTTATTCTGTACTTCATAGGCCACGAAAATTTAATATAAGCAATTTTGTATAAGAAGTCTAACCAACTCACAACATACACATCTGTGCAGAATTCTTGACCCCTTTATTTCTTCATATATCGTTTCCAAAGGGCCATTGTTTCTTGTATTTTTTATGTAGCCTTGAGGATTTATTCTCAAGGCTTCCTGCAGGACGTTTTTGGCTCTCATTTTCAGTCCAGTCACTGTACCTGAGCAGTTTCAGAGCAATGTCTTAGGCCACACAGTGACATATGACTCATTCAAGCATTAAAATCACCCAATTTAAGGCATGAACCAGTGATGCTGAATTCTGAGTGGTTGGAACATATACGTGAGAAAATTAGGTTGCTGCTGAGGGTGGTAAATAAATACACAAGTTTTAAATGAGCTCTTTAAGCACTTTGCAGCCTGTCACATTTGTCTGCAAGGGTATCAAGACTTTTGCACAAATAGTCTTAACAATAGTCTGTTTAACTTAACCTGTTACAGGAAATTAAACAACAGTCTGGTGGTGTGATAAAGATGAGTTTCTGTTACTGTTATTGAAACTAAGATTATTTTCCTACAGTGGCACATGCTAAAATATTTCTGAAAAATTAATAACTTCTCTTGTGAAAAATCTCATTAAGTTAATAATAATAATAATCATAATAATAATAATAATAAGATCATCCTACTGAGACACTGTTATAACTAAGCTACAGCTTTACCTCTTTCATTAATATTAAAGAAACTTTTTTCTTTATGAAAACCTCACCATATCAATGATTTTGCACATTTTCCCCACAAGCCCCTGTGAACGAACTGTTACTATAGAAACCATAACGTATTAGAACTTGTGCATTAATACAAACCCGTGATTTGCAGCTCTATGGCTGTCAGAGCTGCAGATATGTTCAATTATTCAACGCCTTCTCTGCATCAGAATCTGGAATTCAGCAGAGACATAGTTTAATATTAGCTTCATGACTACATGGAGTAGGGCTTTAAACATGCAGAACTGAAACGTATCATGCGAACGTGTTGATATACACGTACCGAGTCTGGGTGTACTTTTATTTCAGTCATGCTTTTCATTACCAGGTTGAGGTGAAACACGTGCTCGGGGTGCTTCACTGATGAGGTGCTGATGAGCATTGAAAAAAACCTGAGACTCGACTCGAGTGTGTGTCCAAGACGAGGGGAATGCGGGTGTCGGGCGAGGACATGGTCAAAGCTGATTTTTCCGAGGTCAGGCTTTCAATCAGAACATCTCTGTTCTTCGTCACATCAATCCCACTATTTAATTTCCAGAGATGGTCAGAATCTCCGCTAGTTTATGCTTCAGCCTGTGGTGTGGGTAAATGCTCTAATAATGATCAATTTAAAATTACTTTGGCAGCCTTTGCCATAAAATCCCTCAGGTCAGAAAAGCATCATTGTTAGCACCAAGGTCAGAGAGTATCAGACCTTTAGATTAATAATGTTACTCTATGAGTCAGAATCCTGGACCTTGCTTTTACTGGAGACTCAAATCCTTCTATAAAATGTGTCAATGGCAGATACTCTCTGTTTGCTTGCTTGGTTTCATAGTTAACTCTGAAGGTCTCACTTGCAGTAGCCTGGAATATATTTCAATCGTCATCAATAGATCAGTCAACTTGCACTCTTTGGCCATGTATGGCCAGGTCTCATCCTATTGGATGGATGTGGCTACCTGGAAATCCATTCTGAACATTTATTCAGCAGTTTGGAGACTTTACCTTTTTATGTCTAATAATAAATGGACCTGGCTCCAATAATTCAGCACTATGAACAGCTTATTTCCACATAGACTAATTAATTAATGCATAACCTGCAGTAGCTCACATCTATTGTAGTGTGCATTTTCTAGTCTTTTTAGTATTAATTCATCATTTGCAATATGAATTAATATGACTGTTAGGGTAATGACTTCTCCAAAGGAAGTTTAGACATGCATGAGTGTTCAATGAGACCTACAGTACTTGGTGATAATGTGTGAAATATACAGTATATTTCACATATTATTTACATATTAAAAGCACTATAGAAATACAATCAAATTGAACTGAATTTTATGTACCAGTAAATATACCTACTGGGGTCAGGATGTCTCCAGGCTCACCAATGTCCACAGCGATCAAAGTCCGGCCCATCTGTTCCAGTGCCAGAGAAAAGGCAATGCACAACTTGCTGAACACAGTTGACGTCAATACTGAAAATGATAGAGATGCACCAGAACACTCAATGCCTCCAAACTCGCCAAATCCAAATCTCATCGAGCACCCATGGTAAACAATCCACTTACATCCCACAATCCACAGCACCCAAAATATACTGCTGCAAATATACTGCTGCTGGACATCGCAGCACACATTAGAGACCCTGTGGTGCCACACCCTCAGGTTCCCGAGCTGTCCCAGTGACATGGGGACCACAAAACAATCCACTAGGTGGTTATAATCCCAATGGTGATAAAGTTATGGCTGAGCCGGCTATTTACTGTGCATACTGCCTTGCCATTATTGAAAGGATAAACATGTTTTAGGAGTTATTTCAGCATAAAATTACCACTGAGTGTGACACAAGTCCAATACATAAAAAACACTAATAATAATAATAATTAATATTATTATTTCAAAAAGACAAATTTATATCAGTTGGGGAAAAAAAGCCGATTAAGCCAGGCTCAGGAAACAGACTGAAGTGTCCAGTCTGAAGGAGCGAGCGGTGTTTAAATAGACTGCACTAAACGAGGTGCATGTGGCACTCATTAGTTACCATGGCAACTGCTAGAACTCAGATGTTAGACAGAGGTAACAGGGAGACGTGAGATGAACGTTGTGATACAGTAAAGTCAGTATAATCGGCTGAAAGTTTTTCTTTTTTTTTGTAGGGAAAAAAACAAAAAAAAAAAAAACTGCCCAGTTTTAAAGGCCGCTCTGAGTCAGTGCACTTCACATAGCTTCTGTTTTTGGTTAAATGTGACGGCTTTGTGACGTGTCCTTTTCAAGAGAGAAATATTTTTATTCCTTTTCTGTTCACCAGGGACAAGACTTTGAGGAAAGTTTGAAAAATGAGGCTAGCATTGCTGCTCTGACTCAGAAATACTTCATCTTACAATCTGGATTGTTTAATGACCTCATACCATCAAAAAGCTCCATAGAGTTCTGCACACACAGTGAGTCTTAACTTTCATAGAATTAGAATAGTTAACCTCACCCAGAGGCCTGACCGTGGCATAAGCAGCGTAGGTGGGCGTCATATGAAGATCTTTTTTCTTTTTTTTCTGCTGAGATAAACTTTTATTTAAAAAAGAATAAAAGTACTGCTGCATGTCTGCAATGATAAATGTTATATTTAAACTGGTTTATTTCTGTAGCATTGATATCCAGTGAAATAACTTCATAAATAACTTCATCAGTTGCGCCAGTGTTTTGTAGCGCCCACGCCATGTGTACCAACACATACACAGTATGTGAATGAATCACCCGGTTTTAAAACATTTTAAACAGTAGTGGTTTTGCTTTTATTTTTTAGTCTGATTTTGGTTTGCTGTGCATCAGAAATGCAGCTCAGCGCCTTGATTATTATTATTATTATGGTTTTTATTGTTGTTGTTTTTAATTTGGAAAACTGTAGAATAAAATTATTTTAACGTTTGCATTATTTTTTTTAACGTTTGCATCATTCATCCATTTTGTTTGCTCAATCATAGAAATTTGTAACATATTTTTAAGAAATTAAAATTTTAGACTTTTAACTTTATTATTATTATTATTATTATTATTATTAACTTATTTGTGTGTACTTGCAAATAATAATAATAATAATAATAATAATAATAATACTTTTTATTATTATTATTTTACAGATTGACGGACTCAACAGACAGTGATCATGAGAAAACCCGAACAGGCGTTTTATTATCAGTGTTAGAGAAATGGAAAACACTGAATGAAGAAACCAGATTATTATGATGATGGAGCTGACAAACAGGTGAAATGTAGAACCCTGAATAAATACAGACCAGAAGATGAGACATAGGACCATGAGACGAGACTAGATGAAATGAGGAACAACACTTGGCTAGGAGTGGCGGAGTCTGTTTCCATGGATGAGGCCAGACGCTGAGTGAGGGGAAGTGAGGTGTGTATAAGGTGTGGTGATAATGTGATTCAGGTGCATGCTCAGAACTCAGGGAGATTGGGAACAAAGGTTGACAGTGGAGCCTGGTGTTTCCGTGATATTATTATTATTATTATTATTATTATTATTGTTATTATTATGTAGAAAATAATTTAATAATTAGGTTTTTTTTTATCATTCGTCATTTATAATTGGCTGCTAACTTAAATATAATTTTGAAACATCTTTGATTTGGAAAAAATATGTTTTAAAAAAAGCAATTAATTAAACAAATGTAAATTATTGGCATCCATCTTGATGGGTGCCATTCATTCTGTGCTATTAGACAAAAACAATTTTCTTAAATACCATGTAAGATTTTTGGACTTCTTTATTAAACATAAACTATACACATACAGTACATACTGTACATGTGTATGTATGTTTAAGTTTGTAGCTAATATTCACATGTGAACTGTACATGTTGTACAAAATGCAAAAAGTGGCATATCATAATTTAACCTTTTTTTTTTTTTTTTTTGCAATGCAGTCACATAACTCACATAAGTTTATTAATCATCTAAATTTAACCGTCCATTATTTCCAGTCACGTGACATTGCATGTTCAGTGCCCACTGATGCGGCACTGCTTCACTTCACTAATACAGCACTCATTTTAGCCATTAACTCTGCTGAATTTATTATTTACTCTGTGCAGCTGTGTTTTATTTTCAACAAATTTATCTGCGAGCGTGTTGGAGCGAGTTGAACAAGGGTCTGAGAGCTGGCTAAGTGCTCTTCTGTCCGTCTGTGTGAGAGCTACTGCACTGATTGAATGGTACTGATCCTACTTCATGTATCGATCGAGCGCATCACATTCTTCAGCTCTTATTCAGCCTGTGTGAGTCAGAACGACTAAAAAGATACTTGTGAAGATATGAGAACTTAATGCTGAAATGATTGACTTGCTAGGTAAAAGCAGTGTAGTCCATACCGCAGGATATTAGCATGAGCTACGAGTAGCATACTTGTTTATGAATTTTGGATTCTGATTGGTCTGAAGTTATGTACTTATTGTTTCTATACTAACAGCCCATTATACTAACAACACACTATGCATCACTTGTAGCCTGGACATTAAGCCTAACTATAACTGGATAATGAAATGTTGTTTGTTAATAAATACAAAATGCACTGTACTGGTGAATTTAAGAGTAATACAACACCTCTGGACATACGGTTATGGGAATGTCAGGGTGCTAGATCTAAATATAGTTATTACCGTACATCAGAACATAAGAGAGTTTTATGTTGGCAATTACATTCCTCTCATACTTTTTTTTTTTTCTCTCGTGACGCAAATACTTTTTTCAGAACATTCCTGGCAGGTTGATTATTAATATTGATAATTGCAAATGAAAACGCATACTTGCATGTATGCATGCATCTAATACAAAATGTATATTTGTATACAAAGAGGTATCACAAAGTTTCAAAACTAATTAATAACACACCAGATGGCAGCACAAGGCTGCACATGGAGAACCGACCTTCATAAGTCAGTGTGCCAAAAAACATCCATGTACATCATAAGCTGTGCAGCCGGGACTGTTCTGTCCAGATCCGTTACCATATCTTCTATTACTAGTTAATTGTTCGAGAGCGGAAGAACGGATGACAAGAGATCATCCAGACCTTCAAAGAACTCAACCCCCAAAAATGTGGAGACCATTCGGCAATTTCTGCGTGATGATTTTCAGATGCCTGGATGACCTGTCCTTCATGTTGAGGATCATCACCGGTGAGGAAACTTGGGTGTCTGGGTACAACCCTGAGTCGAAGAGCCCGTCATCTCCAAGACCAGAATAGGTGAGGCAGGTCTGCAGCTTGACCAAACGCATGCTCATCAACTTTTTTGACATTTGTGCTTAGTGTATCAAGAATTTCTCCCCAGGAGGCAGAACGTAAATAATGAATTCTACTGCCAATTCTTATGGCGTCTGAGGGAGGAGAAATGGTGAAAAAAGCTTGTAAATCTCTAAACTTTTTGATACAAATTGGAATACAGTTTGGAAAACCTTGAATTATAAGCATAATTTGTTCCGGAATTGGGCTCGCGTTCCAAAACACTCGTAAACCAAATCATCATTTTCCCATAAGAAATAATGAAAACTCATATTTATTCGTTTCACAGCCCCAAAAAATAAATACATAAAAATATTTAATACAATCTATAAAGGGAAAAGAAAACACTTAATCTGCACTTTACCTTTAAAAAAAAGTACAAATAAATCCTGACAGATAAGTGCTTCCGTTGGTGCGCGCAGGCGCCGTGTGTGTGTGTGTGTGTGTGTGTGGGGGGGGGGATTTGGCCCCTTCCCTCACCTCGTTTTACACATTAACACTCCTCCTTCCTCTCCCCACCTCACTTTTTTAAGTTTCACAACAAACACACACACAACGGAAACATCTTTTTATCAGGAAAAAAAGAAATCTCTCTGAGTCTGGCGTGAGTGCATACTAACGGAATCACTTTTTAAGTTTCACAACAAACGGACACACAACCACAGTGGAAACACCGTTTTAACAGAAAAAAAAAAATCTCTCTGACACTGGTGTGGCGGATACTAAGGGGATCACAGCAGAAAAGTAAAAAAAAAACAAAAAAACAGCACTTTACCTTTGAAAAGAATTGCGACAGAGCAGAGTTTCTGTGTGTTTATGAAGCTGAGGAGGGGGTGAAAAGGCGAGAGAGCATCTGTGAGTGTGTCGGAGTGTGTGCGTGTGTTTGTGTCTGTGTCAAATTATGCGCGCACACACACACATAGGAGACGCTGAAACAGAAAGGGAGATTTTTATTATGCAAGTAAGAGACGAGCACTAAGACCCAGCAGGGGAGACAATTACACACAATTCCGCAGCGCAACAGTGACACTCGGTGTCAAAATAAGAGGTGCATGCGTGATACATGATACTCGGTACTCGTAAACCAAGACTTGCTCATTTTTCAAATCAAAATTTATTAAAACTCTTTGCTCGTCTTGCGGAACACTCGTAAACCAAGTTACTCTCAATCCAAGGTTCCACTGTATAGAGTGAGTAGCACAATTGCCCAAAAGTGTGTATAACTATAATTTATTGTGTTATATGTATCATATGCTTTACTGTAGTCATGAAATTCCATAGATATCAGGCTATTAAGTAAGGAGTTGTGTGTGTGTTAATGGGCGTGCACATTAAATTTTCTGGATGAAAGGAATGCTTCCAGTTGTACTAATCTGAGCTGACCTGGATTGGGTGAGGTCAATCATATGTTTTTTTTTTTTTGTTTGTTTGTTTTTTCATTTTGTTTTATACATTGTAAAAATTTCCTGATATTTAGAATTTTTTATGGAGCCATACATTACAGTGACATGGTCACAGGCCAATTCTCTACAGAACAGATGCAAATAAAAAAGAGAGAGAGAAATAGCAAAAAAGAGACTCTCAGTCATTAGCTCGGTTAGTAGTGCAAGCTTCGCTCTGTGAAAGCTGTGAGAGAAGAAAAAGCTATTGTGTGAATCAGGGTTGAAAGAGGGCTCGGATGGCTGCAGGTCAGCGTCAAAGTGAAATGCTTGAGCTTTAAATTTTAAACAGAGAAAAAGATGCTGCAGAGAAGACGATGTGATCGCGTCACAAAAAAAGCTTACCTACTGTAGGAGTGAGCCATCGACTTTCAGATAACATCCCAGGTCTCGAGCTTGTATTAAAAAAGACATGCTTTAAAGGTCGTCTTCAAATGAGTTGTGTGCGAATAGAATCTGATGGAATTCTGCAAGGTTATGCATTAAAAGGTTAGTGATGAAGGCAGGCTTGCGTCATTTCTTCAATATGAAGCTGATTATGCATGAGTTTATTATTTATCTCTACTCCTTTATATGGTCGATATGCAAATTATAAAAGAATCCAGCCGGCCCTGATAGCTTTCTGAACCTGCATGCAGAATTAGCTTTGGATCTTATGAACTGAATAGCGCAGTACAAATGTGAAATAAAACATCAAAGAGTGGTGGAATGAAGCACAATTACTGGTCCTGCTAAAAAAAGATTCAACAATTTTCTACAGTAGTATATCCTGAAGTGTTTTATTACTCTTAAACTCTTAGAACTAAACTATATAAACTATGTTACAGTCAAGTTTAAATATGTTAAACATCTTCAAAAGAAAGTTAATTTCTGTCCTCCATCACCAGTCTCTTTTTATTCTTTCACACAGTTAATAATGAACAAAAATACAGATCCAAAGAGCAGAAGCTCCTCCGTCCTAAGCATGACCTGAAACTTAAACGCACAGCTTTACCTCTGACTGTTAAATAACACTGAAACTGGAGACTCCTTCCATAATTGTTACATATATTAATCCTTCCATTTAGAAAATTTCATATTTCACAGTTTTTTTTCAAGCATCTGCTGTACAAGTCCCAGTGAACAATCATTTTCCAGATAAATTATAACACATTCATATTATTGTTCAAGTCAAACCAGGACTTTTGACTGTGCAGAATAACAGGACACAGTTCTGAGAGTAAAAGCGTCCTTTATTTCTCTATATAATCCCCTGCTACACTTATGCACCTATACCTGTGTTGCATTAGTGCTTGGACACCATCAAGGTAGAACGTTTTCTTAGTACACCAGAACCATGATCGGCCTGCCTGATTCACAGACCGTCACAGAGACTCATTCATGGGTCTGAAACCCCGGCCTCCCAGGAACTCCTTTAATT
The DNA here is from genome assembly GCA_003987875.1 of Clarias batrachus. Lineage (NCBI taxonomy): Eukaryota > Metazoa > Chordata > Actinopteri > Siluriformes > Clariidae > Clarias > Clarias batrachus. Next base: position 179,761 of record QMIH01000324.1, on the reverse strand, counting down.
GTCCAAACATGTAAAAATGCCTTGGAACGGGGTCAGGACTGCCATTCTTTAACACCCCTGGTATATTGTAAAGATCTGTAGATGCATTACTGCCACTGTAGTAATAGTAGTGGTAGTAGGAAAGGTTGTGCAACACTTGTTTGTGTTTCTTGCTTGTATATTCATGGGAATTCTCTCTGGATTTTTATAACGTGTATCGTAAAGTGTTAATTACTAGATGCTAGTCGTGCAAAGGCACTAGCAAAAAGATCAATGGGATCTCATAAACGCAATGAGTTTGTAATCATTTTCTCAGCAACTTCAATTTAAATCGAAAAAAAGAATCAATTCTACACCAAAATAAAATAAAATAAGACAATGTCGCAATTGATTTGCCTCATTCAGGTCAGAACAAACACGGTGAAGAGAAAGAAGTTCTCATCGTCTTTTGAAGTTAACGATGCATAACTCACCTTGTCAAATTGTGAATGAGCAATCGTTAAAATTCAACTGGATTTTCTGGAAGAAAGGACAATTACTTTAAAACTTTGAAAACTTCCCTTTAAAAAATTACATATTTATCACACTAAGGGCAAATGCCTAGGGAAAGTGTTTAATTCTTCTGAGCTGGAATCAGGCCCTGTTCGCGCTCTCGCCATTATGGAAAATTGTGTTGTGTATTTACGCTCCGGAGGGAATTGTGAGGTCTTGTCTGTAGGTCCAAAGTTACTGAAAGTGCTGAGTTTTAAAAAGGAACACTTAAAAGAAATTAGAAAAAATCAATAAAAGCAAGCGATGAGAAGGGAAAATCAATAAAAATCCATGATTAGCAGGGAATTAAGAAGAGTGCAAGCGTCTCTATGATTTGACATCAAATATGTTTCATTCTGTTCATAACCTGATCCACACGAGTTCTGCCTCACCCCTGTGACCTGAAACGCTGCCATCCATGGCCCATAAATAATTGAATAATAGCACTGTTTTGTTAATTTGGCTTTTTACAGTTGCCAGAAAAAAAAAAAAAAAAAGAAATAGTTCCTCAAGGGCTTTTTGAACAGCAGATTCAGTTCTAGCATTTAAAGAAGTTTTTATGAAGGTAAAAACTTTTTTAAAAGTTTCAAATATTTTCTAAAGGTCAAAGTAAAGAACCAACTGGGAGTTACCTGATGCATACACACCGAAAAAAAAAAAAAAAGTCTGCTACTTTTTCCCTCATCCCTGGAGAGGTACATCTTTATAAAACTAAGCAAATAGTTAAGAGCCTTTCATTTATTTACTGTGGTGATTAATATGTTTCTACGGCCAAAACATTATTTAGCCATAACGATGCTTTTCATTTTTTTCTTATTTAGCTATTATTAGCTTCTTTTTTAATTTATTGTCTTTCTTCAAGCAAAGAAAGCAACTAAGGTACAATAGGTGTACATTCGATAAAATTATTATTATTTTTTTTTTAATATTGGTCTAAATACATATGAAAGTGCTGTGGTGTGTACCAACAATTCTTTGGTGAATACATTGGTACTATATCAACAAATGAGTACCATGGTACTATCAAAAATACCACTGTAGGGTTTACATAATGCAGACATTTCAATGTGGACAAAATGCCCAATGCATTCGCTACCATTAATATGTAGGGTTTACATAAAGTAGACCAAGAATGACCGCGGCATTCTTTACCTTTATTATGTAGTGTTTTAGCTCTGGGTCACAGGTGAATCGAATCTTAATGATTCAGGTTAATTTAATTAACTGAATTTAAATTTATAGCTTACACTTAATATACTATCCATCCACCGTATAGCACAATTGAGTATCTTACGAGTCCTGTTTATCCCGCGGCCAACGAGGATAATACAAAATCTGGCATTTATCAATTACAAGCAAGGTAACATACTGTAAGATCTGGGCAAATGTTTAAACTTGAAAATACATGACCAAGACAACAGTTCTTTAAACTGAAACAATCATTTATTTGACTAATCTTCGATACATGAAACTATGCTACTTGAACAGACACACACGTGCACACACACAAACATACAAACAGTTTGGAGGATGAAAGTTAATGAAGTTTATCTAGTACTGTTTACTTAAAGAAAGTCACAAGAGCAGAGTCTTAATCTTACAGTTTAGTTATGAAGCAAACACCGATTTGTATGCAGCTTTGTTTGTTTACTGGTTTACGTTTAGTTCTCATCCGGTGGTCATGGCGTTGCTGATTGGTTGATGCGCTGAGGTTGAGATGACGGGAAAGCCCTTCGGGGAGGCATTGGTTGCCTGGTTACCGATGACGGCCCTGGAACTTCTTCTGGCGGTTCCTTCGTTGCAGGACTTTGGAGTTCTGGCACAAAGTCTCGTTGAGGGTTCTTGAAGAGCGGATAACGCCTGCAGAGGCGGTGTTGTGCCTTCAAGGGCAAAAGCGCAAGCTGCTTGCAAGAGATTGTGATTGTAATTCCTCTTCGTTTTCTGACGAAGATGTGCGCCCACAACAGAGGAAGCCTGAGCTGCTTGCCAGAGTTATTCTACTTTGAGCCTTAGGGTTTTCACCCTTCTGAGTCAGTCCATCCCACAGGTGATTGGTCCAATCGGATGTGGTTGCAGGGCTTAGCCACACCTCATGTGGTTCCTGCTTTTTTTGCATAAATTAACACAATGTTTCGGCTGTCACTTGGGGCTCATTTGGTTGGAGTTTTTATACCTTTTATGAACTAAATTTGCATGAGTTCTGTTCATGCTACCAATTTTTGTGTATACCATTGTTCTTTGAAAAAATCATCTCGTATTTAATAGACTATTTTATACCTTCATCTAATAAAAGGGGTTTGTAAATGCTAACATGACATAAAACATACTGAGTAAATATATGTATATAAAATTTTGCCCTACTGGCACACTTTAAAATAATGTAAATGCCACCTGCCTCTTTTTTCATTGAAGAGTGTCAAAGTGTGCCTTGGTGTCTTGGTGCCCCCCACCGCCCCAACTTGGGGTTTAGCTGTAAAACTGTCCGCTTTTTTTTTTCTGAATCGTACATTTACACCCTGGATTTTGGGTTTAGGCATCTGGTATAAGCATGGTTCCAGGCTACGCAAACTTCCTGTTCCATTCCTGGTTAAGTTTCTGCCTCGTTAAGCATGCCTGGCTTAGTTTTACAGATGCTGCTTTGTGTCACAGATCAGATAAGATTATCGGAATGGCACCATGCAGGCTGGGAGAGGGGTTCTGGAATGTGATCAATTGATTGCTCTCTTTGGGGGTCCTGTTCATCCCTACTGTACAGTACTACAGATCTGGCCATTAGGAACACACGTTTCAAGAAAAGGAATCTCGGCAGCTGCCGCAGCAGCGCTTGGGAAGCTGTGAGAATGACGTTCATTACCTGTAGAGGGCAGTCGTGTTTCAGTCTGAGGTATTGTGTGTCTACTGAAGCCAAAAATGTGTTAATCTCTCCTTGGCACCCATTGACAGCAAGCGACAGAGCTCATAAATGTGTCGAGCTCAAACTGTAAATACTAATATGTATTTATACTTAATTTTCTTCTTTCCTTCAATGATGATTCGTCTTTGACTGCGCTTTCTCCATTCAGTATTAATAGTAGTAGTAGTAGTAGTAGTAGTAGTACTATATACTACTATGTAGAAATACATTTTAGGCAGAGACATCCAGTCTGTCTTGGTAATTCATCTAAAACCCCCCCTACAGTATTTGCCAACAGCGCACCCAGTTTGATCAATTCACACCTATCATGAATGAAAGGTGAGAAGAGATTCCGCAGAAATCTTTTGACACAGTGCTTTCCCTGAAGGTCTATATTCAACAAAATTATAGAGAATAAGAATCATATTTATAATAACATCATTAATTAAATAATAAAATTATATCAATAAGGATTTTATCTAAAAGCCAGACTAAATTTCTAATTCACTGCTGAGGTAGTTAAATATGCTTATACTGTAGATACGTAGGTTACATTTTAAAAGTACAATAGAAAGTAAATTACAAACTACATGTAATGTTGTAAAATACGAATAAAACAGTTTTAGACACAAATATATGATATGGCAGTATATACATTGAAAAAGTTATTTACAAATGTGTGCACAATTATTAATTTATTGTGTATATTTAACTTCATTCAGCCGTTAAGTTATATGAAAAAGTAACGTGCCTACCAGCCCACTATTATTTTCTGTTCAACTTTAAAGATGCACACGCGTCTGCAAAAAGACGAAGTACAACAAAGAATACAAAAGTGTATAATCTTTAATAAAGTTAGCCTAAAACAATATTTCCAATGCTGAAGGAAACACAATTTTGTTTTTGTTTTACAATAGATCTTTCATGATGAATGTGTGTGTATGTGCACTTTAATAAACAATGCATTTTGCAAAGTGAAAGTGAGTGCCGTTGATCAAAAGGCTGATAAATGCGAGCACAGATATGAGCATATTTATCGATAAAACTGCAGACTTACTCCCGCAGAAATGCCACAAACAAATATGTAGTCAACTCGCTGAATACAACGTGACAGCGCGCTTCAAGGTGAGTACTGTAATCCCTCTTCTCACCTTTCATTCAAGATAGAGATGAAGTTATCAAACTGCTTTCGCTTATGGGGGAATTGGCAGAATTGAGGGTCTCTGACTAAAATGTCTTTCGCCAGCAAAACATTAAATAAATAGAAATAAAATGTTTAATGGTACCAATTAAATCAGACTTCATATTTGGATTTGACACTTTGAGTGTAATTCCCTTTGTTCATACATCCCACACTAAGAAATTCACGGTTCCTGAACATCTGCAGGCATTCTCATCTTGGTGTATGCTGTGTGGAGGCCCCGTGTGACTTGGAGCCCCAAGCAACTGCTTGTCTTGCCCTTTAGCTTTCTCTCTGATAGCGCCTGAGCCTTACAGAAAATCACATTCCTTTTCATGAGCATTTCTCAGGTGAAAGCCAGATTTCATGCTGCAGCATGAGTCTTAGTTGCACAGTGCTTCTCTAAAATGCTTTTAAACCCATCTGTCTAAAGTGACACACCTTTTCCTTTTACAAATATGACACCATCTTGTATAGCGCAGATCTATGTGCTTCTCTCACCTTTGGTTGTTTGTGCTCATCTCTGAGGTCTGGTCTGCAGTCCAGCTCTCTATTACACTGCCCTTTGAGAAGCTGCCTCAGATCCCATCAGTGCCAAGTCTCATCTCCAACCACATCAAAGTATACAGCATTTACAAAAGCCCATTTTTTCCCTCTTCACCTTTATGCTGTTGCGTTTGATGTCCTGAATGGAGTAGTACTGTTAAAGAAAAGAGAGAGACAAAAAAAAGTTTTGTTTTTTTTTGTTAAACAAAATCAGGTAGCTTTACTATGAGCAGAGGGCTGACAGGAAAAAGGATAATGAGATAAATGAAAGTGTAAGTAAACTCAGTTTTAATTTAAATAGCCTGACAAAGGTGTCAAGTCAAATGTCCTACACATAGGAATTTATTTGTTCTCAAGCCAAATAACACTGACCAGCCATATCATCCACAAAACCACAAGGTGAACTAAACAACACTGATCACTAACTGATGACAGGATCATGAGCCCCTAAGGCTCACCCATGGCCACAGGGAAAAAGCAAAGAAGTTTATTGCAACCAAAAATAAATGGACAACTTTGGACCAGCCAGCCAGAAACACCCAAAGAAAATTTCCCAAGATCTCTCAACTTCCCCAGTTTTACATGATTTATATACCGCTACCTAGGGATTACCTCATAATTACCTCATTGTTTCATTGGTCGCTCCTCCTTAAGTCAAGTAGATACTTAATATTCATTAGATATACAGTATGTTAAATTTGTTAAGTCCAATTGCCTGGCACCTCCCAATTACATCATTTTTCTCCTCACATCTCATATTTATTCATGGGGAGGCCTTAAAAGATCTTACATCATCCTTTTTCAGAGGGAGAGAGTTTGGTTTGTTCCTCTTTTCCTAACTAGAATATCAACCACTAGTGCTGATGGCTTAATTTTCTATCGGCGAACGTTTTGAGCTTTTTCTAAGCTGCGTAATAATCCTATTCTTATTTTCCTATTCCTTGCCCAACAGTCAAGCTTAGTATGCTTAAAACTATTGAAATAATTGATTTGTTAATCATTTTTACAGTATTTATTATACATTATTTCTGTATTATTTTAGGATCCCAAGATTATAATTAATTACTGACTCTAATTACGGTTAGCGTCAATAAGATTAATTTTGTCAGCTTGATTGCATTAGATGATATTATTTTAACTATTATTATTATTATAATAATTTTCTCTTATTTAAAATACTGATCATTAAAATTTTTATTCATAAAATAATCCTATTTTTAAATAATAATTTGATTAACTTATATGATTTTAAACATTGATATTTGATAATATACATATAATAATAATACATAGTAATTATAGTTATGTTAATTCATAAATTTTATTAATTAATATTCACATATTCATTTGAAATCATTAACTTGTATTAAATTTTAATGAAATCTGCTGGACAAAAAATTCCGATACATGGTCCACTCCAAAAAACACAGAGTGCCCAAAAAAAATCCACTCTCAACAACCTGGTGCCACAACACTAGAAAAGCACACCTGTTCAGAGGCTAGAGTCAACCTAGGTTATTTTAATGTTAATGATTGATTGATTGCTGATCAGAGTTTTTGGGATAAAACCAGAGCTTTTCACAATTTTACAGATTTTGATCTGGGCTACTTACTGAATTAATGAAGGGCTCTTGACTTCCTAAAAGAGTTTTAAGAGCCTTTGGTTTTAGGGTCGTTAGAAGTACTAACATTACTAATGGAATCTTAAAAATCCCAGTTGGAAGAGATTAATAAATAAATTGTTGGAATTGGCTAGAGATTGATATATTTTACATTTAATGTCCCTGAATTGGCTGTTCCTCATGCTGTTAAAAACTCATAAGGAGGCATTTGTACATTCTACAGTACATAGAGATTAAGGTTTCTCCAAAAGGGGTAAAATATACAGAAAGCAAACTGGAAAATGCCATTTCAAATTTTAAACAATGTCATACTGTTTTCTGTTCTGGAGACAAATGTGGTGGTTTTTCAGGTTTTTTTGTTGTCTGAGGTTGTATTTGCCTAAAACAAAGACGTACTACAGTACTATCAGATGATTTTTATTATTGCACAGAAAAAAACAAGGAATTAAAATATGGCGTACTAACAAATTAAAATGGGTGATGAAATTTCTGGTGAATGAAGGCATAAAAGCGATTTTCATTTACAAAGGATGTCAAGCACAGTGCGGCGATGACTTTTTAACTGCAGTAAAACATTAAAATGGTGCAGATGTTTTAAAGACGGCCGCACGTTCATCCGTGAATGAAGATCATGGCCGAGTTAGCTCGGGGCCCACTGCAGTCGCTCCTGTGAACATTCAGCGAATCTGATCATTAAAAATCGACCGATATGTTTTGGGGAATTCAAGGAGTTATTGTGAGGCCTGAGTTTCAGACATATATCAGACAGGCAGTCTGGTCATGGCTCTGGGATACTGAGAAAACCTTCTACCATGATGGTATCCAAGCACTAGTGAACCTCTCGGATAAGTGCGTAAGTGTAGCAGGGGATTGTACAGAGAAATAAAAGGAGCTCTTACTCTCAGAACTGTGTTCACAATCGAAGGTGCTGGTTTTTCTTTTCCGCTCATATTATTAGAAATTTAAGATATTAAGGTATCAAAGCTTCAACACATTAAAAGCAAATCTAGTCATATGTACATTTGCAAGTTTAACATAGATTAAAGGCAAAGTTACTGGGCATATGCTTTGAAAGGATGTAAATACTGTAGTTAGCGGCTAGGCTAATTTCTGTAGTAGCTTGGCTAGCAGATGTACATTTGTATAAAATCTTGTAATGAATTGGGGCAAGACTAGTGGACATCTGATTTTAACATTTATAGTTTCTAGTTTTTACATGCTTAAAGTTTCATTTCTATGAAATCCAGTGAAATCATGATGATTTATTCAGATTACTATTACCTCATTGACACAAGCCTTATCCTTCTGGGGTTCTGTTTTTTTTTTTTTTTAATGGAGCTGCCCTGAGACTTGGGGATGTTAACAAAAGGCGAAGGAGGTCAGGAAGTCACTGACACCCTGCCATGACTGACACACTTGAAAAAACCCATCTAATGAAATCTTGAACAATCTTGTAATCTTGATTTAGTGTTTCACTCAGACACTTTTATTCCTCCAGTTCTTCTCTCTGGAGCCATGCTGAAGCGAAGTGAACTCGCTGACCCCTGAAATCATTTTAAGAGACTGGCGTGACCTTGGAGCGCCAACAGGGAGCTGAGGCAGTTAGAACTGTGAGTAAGAGAAAGTCCACAGTAGCCTTATTACCTCTCTCTGTGTTTCATGATATGATTTCTGACAGTTTTAGAACACTTTTTGCGATTCGTCTAGCCGCCAAGTCCAAAATAAAGTGAACAATCATGTTAAAAAATATTTTTGTCGATATCAAAGCAACTCTGAGGCAAATATAGGCAAGGCCAGGTCTGAAGATGTACTTGCAAACTTCCCACACGTTTGTGATAATGTTTCTGATGTTCATGTTAATGTTCTTTAAAATGTTTAGGGGAATTAACCCATATATGTATTGAAAAAATTGATCTGTGTTGCAATGGTGTATCAAACAAAGCCACTGTTATCATCCTTTTTTAACCCCTAAAATTACACCAGTGCAGTTTGCAAGCATTTAAAAGTACAACCTAGTACATAATCAATGCACATACGGTATGTACATAAATACATTTTCTTTAAAAGTAAAATAAAATAAAATAACATCATTAGATTACTATAATAAAATGAAGGGTAGAGTTGATCTAAAATGTGGAAAACTTGGCTCCTAAATGTGCAGTTATGACATATTTAAAACGCTTTATGTGTCCTGGTGAAGAAATCAGTAAATCTACACCATTCATCCATAATATTATGTCCACTGACATTGATCACAAGATCATGGGCACACAAGGCTCACCCATGTCCACAGGGACCAAAAACCAGCCCATTCGGTCTGATCCCACAGAAAGGGCAATGCTGGCTATAATGGAAAGGCTCCAGAGCACCCAGATGGGAGCAAGAAGTCAAACAGCCCAAGGCCCCTGATCTGGCTCCAAAACTCCCCATATCTACCACCCTGCAAACAATGACCTGTTTCCAGACACCACAGCGCTCCGCTAGAGTCTTTTCAGGAGCCACACCTCGACGGGCCAGGGCTGCCCCAGTGGCACAAAGTGCCGAGGGGGTTTAATGTTCAGTGTAAACGCACAAGATCCAAACATTTAACTCTAACCACCATTAATTAAACCAACAATTAGGTAAGGACATAATTATTGCACCTGAAATTAACGATGTCCCACATCCAGAAGCTGCACATATTTTTCACGCTACATTCAGTATAAATTCAAATGCCTCCCTAATGGCAATGCTGCAACATCTTTGCTAATACGAGGACAGTACATATTCATGAGCCCTCATTGGCTACCTAAAGATGATCTTCCATCAGGTGAAGTCAGAGTAACCTCCATCTTGACTGAACACTCCACATGGAATCCTTTATTAATTAATGGCTTCATTAGAGCATTGTATTAGCGTACTCGTACTCGGCACTTATGAGCATGATGGAGGTGGAGAGGGAACACTTCACATCGTTCTGAGGAGATGCCTAAAAATGAGTCTGCTGTCAAAGCACTGGGTTGTTCAAAACAGATCGGCATTGAAAAAGGACGGCCATGTTGCAGCGACCGTGGCAGGCAATGCAAGTCAGCATGAATGCAATATGGAGGGAACGAAACATTTAATCAGTGCCAGTATGGTGTCATGAAGTGGAGTTACTGTTCGTCTGAAGATGAATATTTTCCTGTAAGAGGACGTTCTGAAGTTCTTTATAGTGGAGATGTCAGAAAACTTTCTCTCTGACTGCTATGATCACTGACACTAGAAATTCCTTCAATTTTTTTTTTTTTAGCATTTAATTATTACACTTTGTAAACATGTTTTCTATAAGATTTATATTGATGCCTGATGCTCCGCTTTGTGTAATTTACAGAATGGTATTTTGGAGAAAAGCACCAGTCTATAAAAGATCTGCAGTGATTTAATTACAATCCCTCAGCATAGCTTGATTGAGGCGCTTTACAGCCATTCTGTATCATCTGAGTTACTCTATTTCATATTTATTTGTGCCATTAGAGCTTGTTTTATTGTCCATTGCAGTTTTAAGCTGCACGCAGGGACACACGGGTCAGTAATAAGGTGGGGTTATTTACGGAGGTCATTAAATGTCCAATGGTGTCCGGCGGTCAGGGTTTGTGGTGGTGGGAAGGTCATCTGATCACTACTCTGTCTGTCTGTTTAGCTGGATAAAGCACCCATCATTCAATCACTCTTTACTGTATATCCTTTCATGTTCTCTCTTATTTTTTTCCAAGGCAAGAAACTAACTAAAATGGGAAAATAAATGTCTGGAATTTACTTTAAAAAATTAAAAAATAAAAATAAAAAAATAAAAAATAATAATATAAAAAAAATAAATTATTATTATTATTTTTAATTTAAAAAAATAATAAAATAACAATAATAATAATAATAATAATATCCAGGATATACTATAATTGCACTTATTATCAAATAACAAATTTATGTGATTGTGTGTTCTTGATGTAGTTCTTGCTGCATTTAATATAACTATAAAAAATGACCATTATTTATCATAATTAGTTTTTTTTTTTTTTTTTTACATGAGATGGGGGAAAAAAAACTGATTTTTACATATAAAATGCATGTAATAAATTTGATTCAATTGAATTAAATTGAATAAAACATTACATTGCAGAAAATATATTTGAAAAAGCCATTCTTTATTAAATATTTGTTTTAATAGATTACATTTTACCTAGCATTTATTTCATAGGGAGAGGGTAGCTCAGCGATTAAGTTGTTGGACTCTGGCTTGGAAGGTCGTGGGTTCACTACCACTGTTCAGCCCCTAAGCAAGGCCCTTAACTCTCAACCTCTCAGATGTATAATGAGATAAATTGGAGTTGTTCTGGATAAGGCCAATCTTTTCCTGATATATCGTTTTATTTTCTTTGGTGTAGGAATTTCTCACTTATGAGCCTGGATGTGTAGTAGGAAGGACATAAATATTTTTTTCACGAAAACGATATAAAGAAAAAAAAAGGGGCTGGTGATTAAATGACTATCAAGTGTAAATATAAATTGTTAAAAAAGCAGCACATATTACAGATACATTCTACAAGCAGTGGTGTTGAGTAGCACTTATGGTGTAACTCTAATTGCTTGGGGATGGATGCATGGTGTTATTATATTCATGCTCATGGACCGGTCATTCAATGTCCTTCACATCAAGCCAAATCAGATCCTTTGCAACTGTGACTCTCCTTATGTTGCTGTTCTGGCTTTTCTCATTTCATTTCACGTCTCTGTCTCACCTCATCCGTCTCTGAGGGCCCTCGGACCTGCCTGTGAGAGCGCAGCAGTAATACTGCACTTTTGGCCCTTACACGATGAGGCTTTATGGCAAAGCCAGAATAGAAAGGAAACTTCATGTGGAGATGGTCAATTCATTATAGCTCACCACAATAGGCTCATTTAGGGCACAGTCAGGGTCCAGACATTTCTTTCTCTCTTTTTCTTTTTTTTTTTTTTCTCCCCTGATGATTCACTTCCTTCAGAAAAGTAGTTGTCAAGGTTTTGACATTGTAGCTTGGTGAGACTGAGCTGGTCATAATACCCTGTGTGCAGAAATCGCCTGATTCGTCAGTTCCCTTTCTCCGCGCAGAGAAGATCGGCATCAGCCAGCAAGACAGAGCATTCATTTTTGCCCGGGATTATTGAAGACGAGATTTAAGCATGAGTTGGCGGACAGTTCTGTCTCATATCTCTCCCTATAACTAATTGGTCCCTTGGAAAGGAAGCCCTCGTGCACTCTTGTAGAAATAATCTGAAAAGTAAAGAATGAGCTCCCTGAATATAAATGTGCAAATACAATCTTCTAATTACAGCACTCAAAAATCCGTCTTCCTCTTGGCACCCAACACCTGACACTGCTGACCTTTACATCTCAAAGTGAACGGCCAATTCTCAAACTAATAAAGGCTCTCTTAACATTTCAGAGTTATGCCTACAGACCCGGATATCTTTGGCAGAGCGCCTGACTAGGTTTAGTGCTGATTAGACGCGTATATAAACCTTGCTTAAAACCTGGGATTTCGTGAATGAGATGGTAGTAAACATCTGGACAAATCTGGCTTCATATCCATGGACATAGAAGTACAGGTCATTAACATATAGTGTATGGTTTCCTATGGTGAGCGGCCAAGGTCAGGTCTTATCAGTGTCATCTTATTCACTAAAACAGTAGGAAACGTATTCTTTCAGCTAACATTTGCTTTATGCTGAGCTTGTCTCGGGCAAACATATGGAGATTAATAACATGCCATGTTTGGTATTTATTGCAAGTTGCATAGAAAGCATCAGGATATGAGAAGAAATGTGCTGCTTCAGATGTTTGCATGGAAACAGCGGCAGACTTTTACTTTCTGCTTTGAGAGCAGGTGTGTAAACAGAAAAAAAAAAAAGACAAAAAACAGCATGGAAATTGGTTGGAAGGTCATGGAGAAGGTTTAATGCCACTTAAAGCAGTACGATCTAGGTTCTGCTTTAAGCTGTTAATATTCTTAAATGAATCACCCACATCTCTGCTGCCGATTTATTTTCTCACTCATTCACTCACTCACCCACTTATTCACTGCCCAATTACTTACTCGTTTACTTACTCACCCGCTCATTCATTAACCCACCCACTCACTCAACCATCCTCTCACTCATTTACCCACCCAGTATATCTTCTTATATGAGGTCACAAAAAAAGGAGCAAAAATGTTAATTCCTCTGCCCAATACAAAAAAAAAAAAAAAAATCAGGCCATTTTTTTTTTGTTTGCAAACACACTAGTCCCCTTTAAATAGTTATTTTTGACTGAAAGTAATTATCATATATTAAAAACAGATGTGATTGTTTTTGCATCTTTCACAAAATCTTTTCCTAGCAGAAGGGCTTTGTGGGTATCTATAAATAAGATTATCTACTGTACTCATGAAGCGACATTCTTTTTTTTTTCTTACCAGGTAAAAAAAGAAAGAAAAGAAAACCTGACCTCAGTGATGGATTCAGAAGGTATTGATTCACCAGCACTTCAAATCTCCACACGAAGAGGACTGTGTTTTCAAGCATTCATCTCTGAAGGCTTTAGAGCAGCATAGTGAGTATCGATGGGATTCAATCTTTTTTTTTTGTTTGTTTGTTTTTTTGGGAGGGACTAGAGATGGACCTACATGGTTTTGACGTCCAGAATGAGAGTCCAAAAAGTCATTGTCATGTCAGTGTGTTCAGTTTTAAAGCAACTTCCAGACGCCTGGAAGTTGAGGTTTTCTCTCAAGATGTCGACCTGGAAGATTTCTTTACTTCTTACACTCGAGCGAGCTGTCATCACATCAGCCTGTCAACCTTGAAGGCTACAGTTGGTTACAGTCGAGAACCTTCTGCCAGGTTTGAAGACTTTTAGCAACAAGTCCAATATTTTGACTGGTGGGGGAAGAAACATGTTTGGAAAAAAAAAAAAAAAATCAGCTTGTTTAACTTGATGGAGGAGGGTGAAAAGCGAAACTTGAATCTTTTCTTGCACAAGTTAGACTTTTGTTAAATTATTAATACATTTTTACAAAGCAACATTGAGGAGTTAGTTAAACCTATGAACAGAATTCAAATGCAACACAGAAAAAAAGGCATCCTAGATAGACAGGCACATTAAATGGCAGCAGTATAATAAAGAAATATCACACTCATGCTGATATTCAGTACCACGGCACGACCTCGCGTGCGATATTGCGTGAAAGAAGTTTAAATTCTTCCTGGTACGATGTAGCCGACAGGTGAGTAGAATAAACCATGCAGGTGCTGGACAGTCCTGAGAAACCTGATGAGATTTACTTTATATTCCCACTTAGTTGACGTTAGAATATAAACTCCGTTAACTTCCCTTTTTCCACACACCAAGTAGTGCCCTTGATCAGGGGTTAGAGAAGGACTTGGGATTCAGCCAGGTATTAGTAGCTAGTTACCTTTCTAGCTCGCATTAGCCGTGACCAGAACAACACAGACAGTTTAGAGGCGATTCGGAACGACTTCAAAGTGATTGGTAAGGAGACAACATGTCGTTTAAGACGACAGAATGTTATCAGAAGTGTGTTCTTGCTGAAAGTGCTTCTGTGACTGGGTGTGTTTTGTCGGGTAGCTGCTCTCTCACCCACGCTGAAATCCGCAGTTAGTGTAATGAACCACAACACCCGGAATACAAATAGTTAAACATTCAAGGCTGTCAGGGATAACCCCTAGAGGGCGCCAAAGCGCCCAAAGAACCCTTTGTTTGTAATGTTTATGTTTGCACCTCGGGTCAGGTGACGTGGGCGTCCACCTGATCCGAGTAAGTGATTAGTTTGATTATAAATAGCTTGCTTTGAGGTCTTTCGGGTGTCTTGCATTTGTTACGTTTATTTGAGTATGCGGTTGTTGTGTGATACGTGTTTTGGTTTCGTTTAAGATCAAGTCTTTGAGTTGTTTTGTTTCCCTGACCCTTTATTTATTTATTTTTTTTTTTGGGGGGGATTTTTCCCCAATTTTCTCCCTAATTTAGTCGTGTCCAATTCCTCCCCGTCACTAGGGGGCTCCACATTAAGGCTACTACTACCACTCAGCCGGGAGGGCCGAAGACTATCACGTGTTTCCTCCGAACCACGTGACGCCAGCCGACCGCATCTTTTCGAACTGCTCGCTCGCGCACTGTTGGGGGCGGCGTAACACACTCGGAGGACAGCGCTATCCGCTCCCTCCGTTGCGCGAGCTCACAGGTGCCCCTGACTGGCTGTAGAGCCGTGATTAATGTGGGAGCACCAAGTACCTCTCATCCCTCCCCTCTGATGGAGCTCGGCCAATCAGCTCTCTCTAGACCTCCGGCCGCGAGAGGTTACAGCACCACCCGGGATTCGAACTAGCGATCTCCGGATGATAGGGCGAGCGCTTTTAACCACTGCGCCACTCGGAGGCCCAATCCCTGACCCTTTATGTTTAAATAAAAGAACATTTGCCGAACGTCCGCCTCTGCATTTTATGCCTCGCTACCGTACACCCGCAAACTTGTGTGACAAAGGCTCTATTGCGGGATGCTTCTCGTCAATCAGATTAGAGCTAGAACTAAATTTTTGTATAATTACAGTTATAATTATT
The DNA here is from genome assembly GCA_003987875.1 of Clarias batrachus. Lineage (NCBI taxonomy): Eukaryota > Metazoa > Chordata > Actinopteri > Siluriformes > Clariidae > Clarias > Clarias batrachus. The sequence goes on along the minus strand of QMIH01000324.1, from coordinate 164,400 downwards.
ATTATATAATCATAATTAAAGGGCTGACACTGGAGACCCCTTCCATAAATGTAAAAAAAACAAATAAATAAATCACCAAAAACACTACCTTTTCTAAAAAAAATAAAGACTTAAATAACATGAAACAGCCTGCATTCCAAAATGTCTGGTTCTGTTTGAGAATACTAAATTGAAGACTCCTGATACACAGTGGGTGATTGAAATACATTTTCATCCAATTAAAACAATCTACTAATTTCCCCATTTTACGTTGGACTTCAAATGTTTCTGGCACTAGACTGTCCTGTGAGATCTACATCATTAAAGCTGAAATCAGGCTTCGCTGATACGCAGTGTGAGAGCTGAGGCTTATTTTATTGTATTTTATTCATTCAATCATTTATTTATTTATTTATTTATGTTCCTTTTGTAATGAATACATTCTGCCGGAGCATGGTCGGTAATTGCCTGGTTGAGGGGTTCGTTTCAGTCCACTTCGAATTCATCACTTCAATCTGTGGAATGTATTTAGGGCCAGATGAATTAAAGCAGAATTACAAGAACCAAGGACATGATATTAAGACTCACAATTTCCTTTTCAGGTTTTGTTTGATTTTATTAAGTCGATTCATGAGGAATGAAGTGAATGTGTGTGGGAGTGTGTGTGTGTGTGTGTGTGTGTGTGTGGAATTAGCCCTTTCCTTCGCCTCGTTTTACACAATTCACTCTCCCCACCTTGCTTTTTAAGTTTCACAATAAAGAAACACACACACACAAACACACAAAACGGAAACACCGTTTTAACAGGGAAAAAAGAAATCTCTCTGACNTGTGTGTGTGTGTGTGTGTGTGTGTGTGTGTGTTTTCTGAGGAATAGGTGAGGTGAATTCCTGAAACATCTTTTTATGCATGTGCAAAAAACATAATGACTTGTGCACTTCTTCATATGCATACAGTGTACATATAGTATGCATACATATAATAATAATAATAATAATAATAATAATAATAATAATAATAATCTAATACTCTAGTTCTACCTACTGTTAGATGTTCTGTATATAAGGGTCCATGCCTAGAGGGCACTGTGCACGTGTGTGTTTGTTTTGTAGTTTTTTGTTAGTCGACTCAGTTTCCCAGAAGGCACCTTGGTCAGGTGATGCTGGAGCTCACCTGAACCAAGGTAGCTCATTAGTATTGTTATAAATAGCTGGATGTTCTGGGAAACTGGGTTGAGCATTATTACTGTCAGTGGGCATTTGTTTTGATTTAGTTTTGTTTTAGGCTCTGTTTTGTGATGTTTGTGTAAGTGTACTGTGTTGTTTATGTCTATGTTTGTATGTCCCTTTGTTTTGTAGCCTCCAGTGTGCTCCCCTTCTTGCCTCTAGCCCGGTCTCGTCCAGCCTCTAGCCCTGTCTCGTCCACTCTCTAGCCCCTGTGTCCCTGGTCTCGTCCAGTCTCTAGCCCGGTCTCATCCAGTCTCTAGCCCCTGTGTCCCTGGTCTCATCCAGTCTCTAGCCCCTGTGTCCCTAGTCCTGTCTGGTCTCATCCAGTCTCTAGTCCTGTCTCGTCCAGTCTCTAGCCCCTGTGTCCCTGGTCCTGTCTGGTCTTGTCCAGTTTCTAGGTTTCCTGTCCCGTTCAGTCTCTAGTAGTCCTAAGCCCTCGTGTCAGTCCTTTAGGGGCTGAAATGCTAAAAGAGACTGTGTGTATGTGTGTGTCTGCCCAGAGCCCATGTATGTATTTTGTTTGTTCCTTTTTTCATTAATTAAAAAATTTTATGTTTGAACACAACCCCTCTGTGCCCATGCCTGCCCTTTATGCCCACGGCAGTAACACCCACCCAACCTGCCTGTCATACCAGTTCGTGGCACTGTAGTTTAGACAAAATCGGATAAATGCCTAACATTAAACACATATGTAATGCATTGATGATTTTACACTATAATATCAATACACAGACTGTAATGTATACCTAAGAGACATATAAAATGAATTAGAATGCATTGTGCATTCCAGGCATGAGCATAAAGCTTAATGCATGAGTTATGATGTACTGAAGGAATAAATGGTAAATTATACCATACATTTTCTATTTGTATCCTCTGAAACTTTGGACCATTTTAAGCCTTATTGCTTAATTAGATTGCATAATTGCATTTTTTTTTTCTAAACTCGACTCTGAAATAAACTTTATATCTGTTATTTATTTTTGCTTCTCGGCTTTGCTTTGATTAAACTTTTAATTACATAATATGTTGTGTTTACCACGTGTGGGTGTTTATATACTGTATGTACAGTATGTGTGTGCTATACTTTCTGTTATGTTTAATAAAACCACTACAGTAGAGGTTCTTGTGCTTATGAGGTTTAGCTTTGTGCTGCTTTATGCTATTTGATGAAGGCCTTTACCCGAGCTGTGAAAAGCGAGGTTATTGAAAAGATGTGACATTTATGGATCTCACCATACCATAGCGGCTGCATTATATACAAATGTGGTTTTTATTTTTTATTTTCTTCGGTTTTGTCTCTCAGGGTGCATTTCATTCATAACATAACCTTTTTTTTTTTTTTAATCGACCCATACCATGTGCACTTTCACTAAGGTGAATGTTCAAATGCCAACAAAATAACTACATTCCTTAGGTAGCATTAGACTACAGCTTGGAAGATACTCAGAAAACAGAAATGCTTTAATTTAGACAGAGTAAAATTATTTATAGTTAATTCAACCGTAAAGGAAAATCATGGCCAATATGATTATGTACAGTATAGTATCTAGGGGTAAAATTCGAAGTGGAAATTGTTACTGTTTACTGTTAAAACAAGTAAAAATGTATCGAAGTGAAAGTGAAAATATATTTTGAAGTGAAACTCAATATATTTACAATTAAATATATTCGAGTGTTAAAAAGGAAAAACATGTACAGTGGAACCTTGGATTGCGAGTAACGTAGTTTACGAGTGTTCCGCAAACCGAGCAAAGATTTTTAATACATTTTTAATTGGAAACCGAGCAAGTATTAGTTTACGAGCACCGAGTATCATGTATCACACATGCGACTCTTATTTTGACACCGAGCGTCACTCTCTCAACACCCCCCCCTCCCCCCACGGCTTCACAAACACACAGAAACTCTGCTCTGTCCCCATTATTTTCAAAGGTAGGTGCTGGTTCATTTGTTTGTTTGTTTGTTTTTTTTACTTTACAGCAGTGATTCCCTTAGTATGCGCTCATGCCAGGTCAGAGAGATTTCTTTTTTCCCTGTTAAAACGGTGTTTCCGTTTTGTGTGTTTGTGTGTGTGTGTTTCTTTATTGTGAAACTTAAAAAGCAAGGTGGGGAGAGTGAATTGTGTAAAACGAGGCGAAGGAAAGGGCTAATTCCACACACACACACACACACACACACACACACACACACACACACACACGGCGCCTGCGCGCACCAACGGAAACACTTATCTGTCTGGATTTATTTGTACTTTTTTTAAAAGGTAAAGTGCAGATTAACTTGTTTTATTTTCATTTTATAGATTGTATTTATTATTTTTATGTATTTATTTTTTGGGGCTGTGGAACGAATAATTTGAGGTTTCATTATTTCCTATGGGAAATGATGATTTAGTTTACGAGTGTTTTGGAACACAAGCCCACTTCTGGAACGAATTATGCTCGTAATTCCAGGCTCCACTGTATGTTTTTATTCATAATATTAACTCTGTTATTGAATAATAATGTTCGGGACTCAGACACAGTCTCAGTGTTTAAGTCTAGGCTAAAAACCTATTTATTTAGCGCAGCATGTTTGTAAATAGATTAGCCTTAGGTAAAGGAGCAGATCTCATGCAGCTCATGGACGTAGAGTATTCTGGTGAACTGGTATGTTTAGATGCTGTCCTCCCCACTCTCATTGATCACTCAGGTTTGTTGACGGTGAGGTGATCGGTTGCTTTACATCTCAGTTCCCCCTCATGTCTGTGTTTCCTTCTGGCTCTCCCTTTTAGTTATGCTGTTATAGTTAGTCCTGCTGGAGTCCCTGCTTGCACTCTGCACTAAATATACATTCACCTTATACATTATGTGACTGAGACGATACCCAATTGTTATCTCTCTCCCCGTGTCGAGCTATACACGTCTCTCCTGAGCTGCCAGTGATCCAGACCCCCCTGTGTCCCCTGGACCTGTCTGACTCGTCCTCGTGTCCCGCTTCTGTTTGGAGATCTCGTCGCATGGATGCCTCGTGTGGTCTGTCTGGGATGCGCGTGGTGACTGGGGACGGTTCCACTTTACCATGAAGACGGCCCTGTCCTCAGCTGATGCCTACAGCTGTTCTCTCAGGACTTGTGACTGCACTCGCTCAATATTTCAGGACTTCAGGAACTCCCCAAAGTTTTGTACCTGAGCCTCCAATAATGAAACGAGACTTCATATTAACTTAAACACATCATCTGTTATATTGAACGTGTATATCCTCCTAACACACAGTATGAGTGCAGAGCAATCCCTGTTATCCATCATCACCCAGATGAGCATGGGCTCCCTGTTGAGTCTGGTTCCTCTCAGGGTGTCTTCCTTTCGCCATTCATCCTTGCTACCATCATCCTCGGCTTGCTCATCAGAGACAATTACTTCGATTTTCTCAAACATGCTGATTTGCGCCAATGACAATTGCTAAAAGCGGAACACAAATAAAACAGAATTGAACAGGAAACAGACTCCTTCGCTAAATGTTTAACCCTGTTCACCACATCTACAATGTTTTAAATGTGTTATGTACAAGTCTGTGTGAGCGAGCTGTTACTATGGAAACGATCCTGTCTTAACATAGAAAGAGTGGATTAATGTACTGTAAGCCTGTTATTTGTATCTATTTCATTTTTTTTTTTTTTTTTGCTGCTGTTACTAAAACATTAGCAGCTTCTGACCAATCGGAATTAAAATCTGACATTTGCTTGGACACGAAATGTTTTCTCTAAGAAGGAACATTAGAAGCATGGTTGTTTTGCTCATCCGGAGCTCACATTACAAATAACGTTGTGACGTGCGTGTACACACACACACACACACACACACACACTCTGTCAGTGATTTGCAGGGATTAAGCTTTGATTCGCTCTGTCTCCTGCAGGGAGTAAAGCGCCATTATCAACACACAGACCTCGGAGAGAGAGACTCTGCAGTGAGCGAAGGCCATTAGCTCACTCTAAAAAGACTGCTCTATCGCTCCGACTGCTTTTCTACAGTACAGTACATCCTGCTTCTTCATGCACATCATGCCTTCAAAATCAAGCTGCTAAAGATTAGACAGACAAATCGCAAAAATTAGAGAATAAATCATAAGACACGAAGAAAAATAAATGTACACTTCTATCCCTCTATCTATGGTGAGGATGAGCTCATTGGCACTATGGGTGACGTGAAAGACCTGCATGAGATTTAGCTGAAACATGTGGTCATGAGTGATGTACAAAATTGTAACTCTGTAAAGGATTTTTTTTTTTTTTAAAAATCAGTTCACTCCGTATCCACTTAAACCACAGGGAACAATCTCCATTAGCTGGCTATGGCACCATTACGCGTCAATGTCATTAAGGGAGCGAGGTTCATAATTACACAGGCCTGCTTCACAGACAAACTCTTAATGAGCACGCAATTACAGCCCGAGCTCCTGGCAGCTCTCGCACAGCCGTGTGCTCTTCAGCTCCATCCGTGGATATTCCTGAGAACAGTCAGGCTATTTAGCAGATGATTGTGTACGTGTTAAGTCCTGGCTTATTTGCATAAATGCTGAGTGTTAATGATGTCGCACTGGCATGTGGACCAGCTCTAGTGAAATTAGTTAAACTCACATTTGAGTCAAATTTGTGAGTCAGGTGTTTGAACTGACTCACTGAATAATAGTTTTGAGGTTAGTTTTTGAGTCACTACTGAGTTTCACTCACACTCATACATGTCATTTGAGTGAATCAGCTCTTATGATTCAAGTGCTTGAATTGACTCATTGAATCAGAATTTTGTGTTGCACTTTGAATCAGCAGCATTTGAATTTACTCATTGAATTAGACTCGTTAGTTCGGTTTTAAGTAATTTGTTTGACTTACACGTTGAGTCACCTCTTGTGAGTCAAATATTTGAACTGCATTATTGAATCCCGGTTTTGAGTAAGTGTTTGAGTCATTTGCTTAAAGCTCAGTGAATTTGCTCTTATGATTCAGGTGTTTGAATTGACTCATTGAATCAGAGTTTTAAGTTATTCTTTGAGGAATTTGAGTCACTAGTGAGTTTCAGTCACACTCATGCAGTAAATCAGGGGTTTAAATCTGAGTTTTTATTTTTTATTTTTGTCATTTGAGTGAATCAGCTCTTATGATTCAAGTGTTTGAATTGACTCATTGAATCAGAGTTTTGAGTTATTTTTTGAGGAATTTGAGTCACTAGTGAGTTTCAGTCACACTCTTATACATGCCATTTGAGTGAGTCAGCTCTTATGATTTAAGTGTTTGAATTGACTCATTGAATCAGAGTTTTGTGTTGCACTTTGAGTCAGCAGCATTTGAATTTACTCATTGAATTAGAATTGTTAGTTTGGTTTTAAGTCATTTGTTTGACTTACACGTTGAGTCACCTCTTGTGAGTCAAGTATTTGAACTGTATTATTGAATCCCGGTTTTGAGTAAGTGTTTGAGTCATTTGAATCTTCTCTTATGATTCAGGTGTTTGAATTGACTCATTGAATCAGAATTATGGTTAGTTTGGTGTTAGTTTTATTGACATTTACTTGAGTAACAGTGAGTCAACACTTGCCAGTCAGGTGTTTGAAATAACTCAGTCAGTTAGAGTTTTGAGTAAGTTTTGATTGAGTTTAGTTTAAAAAAAAATTATTGAATTTGAACAATAAATCTCAAGTTTAAATTGAGATTAATGTGTGTTATTTTTTTTAATCATTTGTCCAAGTCTCATTGAGTCAGCTCTCGTCAGTCAGGTGTTTAAATTGTCTCAGTGAATCAGTTTTGAGTCGCAATGAATCAGCTGTTCTGAGTCAGGTGTTTGAACTGACTCACTGAATCAGAATTTTACTGAATCACTTGTTTGATTTGCAGTGTGTCGGCTCTTGTGTGTTGGGGGGTTTGAATTGACTCAACGAATTCAAGTTAGTTTTTTGAGTCACATGTTGAGTCAGCTCTCCAAGGTAGACCTTTGATTTGCATGTACTTTGAATTAGCTGCCCATTTCCATTGGGTTTTTAAACGATGCATTTGGCTGTTTAATTTCTTAAAGTCAGCTGTTTGAGTTTTAGGCAATGGTTTAACTTACAGTATTAAAGGACACAAAGATTAACAAGATTAATGTAGAGATACATTAACTTATGATTTGACCGATCAAGAATAGCAAGTAGGCATCTGTATAATTTATAATGAGGTTTAAATCTTAGATTAAGCAGAACCCAGTTCACAATGTCATAACACTGAAACGTTAGAACCAACTATAATCCCAATCTGAATGTTATTCCTTCATCAGGATTACATACTAAATGTAATAAAGAAGGTGATTACAAGACTTGACATAGATCAGCAACTCGAGATGAAAAGAATTGGCCAGCCACTAAGATGATGCTACTGTAATATTGACAGTTAAGACATCACCATCAGAGAGAAATCCTGGAGACACGTACACTCCAAGCTAACTTTGATTCTGTACTTAACCTAAAAGAGTGTTGTCTACGGTGAAATAAAAAAAGATGAACCAACATGAGGCACAGCTAATCATTTGGAACACACAGGAAGGCATATTGAGGAAATGAGTTCTAATGATGGCATCAAAAATAGGCTGTGCATTGGTCAATTGAAGCTTCTTCTTTCTCTAATTTCTAAATCTTTATAAGAAATTTGTTCCGGCAGGGGAAGTTGGAGGTAAAAAAAAAAAAGGAAATAAGGATATAACAACCACATTTGGGAGATGAGACTTTGTTTCTGCAACATTGGAGCATTCTACTTCATGTCAGTATTATCACACTCATGCATCCAGCATGCACTGTCCCTCACACATGGTCTTGAGTACTTCATCTATTCCTGGAGGGCAGTGGAAGCTCAGTTTAATCATAAGGTCAGAGGTTCAAGCCCCAGCTCCATTGGGCCCTTGTGTAAGGCCCTTAACCCTATCTGCTCCACAGGCGCCATATTGTGGCTGACCCTGCGCTCTGACTCCAGCTTCATAACACACTGGGATATGGGAAAAGAAATGTACTGTGCAGTAAAGTTTATGTGCAAAACTAAGGTGTAACTTAGTTTACGATTGCATCACTGCAGATATACCGTGCTGTAGTTTTTCGGATTTGTTGTGCATCTTGTTGTCGGGATGTTCTGCTCAATTTTAATCAAGTCATAGCTGCTCCTGCTCCTATGGCTAGTTCTGTTCTTTTGGTTTTTGGTCAATTAAAGTTTAATAGGTTTAGGAAACTCACACCAGAGCAACAACCGTGCCTCCATCAAATCCTAATAATTCTCTCCAAATGCACCTTAATAACTTGATATAACTGCAACTTTTTAAGGACTTCAGATTTCTGGAGTAAATGTAGAATTCATTGAGGTGTTAGGAAGCACATGATGTTTAAAAGTTTGACCCTATGCTCTAGAATTTTCTATAATGCAACCGATTAAACAGTGAAGAAGGCTTCTGAGTGGCACGATATAAAGGTGTTCATCCTATTATCCAAGCTTGTGAATCTGGCATGGCATACTAATTCTATGTTTTTTTTTTTGTGTTAAAAAACATTGATAATAATTCATAATGGATATTAGTATTAGCCAAATACAACCTTAGATGAACAACAATATACCGTCATTATATATTAAGCCAACGAGAGAGAGAGAGAGAGAGAAAGAGAGAGAGAAAACAAAACAGTTGGCAATAAAAAAAGTAACCCTACTCAGGGCTTAATTTTGGAGAGGGGACATGACATCCCCCCTGCTGAAACAATATATAAATAAAACCACGATCCTCCTTCCCATCCCGTTTAGAATAATAATATATTGTATATAATATATTATATATATATATATATTGTATATAATAATATTAATACAATTAATTAATTTTAATAATATATTGTATATAATATATTATATATATATATATATTGTATATAATAATATTAATACAATTAATTAATTTTAATAATATATTGTATATAATATATTATTGCATAATAATATATTGTATATTCTGTAAAATTTTAAATCAAATATTTAAATTCTCTACGTATGATCATCTATGAACTATAAATAACAGTAATTAGCCGATATCATAAATCATCATAATAATCATAATATCAGAAATCAATATTGTAACGTGCTGCTCACAAGCTCACACAAGTTTGCATACTGTAACTTTTAGCGCTGTTCACATTTCCCAATGGTCAAGAGAACAGATCAAGCTAATCCTCTCAGAGAAATAGAAAATTCAGTTTAATATGGGAGTTTTTCGAAATTACCTTTATGCTTGGGTTTAAAAGGGTCAACATAGATTTTTACAGGAAATGCCATAATAGTAATTTGATCATTTGTGTGCATGTGTGTGAGAGAAAGAGAGACTGGTGCGTACTCATACAAAACTACAATACTATCAAATTAAATCATTTAACGACTAATGTTCATGTAGATTCTTTTTCTACCCTTATAATTCCCCCCAGATGAAAGCCATGGAAAAGATCAAATGAGTTTTGACAATCGCATGTTTTAGTGCATGCATTGTGTTTTGATGGCTCCAAATTGATTTAATTAAGCTTCTATTTTGTTAATGAAACTGTTAAAGATGTGACATATTCCGTTTTGTATGGTTAGTTGTAGGTTGTCATCGTCACCCAAAAACAACAAAAAAAATCTTAAATACTTGATCACACAACCCCTCTTGATTTTTATTTTATTTATTTTTTTACAATTCGACCACTGTCCCTCCTGCTTCGACAAGATTTAAGGGGAAGAGTTGCAGCCATGTGATGCTAATTATCAACAATTGAGTAATCAGTAATCAGTGTGCAGACCTCAATAAAAACGGTTTTAGCATGAGTTAACACAATGCCAAGAGGGAAAGATATAAGCCGGGTATTTTTAAAAACGGAGATTTATCTTCTTAGTTTTTAAAAATAATTCCATCCACATGACCTACGTGTTAAAAATATCTTTGTCCACATGAAAACGCAAAACGCCCTGGTAAGTGCTGTTAGGAGTGTCGCTAATCAACAGGGGGCCAATCGGGAGCCTAGAAAAAACATAATGTGTGAGTAACTGCACTAAAAAGTCCAGGTAACACAGTCACTAGATTACTGTACGTATGTCCACCATTGCACAGAATATCCTCATAAACAAAGCTGATCAAAATAAGGAGACGAGCACACAGACAATTACATCATCGGCACAACAAGCCGAAATCTCCGTTTCCCCTCCACACGACACCACTGAAAACGGAGTTTTGGAAAATCTTCACTTTGGACGGATTTTTCCAAAAGCTTTGTTTTCAATGACCAAAATGGCGTTTGCGTGTGGGCGAAAGATGAAAACCGCAGAGAAAAATCTCAGTTTTTAAAAATACCCGGCTACGTGTGGACATGGAGAAGCAATTGTTGCTACACCTCAATCTTAAAGGGTTATAAATCCACTTTCAAACTATTGTTCATTTAAGGTTCTAGATTATTCAGTGAGAAAAAGTGGAAGTGTAACGTGTTCAGGACAATTTTCCTGTGCAATGCTCAGAAAAAAAAAAAATAATAATAATAATAAACAGCTACATTTCAGATCCTACAGGCACAATTAGAAGAAGACTGAACAAGTATGGTTTTGTTCAGTCAACCAAGGGGTTGCCAGGAGAAAGAACATGGAAGCTGCATTTGAACAAACAACAAGGTTTCTGGAACATGGACAAAGCCTTTGTCCTATGGACAAATGAGATCAAAGTGGAGTTGTCTGGCCTTAATGCCCAGCACTATTTGTGAGTAATACCAAACAGCATTTGAACAGAAACTCCCAGCATCCACTGTGAACCACGGAGGTGGAGGGGCGATGATTTGGCGTTGTTTTGACCTGAACATCATGCACTGATCGAGTCAACCATGAAGTGCTCGGTATACCAGAGTATTCTAGAGGCAAATCTGAGGCCATCTGACCAACAGCTGAAGCTTGTTCGAGATTGGGTCATGGAACAGTTCAGTGATCCAAAGCACACCAGTAGATCTACATCAAAATTGCTGAAAAATAAAAGAATCAAGGATCTGAAATGGACGAGAGTCAATGTCCAGACCTCAACCCATCTGAAATGCTGTGTGCTGATCTTAAGAGAGTTGTACATAAGCGATTGTCCAAAATGATGTGCTAACAGTCAATCTACAAGCTATTGAATCATGGGCTATACGCAAAAGTTTTTACGCACACATGAAGAACATGCAATTAAAAGAGGGGGTACTAAATGTTGAACATGACTGTGGCTGTATTCTTACATCAGTCAAAAATGACACTAGCAAGAAAGGACATCTGTGAGCACAAATATGTGGAAGAGTTCAGGGTGCATTACATAAGGAAGAATGTGATCTACTTTGCTCTCGTTGGTTTATAGTTGGTTATAGTTGTTTCGGTGGAGTTTCCCAAAGAAAGGATGGAATTGGATATGACAAAATTATGGAGACAAAAAAAAGACTGGAATTTAAAGGTTAAAGATGAAACTGTGGTCCTTTCCTGTTTTCAAAAGGAGCATTTTCTGTTCCACATCTGTGCAAACATGACATGGCCTTCCTCATTTGCGAGCGAGTGAAGTGAGGCGATAATGGTTTCTCTTTTCATTGTGACAAGCCTTTTGTTTAATATCCTCTTCTTCTCAGCGCTGAAGATCGATCAAGTGCCGAAATTTAATCTGCGTGTCTAAGCAACCTCTTATCAGATGCTTCAAGCCCTTTATTTGAAGTTCGGGTTTGTCGGGTCTCGCGTCAATTATGTGAGCATAATCTCGGAATCTTGCACGGATTCTTACAATAACATTCTTTTCAAAAACATTGACCCTGTTGATGCTTTATGGGTGTTGGCGTAATAGTGGTGAAGGAGTCAGTCACTTGGCTTTGAGTGACTTGTGTAATAAGACTGCTCCGCAAAACTTTCTGAGCAGTTTCTACACTTGAGTCAGCTTCCTACAGAGATAATGTCATCATTATAAGGAGCTCTGTTTGCACGTCACATGCAGTGCTTGTAAATTCATTCTGATGAAAAATAAATGGAGCCTTAAGAGCATAATTGGCAGTAACCTTTATCTTTGTTTAATTAACAGATTTCATTACTGAGCAGGAGAAAGCATCCTGACCAATAAGAGCAGACTGGAAAGGAAGTGATGGAGGGGGTTTGAGACGCAGTGGTGTGCTGATAAAGAGGTGCTTATCTCCGCTAGTAGAATACATCGCGTTGACAAACACACCACTGTAATTGGGGTAGTAAATGTATGCTTAGAGACCTGTCAGTTTATAGAAAAAGAACATGAAGCGTTCAGCTGATTAGATGTTAGCAAATGTAAAACCTTTAATTTGAATAAACAGTCAGCAGTTTTTCACCAACAATATGCTGGTTATTCATTTATTCAACACTTTAGTCAAAAAAAAGAAATATGCTTGGTACCAGGATACAGACAAAAAACATGCAACATCGTTGCTTCAACTTTGAAACAATCAAGCATGAATTATTATGTCCATCAAAAAATATATGCTGCATAGCTAATGCTAGTGCTCAATTTGAGTAGCTACACACTCCAAATAAAAAAAAAAGTCATTTCTGTGGTATAATACTACTACTAATAATAATAATAATAATGTCAGAGTATTTAGATGTAAAATATATTTTTTAAAACCCCTCAGCTCTGTGCAATACACTGTTCTGACCACTAGGGCCCATATTAACTGAGCATTTCAAAATGACTTTTAGGAACCAGGCTCAAAGTTAATTTAGGACTAGCTTACGTTGTTGGACATAAAAGTTGTTTATGAAGTTTCTTACTCTTACTTTCAGTGAGAGGTAGGACTACTCCTAGGAAAGCATGTGATGTCACCATTTAAGAGAGTAAAATGTAAAGAAATAATTAATAGAGAAAAAATCTTCTCTAGGATAAAAAGTAAGTGGAGGGCAATTTGTGAAAGCATTAATGCCACCTGTCAGTTTGCTGCACATACCCATGAGAATTGTAAAAAAAAATAAATAAATAAAAAATAATAATAATGGTGAATTCTGTGGTAATGAAGTGCTGCTTATAACAGAGAATCTAAAAAAGGGTGTACACTCAAATAATTTTATTTAAAGTGTATAAAATGTATATATTAATATGTTTATTTAAATTTGTGTGCCATGGACGATGCCCACAACTCCATGAATGCAACATGGAATTTTCGTTCCTTTTCACGCAATGTGGTGCGTAAATGTATTAATCTGCATATGATCTGTGGTGCTATAAAAAACAAAGTTTGATTTATTATGTGTCAAACCCAAATCATCTGTGTTTCAAGGCTGCATCTTTACTGTTACTATAAAAAACAAACAAAAAATAAATAAACAAACAAAAACCTGTGGAGACAGGATATGAAATGTTTGTCAAATGCGCATGATGTGTTAATTTTTTATTTTTTTTGTCCAAATGTGTCTTTTATGAGCTCTGTGTGACTCAGTAAACGGCTCTCCTTTGAGTGTGTCTCTGTCTGAACGCCATTTCCTCACTACGCCTTACCAGCTAGGATACCAACAGAGCTCTCCTCTTGTACATTTTGGTGGTAGGAGTAATTTCCTATCTCAAGAATGTTGATAAATTGGTCTTACTTCTTCTCTTAAAAGTAGGACCAAAATTCCATCCCCGACAATCTTTGGCCTGTTATATGCAATTTCCTACTCTGAGACGTTTAGTAAATACATGTCTTGAATTTTAGTATATATCTGTATCTGCTTCCCGTTATCATTAAGATTATTCTAAGCCATGTTGGCCCATTCAAGGTTGATTTTCTTTTTTTTTATTCTTTTTTTTATTTATTTTATGTTATACTCTAAGGGTGTTTTCCAGTTAAAATGCAAAGTAGAATATTATCTCTTCCAGTTGGCCGATTGTGGTGAAACAAAGCCTATATGTTACCTCAAGCTCTGCCAAACCCACATGTGAAAACCCCATTCAAATTCCTTCTATATTTTTAACATGACGCGTGCACAAACAAACAGAGACAAAAATTCTAAAATCCCTCTTCAATGTACAGACATGCCAACATTACAGACTTATTATACAGTATGTATAGATTTTTTTTTTTTCCATGCAATGTACCAACTACTGACATTAGGAATATTTAGAACTACCACTGCACCATTTTTGCTATAAAAAAAGGAACTTCAATATCTTCTATGGATGACCATTTTAAAAGAAAAAGTGAACCACTGGTGCTTGTGTGTGAAAATGAATGTAGGCTGTAGGTCCCTTCAAATGATATAAAATGTGTTAGCCAAAAAAATGTCATCACTGTCCCTAGTTAGACTACAGAGGTTCCTACTGTAGATGGACAGAACCCTCTCAAGCCATGTTAACAACTTAACTGTAAAAGCACTGAGGAAACATCTACGTCTAGTGTGATTTACTGTCTCCATTCAGACTGTTCATAGTTAATAACTGCAACTGTTAGCTAAAATCTATAGGCAGAACTTCAAATAAAAATGATCTTCATTTGTACTCATTCATTTCATTTTTCTTACAGCTTGATATTCCAGCGCTCATCATATTATAACTAATTAAAATCCCACTTCTGAAGTGAAACAGGACACATTTACATGCTAATTATTTTACCAAACATTGTTTGTCAGAAACAAGAAAATATGACAACTTGTGCCACAATTACGTGACATGACTAATGTGTAAGAAATGAAATACACCCCAGGGTTGTGCTTAAAAGTAATGATGAGATACTGGGACTACCCTGACGTTGATTAGCATGGCTCCAAGCACAGAAACGGCGAGAAACAATTACAATTTGATTCTTAATTAAAAAAGCAGCATGTTAACAAGCAAACCACTTGTAGTTCCACTTAATCTTGTCAAATGTTCTGTTAATTCCTGTTAGCGTTCACGTTATAGCAGCTACTACTATAGACAGGCGCTCCCTGACCAGCCTCAGCTCTTTTCTCCAACAACAACAAATGCAGGTTGTCATGTTGTTGAGAGAATGCAAAAAAAGCATAAACTCATCTGTCCTAAAACTGAGTGGAAATCTTAATCACAGCTTTTAATGACACTGGAGACTCCTTTACTAGCTATACGGCTACATGGGAACTAGCCGTTACTAATGGTTTCCATGTAGCCATATGGGAACTAACTGTATTGCTAACCAGGAACTATTTGTGTAGTCATAGGGAAAAAAAGCTTTATGGAATGGAATACGCCATCATTAGAGAAACACTTGTGTTTTAGAATAATTATATAAAATCAACCAATATCTCTGTGCTTTTGAAGGGTTAGTGTTCGTGGACCTTTGCCAGTTCTTCCCCAATCAATCTTCAATCAATCTATCAATCTTGAGACGTCTCTTTGGTTAAAACATTTCTTGTAGCAAAAATTTTAGGTTTTATCATAGACTTTTTTTTTTTTTTTTAGATATGTGGTTTCAAATTTATTTATTTACTTTTCATCCCCTCCGTTCATGCCTTTGACAGAAAACATCACCTTGTCCCACTGTACAACTTTTTCTCCAAGCTTGTACATTAAGCAGCGACTCCACTGCACTCAGGGCCGTTTCACTACAACAGCTGCTGCTTGCTTTTATTTGGTCTTTTACACTAGCTCAGTCAGTCAGCTATGACCTTTATAGTGGACTTCTGCGTACACAGTCGACTTGATTAAGACGTAAAGTATGTGTGGTATCTGTGGATGGTGATGTTAGGATAAATGTACAACCCTTAAGCTTGTTGTGCCTTGCTAGCACTTGAAAGGTGGAATGTTTGGCTAAAAAAGTTGTTCCACGAAGTTTGAACGAACTGAGCATTTCACTACACGCTTCCCAGAACACCATTTTTTTCCACGATTTGATTTCATACATTTTGCTTTCATAAAATCGTTCATAGGCAGCAGTCACAGTTCTTCCTCAATGCTTTTATTACTGCAATCTTCAAGTTCGTGTCTTGTAATGATAAAGTGTTGATTCCAAGCAAAGTTGACACCACTGTAAGCAAAAAGTTCATGTCTGCTTATGTTCTTACCTGATACCTTTGGCTTCGTTCACATCACAAGTTTCTTTAAACAAATCTGAATCAGAACTTTATCTTGATATCTTACATTCATAACCACATTTGGCCCTGAAACCAACCTGATGGTCTTCCTGTTATGCTTTTCATTGTGCTGAATTATTGTATCCTGAAGAATTCAAACTCTGGACTTGTACAGACTTTTTGCATGTTTTTGGAAACCATGTGCTTATGTAATGTGAAAACAGGAAGTACACAACAATCGAGCATGTGATCAGAATTCTGGATGTAGTGCCCTCTGCTGGAGGGGAGGAGTACAACCCTGGGACGGTTCAGGAACATTAAAATCTGATAATAATAGATATCACTGATGGAACTGGATAAACATGAGAATGATACAATCATCTGCAACAGGTTCTATTAAAATTCTATACTCCTTCTTATTTGCACAGCTCTGAAAACTTGTAAGCTTGCTTATACTGTATGCGCTTTTCCTTCTCATGTTCAGTGCAAAGTGTGTGTCACAAGAGCTGC
This sequence comes from Clarias batrachus, assembly GCA_003987875.1. Classification (NCBI taxonomy): domain Eukaryota; kingdom Metazoa; phylum Chordata; class Actinopteri; order Siluriformes; family Clariidae; genus Clarias; species Clarias batrachus. The sequence goes on along the minus strand of QMIH01000324.1, from coordinate 147,663 downwards.
ATCGTCTCACCCGAACAGCATCAGGTATTATTTGACGAAATAGTAATTGAAGCACTTTTACAAGGTAGGAACTGTGTAGAGAAACATCTATGGAGAATATTTGATATTAAATATGCAGGAGCTAATTCAGAAATTCTTTTTTTTTTTTTACACGAGACGGCATGGCGGCAGTTTGCAGAGAATCGCAGCAAGCCTCGTGCATATTTATGACCTCACATCAGCTTCAAATGCTTGCTTCTTCGCTTTGTGTACACTTTCAAAAGAAGACACAAATCTGATTCATCCTGCTACGCAATGTCACCAATTTCTGTAAGGAATAAAACATGACAGGAGCGTACTGTCAGCCCCGCACACATCAGTACTTTTCAATTCAGTATTTTATTTCTCTTATACCATAGCAATATTTTTTTAATAGCATGTAATACTTTTTTTTTTCTGTCAATCCTGGTATAGTTGGCTATATTTCTGTCAAGTTTCTGTCTATTTGATGTTGATAAGACAAAGATGACGGCACCTTCTCATGGTCCAATAAAAGACACAAAGCCTAAAGTCCTTTGTCCTTAAACATGTGACCTGAAACCTACAAGTTGTTATGACATGCTGATGCTAGAGACTCAGGAGTTTTGAGACTCTTGATGGAGGACCAGAGGTTTTGATCAGCTTGAATTTGCAACTGAACACGTCATGCTGTGAATCATTGCTACAAAAAACTGTAGACAGTTTGGGGACCTTGCTGTCACATATATACAGTACAGACCAAAAGTTTGGACACACCTTCTCATTCAAAGAGTTTGAATTTGTATTATGGCAAGAAAAAAGCAGCTAAGTGAAGAAAAACGAGCGCTACAAAGAAACTGGCTGACATGCGGACCGCCCCAGGAAAGGAAGACCGAGAGTCACCTCTACTGCGGAGGAGAAGTTCATCCGAGTCACCAGCCTCAGAAATCGCAGGTTAACAGCAGTTCAGATCAGAGAGCAGGTCAATGCCACACAGAGTTCTAGCAGCAGACACATCTCTAGAACAACTGTTAAGAGGAGACTGTGTGAATCAGACCTTCATGCTAGAATATCTGCTAGGAAACCACTGCTAAGGACAGACAACAAGCAGAAGAGACGCATTTGGGCTAAAGAACACAAGAAAGAACACAAGAAAGAAAACTCGCTGAATGAGAAGTGGTGTCCAAACTTTTGCTCTGTCCTGAAGATTATAGATAAACCCTCGTGCATGTGAAATATTCCATGTTTTTGTCAGGGGTCATACTATAACCTAAAATTTGCATGATGTATTTTACTATGACCTAGGATTAGACAAAACGTTTTGGAGAACAAGCAAAAAAGTTTGTTTTTAAAAAAGAAAAGAATGGCCCAAATGCAATATGGCAGGAATTAACACTCATATCTGTACATATTGAACTCAGCATCATCCACAGAAGCTAAGCAAAAAAGAATCATGCTTTTCATGTCTTAGGGGAATTACTGAAACCCTGGAACAGCTTCTTACCGAAAGGGGTAGCTCACTGGAGTACTGATTGGAAGGTCCTAGGTTCCAATCCCAACCCCACCAAGTTACCACTGTTGGGCGCTTGAGCAAGGCCCTTAACCCTCAGATGTAAGAAGGGAAAAAGATAAAATATAAGTCACTGGATAAAGGTGTCTGCCAAATGCAATAAATATAAATTGTAGATTCCCTATCTCTGTGCCAAATTTGAATAAAAAACAATATGCGCTGCCATAGACTTCCATATCAAACTATATTACTACTACTAAAAATAATGTATTAAACTTTTTTTTTTTTTTTCAAACCGACAAAACGTTAATGTTCAATCTCCACTCTTTACTACTATTAGGCCTCCATTATAACTGCAGCATAAGGCGAATGGAAAAGACTGTTGAATCAGTCACAATTATTTATATGACAGCTAAAACTTAATAATCATGACAGACCCGGTCCTGACGACTTCTTGGCCGTCATCCCACTTTAATTCCCCTGTCCTCCGGCAGAGCTTTTTTTTTTTTTTTTTTTTAAAGGAAGGATTTTAATTAAGGTAAATGGCAGGTAGGAGTATTGCCACAGCGACCTCCTGGGTAATCCAGCTGTAATGAGTTTCATTAGGTACGAGTCACTGTGCTAAACCCAGAGGAACGGTGGAGGCGGCTTTAGCTGTGTTGCATTCCACCCGGAGGTCAAACGCGTTCCTTCGCGCACTCGCTTGCTTTAGGGTTTCATCAGCTTGACATCTCTTTACCGAGACCTGGATGATACAGAGCTTGTCTGGATTTTGTTCAGTGTATAACAGCTGTTTTCATCCTTCATCTCTATCAGTGTTTTATATGAAGGTAAAGCTAAAAAGTCAGGATTTCTGATTTGCTTCATGAAAAAAAAAAAAAAAAAACAACATCTGTGCAAATATTAATGAGGTGAACACTTTTTTTTTTGCCCTCGGCTGACTTTTCTGAGTGCCAAATTATATCTTTACACACCTGATCTACTTGCTGAAATTGAAACAGGCTCTGCGTTTAATGATTTTAGCAGAACCGAAAAAAAAAAAAAAGTTCTTCTCAACTAAAGAGCAATTGCGCTTTTGATATTTGTTTTAGAAGTAATAAATCGGAACCTTTTATAATAATTGAAGAGTTTGGACACAATAAATATGCATTCAAAATAAAAAAGTGAGAAAAAAAAAAGATCTCGGGAACACAGTTGCAAGATTTATTAGAGAACTGTGACTATAAAGATATGCAGGATTCTACTTATTTTCTGCGCAAACCACACAACTAGTCAACTCGGTCCATTTCTAGTATCATTTTCAACACCATAGCCAACCAGGCTGTAATAGTTAGTGATGCAGTAATAATTAAATAAAATGGCAAAACCTTGTACGTCATGTCACCATGTGAAATATGTGAATCATCGATTATCGGGACAAAAAGGTTTTTTCTTTTTTTTTCTATTTTTTTTCTATTTTTACCTTTTAAACTTGTTTCTAACACTACGAGCCATACTGAATTTCAAAGTTGAGTCAAAGTTAGGAGCTCTAGGACACTTCAATAGCCAGAGCTGTGATCTACGCCACCACATATTATTTTCATTCTTGTGACATCCCTATTAAAAAATGCAATAAATAAAAAACAGCAATAATATGTGACGACTTTGGAAGTTGAAAGAACAAGAATTCAATAATGCAAGGGAATGAGATAAATACACTGTTGCCATAAATTAGTATGTACAAAACCTGGGTACAAGATGATTAAGCAAAGACCAAATATGTGTTAATTGAGAAAAGAAAAAAGTAACACAAAAGAATGAGATAATTATGTCATGTCCACTTCAAGGCAATAAAATAACCCTAACCCTAACCCTAACCCTAAGTCTTGACCATGACTACGTAAATCAAAAATAGTAAGACGATAGTCAGAAGTCATGGCCATTACTTTGTAATATGAGGGAAATAAATAATTAAGTTGTGACTATAGCTGTTTTCTTAACTCAAGAGAATAAGATACTTAGGTCATAGAAATACTTTGTAGCATAATGAAATTCTAACCCCAACTTTATTACTTTAAAGAATGATATAATTAAGTCATGGACATTGATTTGTAACAGAAGAAAATGAGATACTAGGTTTTGCAACTTAAGCGTACCTCAAGATAAACTGTGACGAATAAATTTGTAATTAGAGAAAATTATATAATGAAATTATGGTCATGACTTAGTACAATAAAGAAATCTGATTATACGCCATGACATATTAGGTAAAAAGTCATGACCATGACTCTGTAATTTGTACAGTAAGAATAAGGGAAGTCAGTCATAGGCATACCTTTTGTAACATAAAACATGATATTAAGTCATGAGCACAGGAATTTGTAACTCGAAAGACTGGCTGTACTTTTTTAAATTAACAGGACAAGATAATTAAGTCATGGCAATTTAGTGCCATGTTGGAAAGATATACATGACTACATGGTGGTAAGTTGATCATGGCTATGACTTCATGACTTGAAAGAACATTATAATCATGTCGTATCATATTTGTATGACTTGAGGGAACTTAATTAGTTATGAAGTAATGGGCATGATGGAATTAACTCAATTTCTCTTGGTAACACGTCATGACCATGAACATTACTCACATGACTCTTGTTCCTCAACTGACTGAAGTCATGGCCATTCTTCATTTATTTTTTTTTTTCTTTTTAAAGTAGGGATGTCATAATATCTGTGTACAGTAAATATGCCTGGTCAGACTAGTCAGTAGTTAACACTGGTATCTAACAAACACCACATGAATAGCACTGAAGCTTAGTAAAGACATGCCCCTGTCCGACTTGTATCTTGGTTCTGTGGCGCAATGCATTTGTTGTTCTCCAGAAAGAAAATCATGAGTATCCACGGCAACACCTTTTGCCTCTACATGGAACAGGATACAGGAAACGGGAAATGGGAAGGAAAGAAAAAAAGTCTGAAAGTTAGTTGGAAAGTCTGAAGGAATTTGAGGGGTTGGAGCCTTTGGACCTTTATTTTCTTTGCCCCTGTAGAATTAAAATGAGTCCATAGCCTTGAACTCGCTGAGGGCTTGGACTGGGGAGATGTGTTTCTTCTGTGAGCCTCGGCGCACACGGGTCTGACACTCCTCAGGCTTCTCCCTCTTCACCAGCGGCTTCTTCTCTGGCACCTTCATACGCCATGACACGACAGGAGAATTGACTGCCGCTGTTCCGTACACCTTTTGGTACTTGGTGGAAGCCACGTACGAGGCCTTGACGGTCAGGACCACGGCGTTCATCAGATTCTTGGCTGCCTGGATGAGGGACGTAGCGCTGTCCAGCTGAAACAGAGAAGAGGGAGCAAAGTCAGATGACTTTTCCGTGGGTTTGATTTCACCTTCCCTCAGCACATCTTAGGGTGTGCACTTCAATGCAGTGTAACACTAGCTTAGCTGGTAATGACTTAAAAATCAATGCAAACAACATTCAATTTGATATGCTTTAAAAAAAAAAAAAAAAAAGCTGCAGCAGCTTTTTCACCAGTCCAAATCCCTCTATCTTGATTGCTACTGTATTGTTTATGTATTGTGTTGGTGCTGATGTTGCAGGAACGTACCCCTGAGACGATGAGCTCTCCTCCGAGGTTCTGGACTTCAGCTTTGACTTTGCTGCAGATGTTAAGCTGGTGGCAGTAGAGGGCAATTCTCTGCAGGTAAGCCAGCAGGTCTTGCTTACAAGCTGAGTCAGGACACTACGACACAGTGGAAGGGAGATGCTTAGATCTGGACTGGGGAACAAATTTCAAACCGAGTCATGCCCACGCTTCACAATCCTAAACAATTTAGCTTACTGCGCATTTGATATGTGGTAAAGAGTGACATTAATGTGGGTGGAATCTAACAGAAACACAGCCAGGGTGATGACTCAGGCTTGATGTTACAATTGAACATGCACTCTTTACTCCTTTCCTCACACTGCTTTGGATGAAATCATTTAAAATATAGATGGTCTTGTTTGTACAAGCATGTACACGTGTCCCTTGTTTCCTTTGCGCTTCAATGTCTAGAAATATTTATGGTGCTACACAACTTTTTTCGGCTGTGTTACAGAATGACATCGTTGTGGTGCAGATCAAGCAGAAACTCAGCAAGGATGATGAGCATACACATATAAAAACAAAGTAACAATGTGGTTTGGTGGTTTAAGCCCCAGCTGCCCCTGCTGGGCCCTTGAGCAAGGCCCTTAACCCTGTCGGCTCCAGGGCCTCTGCATCATGGCTGACTCTGCTTTCTGACCTCAGTCCCCAAGCAATAATATGCAAAGAAAGACTGTGCAGTAATGTATACAGTATGTGACAAATAAAGGCTTGCTTTAATGTTTGCAGTCATGGACCTACAATGAGACAACACTTATACACTGACCCATAATGTCATCTTGGGATTTCCCTGACTTCCTGTTTGAGCCAAGTGAGTTCCTGCAGGGCTTTAGGGACTATGCAGTGTCCTGGACATCCTTAAACGAGGTCTGAATATTGTAGGTAAACAATAAACACCACTAACAACACGTCTGCTTCCTGAGCATGGTTTCAACCCCTTCACCCCTCATCCAGGTCTAAAAGCACTGACTCACACCTTTATATTAATATTTAACAGTACGAACTTGAAGCAAACAGTGTGTGAGCGGTTATTAATACAACACATCAACACCTGAATCAGTCACATAATCACTAACACTACATCACGTTATAGCTAATCAGAGCTAATAATGATCAGACACAGAGTAAATGTTTGTCAGAAACAGTGGGTGGGAGCAATTAATGCTGTTATTATTGTACCTTGCGTTTTATATCGAGAACAAGTTCAATCACTTTATTCAAGAAAGTGCCTGATCAGGGACTTGAGACAAAAGCGTACGCGTCTATACGCACACTGTGTGCTTTTGTGTGTTCTTTGTCAAATACCAACAATTTAAAGACTTCACACATGCACCGTTTTTTTTCCAGCAAGGTACTTGAGCCTTGATTCATGCTTTCCTATGAAAGAAAGACCTAATGTTAAGCCCCCAAATTGCTGCTGTTTTAGAAACCGGAACCAACAAGGTTAGGTGGGCAGGGGTGGCAGGACCATTTGCTGGTATTAGGTAAAATCTCCAGAACACATGAACTTTCTGCGGTGGTGTGGCTCCATCCTTTGACTCAGTGAGCATTCTGAATAAAATCTTTTTTTTTTGTTACCATTTGGAAGTGTACTGAGGCCACCTCAGATGCACTTCTTCAAGTCATGTGAGTGCTCTTCTCTGACCATTGTTATTCCGTTGTGTTAGTCCAACAACAACTATTAGTCTGACTAAAATTGTACTAATTCGAACTTCTCAATGGCGGACTAGTTCACCCTGATAATGAAGGTGGGAGTCGAGCTACTTCTACCTCCAGAAGCTTAGACATTCCCTACAATGTCTACAGTTCCCTCTACAATGTGTAGCAGCAAAAGCAGCAGCTAACAGTATGGTGGCCTTCATATTACACCATAACCAAGTTTAGTGTGTCTCATTCATACAGTGTTTTCACGGCTTGACATGCTACCGGTTTGTCGATAGCCAACTTATGCAATACTAACAAGCAAAAGTTTATCCATATCGCCACCTATCTTAGCGGAGTCAGACATACTTCGTTCATTGAATTGATTACCCTGCCGTGCTTGTATACTGGGACAAGGACATTCATCCAATTAAATGGCCTCGTCAAGCTATAACCACAGTTTGACTTAACCGTGCATGCAAATGTACTGACTGGGGTGAAGGACACACTAGGATTCCATCCAAACAGACTAAAGGCTTTATGCAAGAAAGCACACGTAAGTATCTGGTTTCACTGGTTCCTCAATTGAAGACAAATCTTCTTCGTGTTGATATAGTGACCATGTTTGACATGATAGGATCAAACCAGCCTCGAGACCTCATACGTCCACATCCTCTATGAACCCCGATCCTGTGTTCCCTCCAGATGGCTGTGAAATGTAAATGCTTTGCTAGCAATGAGGAAGGTTCGATGAGAGGCATGCGAGCCACCTGTTTGGCTTCGTCCACAAATATGGCTGAAATCTGCCAGTAGGAAAAAAAAAAAGGTATGCAGAGATCCAGAACCCTTCTCTCTGATCAGACAACTGAAAGTCTGCTGTGTTGGAGAGAGTGAAACACTCATTTAGTCTTTGGCAGCGTCTAGCACTCGGATTACTCCCCCATCAGCAGGCCGATTCACTTCGAAATTCCAGCAGTCTTTTTTTTTCCCTTTATCTAAGGGAAAAGAAATATCTCACAAGTTCAACTAACACAGCATGTCACTGGGCCAACAATGACTCAGCAGTTCCTTCCTAAACATGGCCTGTGATAAACGGCTGATCCGGCACACCGGCGATGCGTTCATACGGACGATCACTCACTCTTTGTGACACCTTCGTTCTTGAAGCCTTTGTCATCCAAACATCTGCCATGATGGATTGGGTATTAAAAAGGGGCTGTCAGTGCATTAGTGAGAAGCTGCTCATTTGATAATGAACGCAATACCTTCGAGGTGCTAATTCAATTAATACGAGGTGCTGTTTGATCCTGTTCCCCTTTACAATTTTTTTCACTGCCTATTTAATGATGAGATCAGAATCAGGCAGTAATCACAGACGGAGATCAGGATCTTTCTGAACCTCCAAAGATACTTTTTTGGAACTTCTTGCCTGTGCTTTTCCATCGGCCATCAGTTATCTACAAAAGATTTCAGGTGGATACATCTGTTGATAATAATCAATCCCAACAGTAATGCCGGTCGAGGGTGGGGCTAGCAGCACTGCTTGTTGCTGATTGTTTTCATGTATAATGTCACACAATTTCAGCTATAAATGAGCTTTAAGAAAATCCTGACTAATGCAAACCCCATCCCTAACGCCAACCCTAACCTTTGCAGCATTTCATACATCCTACACAAAGTATGTAAACTTTAATGAATTGGTTAGTGTCACACAAAGATGTCACTTAAACAGATAGGAATATTATTGGTGTGGGTTTCTGGTTTGTCCCTGGCAGACAGAAGTCTGGAAGTGGATCAAACAAACTATTTCAGCTGGATGAACAACACAGTGACTTAGCCAATTCCAGGGGACGCTGGGCTTTGGGATACGTCCTGGACGGTGTGGCAATCTATCACGGGGCCCAAGCACGCACTGACTCACACACACATACACACACACTACAGCCAATTTGAAAACGCCAATTGGCCTTCTTTCCACTGTGGAAGGAATCCCATTGAGAACATGCAGACTCCAAGCATACCGACCCGAGGCGGGACTCGAACCCTTGACTTTGGAGGTGCGAGGTCATTAGTTGCAACTGTATTTAGGTTCTCAGTACGCTTATAATCCTATCGCAGTGGTTTTATTGAACTTTTTCATATTTTTGCCAGAAATACATTTAAATTAATCACAGAATTGATTAACAGTAAATCACGTTGTCATTGCTGATATTTAAGGGTTTAAATAACCGTAATAGCATCCGTCCTTTTACTGCAGCTCATAGTAGCAGGTAAAAGGAAATGTCTAATTAAACAATGGGGGGGGGGAATCAATGCTGGACCAGGACTATCGTTTCTCACTGGTTCTATAGATTGAAAAGCTAATGCTTATTGTCTCTCACCTGGTCAGCCACAGCTCGGGCCAGTTTGTCCATTCTGGATCCAGCTTCTGCGATCTTCTTGGCAGCATTGATCACATCAGATGAGTTCTTCAGTGGGCCTTTTCCCCTGCGAGCACACAAACAAATTACTGCATTACCACTGAATCAGCACAACAAGCATCAAGTTTCCTGAGCGCTGGGATGAAAGCTAGACAATGCCTCAGTGACACGCTGGGGGAAAAAGTAGAAAAAAAAAACAGATGGCGAGTGGGGGGAAAGAATTGCACAATACTCTTAACCTGCTGAGATCTGCAATCCTGACTGTAAAATGAATGATATGTGTTCCTCAATAAGCTGAGAATGATGAGCTTTCTGTTATCATTGACAAGCTGGTGTGATGAAACACCATGGGCCACCCGATACCATATTATCACGATATCTAGGGGTCTATTCTATTCGTATTGCAAATCTATTAGTTTTATGATTTTATAAATATCCTGATTCAATTTGTAAAATGTGGTTGAATTCTGAAGAGAGTTAGCAAATCAGTTGCTTGTACTAAGCAGTTGTGCTATTGTGTGCATAGTGTAGAGCGCCTCCTGTAGGATTATAGAGGAACTCCACCTCAAATGCAAACATAATGCATTATAAATAAATAAATAAATAAATAAATACATTGATTAATTAATTAAAAAATTAAACAAAGTTTTTAAGTGACGCGACATGAATGCGCCACTAATAAATCATGATAAAAACCAGAATCAATATTTTCCTCCATCTCTAATTACTACACTATTCTCCAACAGTGGCGCAAAGTTTTATTCCTTTTACTCTCACTTACTTCTCGTCTATACCTCTTTATCCTGTATACATGGTCTAGCAGGTCTGGAGTCTATCCCAGGACATGAGGCTGATACACTCACATACACATTCACGAATGCCAGTTAGCCTAATCTGCATGTTTTTGGCCTGTGGGAGGAAACCGGAGTACCCGAGGAAGCCCACCAAGCGTGGGGAGAGACATACAAACTCCATGCACACAGACCTGAAGTAAGAATTAAACCTTTATTCCTTTTATTCAATAAATAAATTTTAAAAAAGCCTATCTAGATCATCTGCTGTTTCTGAATTTCTGGGAATAAGTTGCTACTATGGAAACCATAACCAGCTGTTACCATCATTAGGCCAAGCAGAATCCAGAAATCAACAGCAGTGTCGTGTACTTTAATAGTTTTCCTTGTGTATTTGTGCGTATGTGTGTGTACCTGGTGAAATCTGTCATCTCCATCATGATCATGCACATCTGCTTGGCCAGCACGATGATATCATTGCCGTTGTCGTCCCACTTGGCCACCTCAGCATCCAGCTTGCTCTTCTCCTGCCGAAAGCTTTCCACCTGCTCAGCGATCTTCGCCTTTTCTTCCTGAGGGAGCTGAGCCATGATGGCCTGAGACAGAAAAAAAAAAAAAGAGAGTGAAAACGAGCGGAGGATTCATTGTGCATCTTTAAAGAAAGGACTACAGGAAAATGAGTGACATTGTTTCACTCCATTTAAAATGATGTTAAATAAAGTTTTTCAACTCGCCAATTAATCACACGGGAGGACCTTCTCGAACCCCCAATGACATCCCAGACTCATAAAGAGCCAATCCAATTTTTTGGCCCTCTGTTAGGATATTAAATTCTCCCTCCATAGCAATTTTTAGGAGGTCTAAAGCGGCATTAATCTTTTTTTCCCCCTCTCTCTCTCACTCTCTCTCCCTCTTCTTTTTCCGGCAAGGTCAACGGGACAATAGTGTTTGTAAGATAAATGTATAATTACCTCACTTACACCGGTCAATGAATTATGCATTTGTTCCATGCTATGTCTAAAAGGTGAAAGAGGCAAAAGAGGGCAGTGTGTGTATGTGTGTGTGAAAGAGAGAGAGATAGAGATAGGCAAAAACTTACCGAAGTTCAAGACGCTATAAATATAAGTGAAGAAAATCACTGCTAGGATTAGGGATGAATATGAAAAGGATTTGATATGATACTGTATGAAGCTCTGAATCACAGGTTAATATGAACATGCTCGTTCCAATACATTTCGGTTTCTATAGTAACAGATCACTTTCACTTTCAATGTCTATAATGTATGGTATTTCTCAGGTTTATTTCTTAAGCTTAATAGACCTTTTGAGGTAACTTTTTCTGACAACCTTCTCTTTTATGGACCTTTCACAGCACAACTTTAAACGTGCCTCTTAATGGATAACATGTTCCACTTGTCATTCCAGTCACTGGTGAACTGGTGATGACGTAAGACTTGTGCAGGTTTCATGTAGTGGTTTAAACTCCAGGGCCCGTATTCATAAAGCTTCTTAGAATTCTTTCAGAGAGCTCCTATCTTAGCCTAAAAAGTCCTAGCTGGGAGTCCTAGACTAAAAGTGATTTAGAAAACTTAGGGTTAGGGTTAGGGTTAGGGTTAGGGTTAGAGCAACTTCTTAGAGCAACTCTGAGTAAGGAAAGTGCAAAAACCTTTATCTTAGTGAGGGGGTGTGGTCGACCCCGTTGCTAGGGATGATGCAGCAAGTCAAGGACTGTGATTGGTTGATAAAAAATAACCTCTGTTAAGGTCTTGCAATGCGCTCTTAATAAAAATAGAATACATGATAATAGAACAGACAGTGAAATCGTATTGTTTGTATATAATGACATTGTATAATCATGACTACAGACGACTTTATGCAAACTTTCTGTTATAGGCTAGTTATCTTATAAGATAATTAAACAGGTCAAGTGTTGAAAATGTGTCTACTTTTGAAGCAACCAATTTCCACACAGTCGTTAGTATATATAAGTTCTCACATTTATTTACCGTACTGATTTTATTACTTGTGATCCATTTCAGATTGATGGGAGCAAAATGTCTCAGCTTTTACAATTTACATGATGGCAGGACAGTCTCTTTAATTTGCACTTTTCGATGGTATGTAGCCAACAATCTAAGAGAGATGGAAGGAAGTAAAAAAACAAGATTGGACAAGATTGGAAAGCAGCGTTTACTTTTAGCTTTACGTCGAGTGTTTGGAGAATATTTCTTCTGTACACCATTTTGTTCTCTATAGAAACTCTTAAACCTCTTAAAAATCCTCCTCTATACTCTTAACAATTTTTAGCTTAGTTTTTAGGGCTAAGATGTTTTGTGAATCATTTTTATCTTTACTAAGATTTAATCCTAAATTTAAGGGAAAATTCTAAGAAAATGCCCTAATTCTAAGATTTTTCTTAGAATTTCATCAGTAGGAGCAACTTTTAGGCTTAAGAAGATTTGTGAATACGGGCCCAGGTCTTCAAGAAACCAGAGCGAAATTGATTTCCGCCTGGTATTTTATTCGTCTGTCTACACCACTCATTCTGATTTAAAATCTGCCATTGCTATATAATGTTTGCAGTACATATCCTCAAAGAAGCATCTCATATCAGGTCATCATGAATCCCTTATTGATTGACAGACCTCAATTCTTCCATGCCACCCATAAGCCTGAAACTACTCGACGATCTACAAAACATCTCTTTAAAACTTGAATGGTGTTTAGAAGCAGAAGCCTCGCAGAGATGGCTGTGGTGTCTGGAAGATATGCTGCGACGAGCGAGCGAGCGAGCAAGCGCTTTTCTTCCTCGTCCTACTTCAGAATTCATTTAACCCAAATCCCTCTTCCAGCCCAACGATAACAAGAGCAGGGTCTCGGAGGCTTAGCATGCCGGCAAATCCGTCCTCATACAAAACCACGCCGACGCACACTCGCGTCAACAGCTCGCGGTTCTGCCCTCGGATTAGGGACGTGCGCGCTCTTCACCCAGCCTCCGAGCACCTTTAAATATGATTTTATTTGAAGGAAATTGTCCGGGGGTTTGGTGTCTAATTTTAAAGCTGACCTGTCAGGGGTGTTATACAATCACGGCGGAGATTGCGAGAGCGTCGCTTGTGACCAGGCAAGTCAGGTGGTCAGAATTCGATTATAGGTTTTATTGTGACTGTGAAAGAAAAATCTCATCGGTGCAGCGATGTGTACATGCACGCATTTATTTTCTTTTATGCCCCAAACTATTAAACAAGTTCAGATCAGTTTAGTTACATATTTAGTATGATTTCTTTTTTTAAACACCGATCATTTCCACTGGAGTATACTTTGACTACGGAGTTTGATCTACAGAAACCTTTTCTTGAGATGGTACATGCTCCATACGTGACCGCAGCAAACGATTAAGATTTGATGGGGGAAAAAAATTTGGTGGTAATTTGGTGGTCATCTCCACCCTTTTCCAGCTGCATGACTTCATCACTGAAACACGAGCTCGCCCGAGGTCACCATTGTTTTGAGGCTGCACCAGGTGACGAAGCCACAGTTTGTCCACCAGACAGAATAAGGGTTAATAATGGACAGACTGGGACTAGTTCCAAAATACCACACTGCTGCTGTGGACCTAAACATCTCAGTCTGTAGATTTGCGCTGCTGTTGTAATCATAAAGCCTGCCTCATGCTTATCGTGAGAATTTTCTTTTTGAGCATGGTTCCTCACAAGGTTTCCAACAGGAATCTAAATTTCTGTACACTTCCATTGGGACGATGCTAAACGTTAGGTTGAACACCAGTGAAAGTGAACTCACCCTTGCACTCTGGCCAGCAATGAGCTGGTCGTCTTCAGTCTGGACGCTGGTACGACTCCGGGTGTCATAGTCTTCTTGCTCAAAGTCAGAGTCATCCTCCAGCTCTTCAGGGGTCTGAACGGAAAACACAAGCACAACTTTATAACAAAATCCAGACGCGAACACAAGCCAAAATAGAGTTTTTCGACAAGCGATGTTGGGGCCCAAGCACCAAAGATGTCTTTTAACGAACCAGTATACTGGCATGATGTACTTGAGAACAGTGGCACACTTCCTGTATATCCTTATTCCATGCTGACCAAAGGTGAATATGAATAAAATGAATCTGCTATAAGAAGTATTTCAAATTCAAAAAAAGGCTCTAGGCTAAGATAATGGATGTGATTTTGGAATTCGCTTAAAATAAAAGCCTACCAAATATGGTACATGGTGCTAAAAACAAATGCTTGCATGTACTGTAAGAAAAAAAATGTCAAGGGAGAGTGCTTTTGAGCCCAACGGCTATATCGAGGTCTGGTCTTTTGCCAAGTTTCTGCTAGTTTACACGCATACCAAGCAAAACTTTAGGAGTATTACTACTACGACTAACACTACTACTTCACATGACAACTCTACAGGGGTTGAATTTCAGTTGAGCATGTTAGTGTATACATATATCATATAAAATTACCCAGCTACTAAACATTCAGTGACATACTGTATATCCCACTGTGTCTTGCATGTCCTTTTCTATCTCCGGTGTGTGTGTACTGACAGTACGAGCAGTGTGAACGCCCCGTGCCCTTCTCTGAACAAAAAGAAGCTGTGAGCATTCCTAAAGACATGTCAGCTATTCCAGCAGACAGCTCGGCATCAATAATTCACACCGCTCCGGTTTCATGCCACTTACATCATTGTATTTTTTTTTTTTAAACTCTTCCTTGCTCTGTGTAAGTGTGTGCACCGTAACCAGAAATATTATATCACTCCTAATATCACATCATACAGTAAATGAAATGCTTTTCTCCTATAATTCTGAAGATGTATTTTCAGCACCATCCGGACTCTAGATAAACCAGGCTTAAAGCCTAGATGCTGTCCAGTAAAAGACAAACTACAGGGATAAACTGGATGAAACAGTGGTGCTGCCGAATCGATATTAAAGTCCTTTCATTCTTGTTCTATCTATCATACGCTTAAATGATTAGGAATCCCTGCGGGCTCCAGTACATAGAAATTATTTTTTCGTCTTTTCTGTGCACCAAATATTAAAAAAAAAAAAAATTCTTCTTTTATTATTTTTGTAGTTTTGTGCTTTAAATCATTTGAGCTCTGGATTTTTTTTATGAGAACCTCAAGCTCAGATTCTAATTCAATAAAGGAACAAATGAATGAATGGATATTTGTTTTGCTCTGCTTAACATTCGCCTTACATGCTGACACACCCAGTACCAGTCCAGTGGAAGTTTCCACACCTACTAATTCAATAGTTTGATAAACCCTACGATGAAGCTTGCTCTCATGAGGAGCATTACAGTAATGGAAGACCAAGACCTTTGAAGATCTTAACTGATTTATTTTTTTCATTCACAAGATTCAGAAATTAAACCACTTACAACCTCAAATTAGAGACCATGTGATCGCTACACCGAGCTGAAGTAGCAGACAGATCTGGTGATGAGAAGGTATGCAAACGTTTGACTGGTACAGCATCGAGGATGTTGGTGGGGAAACAAATCCCATCATTAGCTGACGGAAGCTGATGGATATTGGTTTGCTACTCTACAGAACCCTTAGTAACGTGTGACTGCGGCCACTCATCAGCTGCCAGGCTGTCTTCTACTTCTTCATCTTTTTCTTCATCAGGAACAAAGACCAACAAAATGCAAGAGCTAAAAGAAAGACGAAGCGGTCTGGCGACTAAACAGCTATGCTAATGGGTTTAGCGGGTAGCAGTGGCCACACAGCTCCCAGCCAGTCAGGCATGACAAACGAGCCGAGTGTGTCTTCACTCTGCAGAAAGCAGAACTCCGCTGCTTAATTATCCTCGGCTTCTCCCGCTCACTGCCAATCCACAGCTCAACTTTTCATAGCTGTACTTCCTGACAGCATTCTCATGGCATCTCATGGTTCCTCTGGTGCATTCGTTGGCCTTAGTGATGTAGCTCTTATATAATATAATTACCCTAGCATCTACGACCTATAAAATATATCTCATTGTCGGCCTTTCGGCTGCTCCTGGAAACGGGTCACCACAGCGGACCATCCGGGCAGCACATACAAGACTGGCACAGGTTTTACGTCGGATGATGCCCTTCCTGACGCAACCCTTCCATTTCATCTGGGCTTGGGACTGGCTGTGGCTGGGATTTGGACACTGGCTTGGAATCAAACCCGGGCCTTCCACATGGCAGGTGAAACATTTAGTCTTGTAGTGTTGCTTGGCATATTGCCAGGGCTGGGGGTTCAAATATTGCGTCCGTTCTGTGTGCATGTTTTCCTTGTCCTAATCAGGTTTCCTTTACTGTCCAAAGGCACTTCCAAATTGCCGGTAGTGTGTGGTTAAATGTGTGAGTGTGTGTGTGTGTGTTTGCTGTGTCCTCTAATGGGTTGGCGCCCTATCCCGGATGCACCCTGACTCCTTCTGTTAGTTTCCTCAGACAGGCTCCAGGATGACCAGAATACATGATGATTGGATGAATACATGAATATCTTTTGCAACAGTGCCAATAATTATGGATCTGTCTGAAAATACACCAACAGGTTGAATTAGGTTTTTCAGTGTCCTGCATAACACACCTTATTCACTCACGTACAACAGCGCTTATCTTGTACAGGTTCACTGGGGCCCTCGTGCCTCCGCCAAGGGATCGGGGCAAAACACGGGGTACGCCCTGGATAGGATGCCAGTCCATAAAAGGACAACAAGCGCTTACACAGACAAGAGGCAATTTGGACTTTGGAGAACATGCAAAACACCGTGGACACAAACCCTCAACCCTGGAGGCACGTGGCCACAAACCCGTGTATCAACATACACACTATGTTGATACACTTTATTAAGCTTAGGTTATATATATATATATTCATGTCATGTCATTTCAGGCTACAGTATATAATAAATTATGATATAATATAATAAATAATATAATAAAATATAATGTTGTAATGCATAATAGAGTGCTACATTTACTATGAGCTATACTTCCAACCATGGAAAGAAAAAATCCACTGGATGATGCATTCATAATGCGTTAATCATATATATATATATATATATATATATAATGTTTTTTTTTTTTCTGGTTAGAGGGAATGATGTAAAGAGTATTGATGAAAGCACACAAGACAGAATTGACGTGTTATGACACCATCATCAGCATTACAGATCATCACGTCAGGCTGGGAACAAATAAAACATTTTTGGCACATTTTAAAGTAAATTTGAAATAGCCGAGCGGGAATTCATTTCCTACACACACACACACACACACACACACACACACACACACACACACACACACACACACACACAGAGCCTGCCTCTAATGAATTACTCTACAAACAACGTTCTCCTTTCTTCTCTTTTCTTCTTCGACTGCTATTACTGATAATAATGGTAATAATAATAATTTATCATAGAGGCTGAATAGACGCGATAATCAATTATGTGTACACGTTGCTGTAATTATATGTAGGAGAATTTATCAAAGCCAATATTTCCATAGCTAACAGAATGATGGAACAATCTCATTGAATATTTCAGGGTATAAAACCATATGTAGAAGTCATTAAAAGTGCTAAAGGACCAGATGTACGCCGGATAAATGGAGGCGCCGCGGCGTCGTTATTGTATTATTACAGTACGCCAGATGTTACTAGAAATAAATAAATAAATAAATAAATAGATACATTATTTGCCTTTGTTTATGGAGTGATATTTGTCTGTTTCTTTCTTTCTTTTTACTTGTCTTTTTTTTTAAGATTGTTATAAATAACTGGCTTTTGTTTTCAAATACAATCACCACTTGCATTGGAATATAAATTTTATTTTATTTTATATATTTATTTAACTTTGATGTAATTTGGCCTTTCTCCCTTCAAACCACACTGTTTAAACTTACGTTAAGAGTTCCTATGTATCCCTAATTGCCATAACATGTCAGCTAGGATAATAACGCTTTATGAAACCTGGGATAAGTTTTTATAGATGCTTACATACAGAATAAGCATATGATATATTATAATATATTTACAGAAATGCATTTTAATGCATAATCAGACACGCTATAGAAAAATCTTTAGAATAATAACAGAGCAACCAGAAATGTTATAATGTCTAATCTCATAAAGTATGAACGCTCCGAAAGGCTCTGTGACACGTTATAGTGCATTATGATCTTCCTTACGAACAAGTACAGAATTAGAATGTGTCACATTAAAAATGTTTGTAAACCTAAATGTTATAAAGTCCTTCAGATTCTAATACTGGCTTATTCCAGAGAATAGAAGGCATCGTGCATGGGGCATACATCCTAAACATACAGTATTTATAATGCGTTATGTAGACAGCGCTTGAAACTTGGGTGATGAATCCAAAGGAAATGTTATAATAACATGTACAGTAGTACAGGTAGTTGACCAGAGCCTGTGCATTATAATGCGTTATAAAGTGTTACGGAGGTTGATATGCTATGAACAATTATACAAGCTTATTCCAGAGACCATAAGGCATTATACCTGTACATACTGTACAGAATAAGAATATGAATGTATTATGACGCATTATTATTGCACTAGATTCTTATTGAAATTATCATATGAAATGTACCCAAAGATTGAGAAGTAATTTTCCCTAATAATGCAAGGATATACAGTAAATACACTGTACGGTATGTGTATATATAATTATAATGAGTTAGTAATGCGTAAAATCACTGTTCGTGCACGCTCACCCGTATCATGAGGACGGCTTTCCTGATGTCACGTACACCGTCGTAGACCAGACGTGAGGCGTCGATGAACTCGTTCTCCTCGAAAGGTTGGGGTGGGCTCGTGCTCAGAGCCTCAATGGCCACCTCGACCTGCTCGGCAAAGCGCGGCATTACTACAGAGAGAGAGAGAGAGAGAGAAGGAGGAAGAGAAGAAAGGTTCAGATTCCAAATCTCCCCAAATTCTTTTAGCTTCTTCTTCTTCTTCTTCTTTTTAAAAATTCATTCCACCCATGTAAAATATGCTTTAGGAAACGTCTGCAAAGTTGAAAAAGCTGCAGTTCCCTGGAAGCTGGTAATGAATGAGGTGGTGTGCTGTGAGACGCGGCTGGTGGGAATGAAACGGGCCCTGCGCTGGGCTGGAACGGTCCCGAACCTGATACGGAGCAGCAGTCAGATTTCCACGGGAGCTGTTTAAAGGCATGAGCTTTAAAGAGACACAGAAGAAAGGAAGCAGGGCTGCAGCCTGCAGTGTGGAGGACGAGCTCAGTGTGAATGCAGACAGCTCATGATGAGAGGAGAAACCCCAGTCCAGCTAATGGCTTTAACCAGGAGACGGAGAGCAGAGCTTTTACATTCCTAATAGAGCTTTCAGTACTCACATAGACATTTCGGGTAGAATGGGCTCTCTCTCTCTCTCTCCTTCCTTCCCTTTAATTTATATCTCATTCCATCCTTTTATTTCTTTCTCCATCATTCCTTCCTTTCTACTACATTCACACAATGTTTTGTGGATGTGTGGGGAACATGGCTCAGTGTTTTTGAGTCACATGGACTTGTACTGTACAGTAAACACCGCATGATGACGTTTCTTTGAATATTATGTCCCACACATGGAAGGAGTCTCCAGTTTCAGCTCTTTGTCACAGTCATGATTAAAGCCTCATCATCTTGGCGTGTAGTAACAACAGTGACGACAACAGCGACAAGCTGCAATCTGTAAACAGATTAAAACGATAAACGACACCTCATTCATCCTGACGTGTAAAAGCAATAAAACACTTCAGGATTTTATTCCAGAAAAACAATAAACATCGAGTTGGTAGCAGTAAAAAGACCAGTAACATGTTTTTCCCTGCTGTTTTGCGAGAAAGTGAAGCAGTTGGATTATTTATTTTTTTTTTTTCTTTTTTGTCCTGCAGCCTGCGGTGAAATGGCAGCTCAGGCATCATGTCGGCTGCTCATTAGGTTGTAATAAGTCCTGAATCGTTCCTCATACTTTTCTGCTGCTCAGTGACATGGAGTGTGCTGGACTCCCCGAGCAGTAAATCTTCAGTGTGTGAGGTCCAGCTATAAACCCAGTCCTCTACACCAAACATTGTGCACATGTTTTAAGCAACAGTGAGATTGATATTGATCATTATTGGCTCTGGTTTCACCCGCACCAATCAGAGCATCACTAGCCAATCATAGGTAGCCACCAGGAAGCAAGGAAGGAAGGAAAGAAGAAAGACAGAATGAAAGAATGAAGACAAGCAGGAAGGACGAAGGTAAGACAGAAAGGAAAGAATGTAGAAAAATAAGAAGTAAGGAAGAAAAACAGGAAGGAAGGAAGGCAGAAAAGAAAGAATGCAGACAAACAGGAATGGATTAAAAGAAGACAAACAGGAAGGAAGGAAGGAAGGAAGGAAGGAAGGAAGGAAGGAAGGAAGGAAGGCAGAACGGGAAAAAATGTAGAAAAACAATAAATAAAGACGAAAAAACTGGAAAGAAGGCAGGAAGGAAGGAAGGAAGACAAATAGGAAGGAAACAAGGAAGGAAAACAGGAAGCAATGAAGGAAGGAAAGAAGTAAAACAGAAAGGAAAGAATGTAGACAAACAGGAAGGAAAGAATAAAAAACAGGAAGGAAGGAAGGAAGACAAATATGAAAGCAAGAAGGAAGGAAAACAGGAAGCAATGAAGGAAAGAAAGAAGTAAGACAGAAAGCATGGAAGCCAGGAAGGAATAAAAGAAGACAAACAGGAAGGAAGGAAGGAAGACAGAAAGGAAAGAATGTAGACAAAAAGGAAGGAAGGAAGAAAAAAACAGGAATAAAGGAAGACAGAAAGGAAAGAACGAAGACAAACAGAAAGGAGAAATGTAGAAAAACAATAAATAAGGAAGAAACAGGAATAAAAGAAGACAAACAGGAAGGAAGGAATAAAAAACAGGAAGGAAGGAAGGAAGGAAGACAAATATGAAGGAAGGAAGACAAACAGGAAGGAGAAAAATGTAGAAAAACAATAAAGAAGGAAGAAAAACAGGAAAGAAGGAAAACAGGAAGCAAGACAGAAAGGAAAGAATGTAGACAAACAGGAAGGAATAAAAGAAGACAAACAGGAAGGAAGGAAGGAAGACAGAAAGGAAAGAATGTAGACAAACAGGAAGGAAGGAAGACAGACAGAAAGGAGAAAAATGTAGAAAAACAAGAAATAAGGAAGAAAAACAGGAAGCAAGGAAGAAAGGAAAGAATGAAGACAAGGAAGGAATAAAAGAAGACAAATAGGACGGGAGAAAGAAAAAACAGGAAGGAAGGAAAGAGAACAAACAGGAAGGAAGACAATAGTAAGGGAAACAAACAGGAAGTTTGAAGGAAGTAGGAGGGTAGGAAGAAAATATTTAAATAAATGAGAAAGCCAATAAATAAAGAACTAAATAGCGAAACAGATAAATAGGCAAATAATTAGAATTCACTCTATGCTAAGTATGAATATTACCCTATACTGTATATATATATATATATAAGGAAGTAAAATAGAAACACAGGTTGCTCGGTTACCGAAAAACTCAGTAAGCAAGCAGGTTAATTAACATGCAAGTCAATGAGGAAGGATTGAAGTTTGTACATAAATATGAAAGCAACAAATTCAGCGATAGAAACGCTGCAGCTAAATAAACAGTCAGACGAGTGTGTAGCAGGTGTGGGGTTGACGGAGTGATCAGTTAGAGTGTGTGATTCACTTACGTTTTGTTTTACAGTAAAAGGGAAATAAAGCAGACGAACGCTGTCAGTGACACGGCAACGCTGCGCTTTTTTACAGCCTCGCAGCAGTTGATTTCAAACAATACCGAAGTTGCGTGAGACACGAACCCTACATCACAAGGCAGCTGGGGCTTTTTTTATTCCTTTTTTTTTCTTTTTTTTTTTTTTTTTTTCCTACAACGCAGCAGCTGAGATAAAAGCTGTTTCCTCTCATCAGCGAGCGGCCGTGATGGAGTGTAATTTCAAAGCACTGGATCCACAGCAGGAGTGAAATCTCCATGTTCCCTGTGACGGGGACGCGTTCGCGCTCAACGTGGCGTCCATCAGAAGAGAAATTGCTGCCTTACACAAACTGACAATAAAGTGTGAAAGGTGCTGGTGGAAAAGACTGATGAAAGATGAATGAGCGTTAAAAGAAGCAACAGGTGGCAACCTGAAGTCTCTCGCGCTCGCACCGACTTCCTGTCTGGCTGCAACGTTTCCTTTCACTCCCCTCACACAAAGCCGGGACGTTTCTTTTTAAAACCTTTTTCTTTTGAAGGTCCGGGGCTTTGTCGCGGGGGGTCCGTTCCATATACAAGGCAGGGAAAAATGACTGCTTTATCATTATCGCGGGTTTAAAAACTTTAATATTCTGCCTGTTTGGAAAAAAAATGATCTAGTCTTGCAGTTTTTTTTTTTTTTTCTTCCAATGAATCTCCAACGCAGTATAGTGCTGAGCCAACACCATTCGTCTTAATCCACCAAGGAACTGGAAGTAGACGCTTTGGAGACACTATCCATCTACCTTATGGCACGGATACCAACCAGCCTGAAAGTGGCCGTGTAGTGCAATGCTTCGAAAAAGTATTCTTCCTGATTTCCTTTTTTTATTTTTATTTTTTTGCATATTTGTCACATTCAAATTATTCGGATCACCAAACACATTGGAATATTCCACAAGGATAACCCAGTGTAAATAAAATATGCAGTTTTTAAATGCTGATTTCATTTATTAAGAGATAAAGCTGGCCAAAACTAACAACTGTAACTACTGTAACTATATGGTGGAAAAGTCATTTAACTCAGCTTTCCAAAAGAATCTGGTTAATCACAGTTTATTCATCATTTAGCAAGGGGGCAATTACTTTTTCACATGAGGCCAGGCAGATTTGGACGGCGTTTTAGAATGAATAAATGAAATCATCATTTAAAAGCTGCATTTTGTGTTTACTCAGGTCATCTTTGTGTAATAATGAAATTTCTTTGATGATTTCACAGATTTTTCACGCAGTTACTCGTCGTCTATACCGCCTGGTCACATGGGGCCTGGAGCTTATCCCAGGAGTCTAAGGGCAGGAGGGCGGGGTACACCCTGGACGAGGTTTCAACCCATTTGAATTTCACTCACACACACACACATTCACACACTACAGGAAATTTGGGAACACCAATTAACCTAATCTGCATGACTTTGGACTGTGGGAGGAAACCGGAGTACCCGGGGGAAACCCATCAAGCCCACGGGGAGAACATGCAAACTCCATGCACACAGAGACGGGAATCGAACTTGGCTGGGAATCGAACCCGGACATCTCAATGCAAAAAATAAATAATAAATAAATAAACAAATTTCACAGCTCTATACATAATATAGTTAAACCATACACACTCTCAATTCCAAGCAATCAAGTGGAACATCATTTGTTAATGCTACTGTGGTTCATGCCGATTTGAGTAGACCTATTTAAAATGTCAGACAGGTTCTCCAAATGGAACCTTTAAAGCATTTAACAGAGGTACTTCAGTCGGGCAGGGGTGGCTTGGTGGTTAAAGTGTCGGACTACTGATTGGAAGGTCCCAGGTTCAAACCACATGACCATCAAGTCACCACTGTTGGGCCCTTAACCCACAACTGCTCAGATGAATAATGAGATCAAATCTAATTCGCTGTCTGGATAAGAGTGTCTGCTAAATGTCAACAGGTAAAGGTCTACACCAATGAATCAGTTCCACATTTTGTAAAATACTCATTTTTTTTATAAACGACCACTGAAAAATTCTATTAAAAAATTTGTATACAAACATACAGTAAGTACTTGACTCTGTCATCCTTAGTAACCACCTAGTCACCGAAGTTTAAATTAGGCTTTCCCAAAATATTAATGAGTTGACTGAAACATAACCAAGTAAAAAAGAAAATTGAGAATATAGTAGGCAGGTCTAAACCAAGATATCTGTGTCTTCTGTAGAGGTCTGAATTTTGGTAGAGTTTCGATTTGATCTGATTTTATTTTTATTTTTTTTCATTCGTTACAGTCTTCGATTTGACTCAATAATCCTTAATGTATGATTTGTCTCAACAGCTATGTTTCTTACATAAAAAAATTAAAAAATAAAATAAAACTAATACAATAGATGTGAGTCTTCCAAGGAAAATAGGTGAGACACTCTAGGAAAAAAAAAATCCATTAGAAAGGATGGTTTTAGAGGAGTTGTGGATAGAATAAAAGCGTAACACCGGACTGTATAATCTGTCAATGTTCTGTTCCACACTCCAGTCCAGTAGGTGGCGCAGCTACAGCACAACACACTCATCTGACATCAACTCAATAAGAATCGGGAATATTTGCGAAAGATGAAAGCGTCACGTGGTTCGGAGGAAACAGTAGTCTTCGGCCCTCCCGACTGAGTGGTCAAAGTAGCCTTAATGTGGAGCCCCCTAGTGACGGGGAGGGGAATTGGACACGACTAAATTAGGGAGAAAATCTGGGAAAAAATAAATATATATATAAATATATATATATATATATGACGAATCACAGAACTGGTTGAATTTAGTCCTAGAAATGTTCTCGGGAACTGTTTGTATCTGCACATCTACGACTTTTCAGGTGTGCATCGCATCACCTCGAGGACCTTTGAGGATTTCGAATTTATTTGCATGTAAATTATCTTTAAAGGAAAAGTGAGAAGGATTTCAAATGAATCAAGTGTTAGCACATGAATACTGACAGCGCCAAGGGAGGATTAAATATACAGCCCAATTAAAAAAAAAAACTAAAAAAAAAAAAAAACTGGAGTGATGTAGTTGAGGTTGAGGAAATGTCATTGTCAGAATACACACATACACACATACACACACACACACCATACTGACATCACTGACATTTCTACATCTTTTTTTCTTCTTCAGTATTTCTGCCAAAATCAATTGTGAGGTTCATATTTAATTTGAAAGAAAAAAAAAAAAAGAATAATAATGAAAAACAGGTTTGAAACTGATCAGTGGCGGTCTCAGGAAAAGTATTCATGAGGAGAGACAGAAAGTTTATATATATATATATATATATATATATATATATATATATATATATACACAGTCTTTAAGATTTATACATACTATATTAAGTAAAACTTTAGGTATTCCTCTACAGTGCATCTCTCTCTCTCTCTCTCTCTATTCTTTACCTTTGCTTTCCAGACAACTCATTGTCATTCAGCAGGCATCTTCTCTGCTCCGTCTTCTCACAAAGCACCAGTTACTCCTTCACCAGCTCTAAACAAACTACTCTGTGTAAATCCGGTCAGGTTGTCCGTGCCCACACATGTCATGGAAAGATGATAAATTGTCCCTTAGTAAAAGTAAAGTGTGTGGTTCTGCTACACGGGTAGCGCCTCACCGGTTTCAGACAGCAGCTTGATGGACTCCAGGACGCGCTCGGTGTACACGCCCGGCTCGTAGTTCTCCATCTCGGCGTTGATGATATGGACCACGCGAGCCGCGCGACCTCGAATCGCCCCTGCCGTCCTGTCCAGCGTGTCCACATCGCCCTCCTGGAGAGCTATCACACACTTGTTCACGTCCTCCAAGATGTGGTTCTCTAAAGAAATAAAGGTGTGTGTGAGTGTGTGTGTGTGTGGGAAATAAATTAGAAGTAGGAAACAAGCAAACATGATCCCAGATTGTGACTTTTACTTTATATCAAAAACATACACAAGTTTGATCTTATTTATTAAACAAAACACTTTAGCAACACAAGCAAAAAGACTCCTGCATAGAGCTTATTAGGAAGAGACGACGAAGCTGTTAATTAGTAGGACCAGAGTTCTTTGATTAATGCCGTGCGCAGTTTTAAACAATTAATGTGCAAATAGGGGGAAATAAAAGGGGGAAAAAAACCTTTAATCAACAGAGCTGATGCAAATTTTGAGCTGTTTAAATGTAAAAAAAAAAAAAAAACTGCAAAAAGACTGAAATAAAAGTGCATTGAATTATAATTAAATGAATAAACAAATGCTGACAAAATCGTAAATACATTAGACAGCAGTTTAAACCTGACTTACAGTAAATGAGGAAGTGATATGGATAATTATTGATAAAAAAATTACAAATAAATTAATAATAATAATAATAATAATAATAATAATAATAATAATAATAATAATAATACAAGTAATAATCATAATAAATAAATAAAAACTCCTGTTTGGAGTGTTTTCCTGGTGTTTACTGTTTCATGGTCAATTCTAATTAAAATAATGTAATAAAATAAACCTGTACCTGTAACCCTACAACATATTCAGGACAGAACATTTTACATAACACAGTGATAAACTGTGACTATTTATTATTATTATTATTATTATTATTATTATTATTATTATTAAAAATGATTCATTAAATGAGACCAGAAGCCACGTTGTTTATTGGACAGATGATAAGGCTAATTATTGCTTTATTATTCAAATAGATTTTAATAGTTATTTAAGAGGAAATAAACTTTAATAAACTGTCATTATTATTTTTTTTCATTGATAAATGGTGACTTTAACAGTAGGTGTCTTTTCAGGTCTAAACATGTCACGTGCTTTCACATGAAACACAAAGCCCTTAATTTCTCCCCTTAACAGACCTGAGACATTTGCGTTTACCTGAGACGGACAGGAAGTCATCGACGGAGGTGATGTCGTCCACAGCCTCGGTCAGAATGCGCACCTGCTTCTCCCATTGGTCTTTAAAGACGTCCATGTTGTCCTGAGCCACTTTGCTCTGGGGACGAGCCGCCAGCGTGAGCGCAGCATTAATCACCTGAGTGAAGGGTGGAACAAATGAGCACCAACGCAAAGTACAAGAAAAAAAAAAAAATAGAATAAAACATCTCCTACAGGTTCCGCGTTCTTAAGATCTAAGGAGGTTTTAGATTAGACAGGCTTGCGAATTAGAAATAATATTCTACCTACGTCACAAAGGGCATGATTTTGAAAACACAAACAGGATCCAACATACGTAAGTATAATGTGATAAATATATATATTCTGTCTATTAGCAGATGTTCTTTTTTATGGTCATTGCCAATACTGTATTTGTAACACATTTTAGTTGAAAGAATTCAACCGTCTTTGGTCCTGCTGGTAAAAGACAGACTGCCAATAACGTAAGCACATCACGTTATATGTTCTAAGGCAACACACGAACAAAGAAATACTTTATATGATGTATAATCTATGTCTGTGACAGCTATTGCAAATCCAACATCCAGACTTTATCAAGCTGGCATTTCAGAAGACAGACTGGAAAGTGTAGATAAAAGCCGATTTCTACCTTATTAACATCAAGATTCCGACTTAAAACAAACGCAACATGCCTGTCCAAATCACTGTGGTAAAAAGAGTACATCCACCATCCATAACACAGGGATCTCATGGCATCATTAGGATATGCAGTCTGCATTCAAAATACTGTAATATTCATGACTTTTTGCCTCCTTGTTGGCACGGTCATATCTGAAAAGGCAGTCTCCAAAACCCAGGACTGACGCGTGAGCACACAGGTGAATTAGTCTGAAAATCAACAGTATAATCCAGCGTCTGCTCCATCATCACTGAGAGGTATGTCAAGCTGAATAAACTCAATCACACAAGAACATTTCACATGGACATGTTATAAAACTCATCAGCCTTTCTGTTCACTCTACCACACACAGCGCAGTGAGAAACTCACACGCTGACATCAATTCATTTTCTGAGTTAGTTAATGACGTTTATTAGCTCTGGTGCAGTTGGTACTGTAGTACTGGGTCTCAGCCTACCAGAGGATTTTAAGATGCTGTTTTACTTTAACTCTGTATAAGTTTCCTCTGTGTTCCCCAGTGTCCTTTCTACCCCAATAACATTGCGCTGTGTGGACAAGGAACTCTAAAATGCCCTCAATGTGCAAGGATTCCTGGCATCTCATACAGGGGACACGTCTACCTCACGTCCAGCATTCCTGGGATAGACACTGATTCCACTGTAACCCTGATCAGCCATAACAGTAAACCCACTTTTTTGGGGTTCCCATTGTGGTAGAGCTACTCTGACCTCTTGAGGTGTACCTCAGGGGTGTGCCATGGTGTCTATTGTGAAATTGTTCTTTCAAAGTTAGGCCACTTTTTAAATTTCACTAAAAATCATTAGCCACAATTAACTTTCTTGCTTTTTTCTTCATCAAAATTCCTACATGTACTTTTGATAAAATGGTCCTTTTTTTAAATTCACTTTCACACTGCTAACGCTATGTCTATGTTTGTGTAAATGTTTGATTCGTTTTTTAATGATTTTATGATTAATACAATTTCATATTGAACAGTTCAAGCACATGGACAAAGAGTCCCTAATTAAATTTCCATTCAATATCAAGCTAATTATTACCTAATCATCATACCTAGCTGTGCCACGATCATTGTGTTTCCCTCTCAGTACAATGCTTATTAATAATTGCTTGACCAGCCTTTTTAAAAGAAATCCTCTGTTATCATTTAATAAAGTTTTTCTTTGCTACATTATTATAATTAATTTATTAAGTAAAAGAACCCTGTTGCCTATAATTTTTTTTCAACCTTCACAGAAAAAAAAAACAAAAAAAAAAACACACTGACTCCAGGTGTACTTTGTCTTTTGCACAGACGAACAGAATCAGGCACACGTCAGGAGAACACACATCACCTTTCTCTCCCTATCCACGGTCATTCATTCAGATCTATTATTAACCTGGAGCCCTGTTCTGTAATGCATGGCCGTAACTTTCTCCTCAACTCTGCTTTGTCCAAACACTGTCAGAACAAGGCATGGTGATGCACAACTAACAGAACCGAGGTGTGCAAACAGAAAAGAGATGACATGTGGAGCATCAGTGACATTTATCCTGAAGATGGCCAGCATTGAGGTGTTGGCATACGTGTCTGAGTACTGAATTTTATATAACATATTAAAACTTAAACCTGGGAAATAATGGGCAGCAAGTGAGAAGGTAGTTCTCAAAGTTGATATGTTGCAAGTGTAAGAATCTGTGTGACATTAACACAGGCTGGATTATGATGGTTAGATGACAGGGGAGGAGCACTCTTGTGCAGAGCAGGTCTTGTGAGGTGTTCAAGGAATCCAGGGGTTAGTACCTACCAAAAGTGATCCAATCACAGACAAGCAGTGAACCAGAGACGAGGTCTCTAGCAGCCAAAGCACATGGAGATGCATGCAGAGCAAAGGGTAGTTCTGGTCCACAAACTTCTGAAAAGTGAATACTCAGAACACTGAGCTTGTATAAATACTGACTGGTCAGGGTGTCCATGCTGACCTGTGTCCACCACTTCGTCTTTGAGCATCAGAAGGTCATCATGTGCCCTGGTGGCAGTGTAATTCCCAGAGCCCAGTACTGCTGGGAAACCTTGTGTCCTGCCATTCATGGATGTTGATGTTACTTTGACATTCACCACCTTCCTAAATGTTGTTGCTGACCGAGGTACACCCCTCATGGAGATGATGTTCCCTGATGGTGGTGGCATCTATCAGCAGGATAATTCGCCCTGACACACTGCACACATTGTTAAAGAATGGTTTTAAGAACATGACAATGAGTTCAAGCCATTGACCCGGTCACCAAATTGCCCAGATCTCAATCCGAGCGAATTAACTAAACCCTGTATGGGCAGAGGCGCTCAATCAGTTAAGGCTGTGCATTACTGGGTTTCTGATTAGAAGGTTGGGGGATTCAATGTCCAACACTGCCAAGTTGCCACTGTTGAGCCCTTGAGCAAGGCCCTTAATCTGCTCTCTCCTGGTTGAACATGTGCTCTTCCTAACTGTAATATGCGAAAAAAATATTTTCACTGTCCTGTAAGGTACATTTGACAAATAATAAAATCTTGTGATGCTCTGGTTTGTGAGACATGCTTTCAGTATTTACAATATAGTATCAGTGAAATATATATATATTTTTTTATCCTGAGATGCATTTCTGTAACGAACATGGCAACCCACACAAACATGCATTAAACTAATCACTGACAGGCAACAGTTGACCCTGTGTTACGTTTCAAGCATGAGAAACTCTTTGATCTCTCATTTCGCCAGAGTCTGTGTTTCTCGCAAGAACTTGTACAATACTGTTCCGCAGTGTATAACGGGTGAGAAACACTCAAGATAAATTGGGTTGGCTGTCTGGCTCCTTATCACTATTGATCAGTAAGGCACTATTTTCTCTTCAGGAAGCCATAGAACTGATTTCGGTCAACAGACTCGGACTAGTTTGGAGTTGTCCTTGTATTGTATATACAAAATATTTCCTTTTTTTTAATATATATTTACAAAAACCTTTTCTTCCTTTTCATCATATCAAAACCTTCTTTACTTTAATCTGTTTCAGCACCTTCATGCTAATAGGCGCAGAGATTAACTTGATAACCCATCGAACATTTTCTCCCTGTCTCTGCCCAGGTAGCAGTCAGGATTTTATTTCTTCTATGGATGTTAACTCTTTCCACTGACGCCTACTTTGAATGAATCATTATACATGACTACCCATGCTTTGTCGAGGTCATGTCAATGAGCATATACAGTAGACTATATTCTTTATCAATAGAACTTCGCCTTTGCGTTCCTTTTTCAAATAACAAAGTCATCTCATGTTCTCTTTTGTCCCTGTGAATTTCTTAATGATTGACTGCTGCATTTATATGAAAACTCAACCAGCAGATTAAAGTGAACGACTCGCGAAGAAATGAAAAGCGAGACCTTGTATCCATCATGTTGATAAAAACGACTGTTTTCAAGCATCTTGTCTACAGATCTCAATAATTCTCCACACATGACAGTGTTTTGCCTCTTATTTTCAATAATTTATTCTTCAAGGAAGACTATCTGATCGCATTTTTTTTCCATAAAATGTATCTAGAGTCTAGATTTTTGTGCTTCAATTGACATCTCATTTCCCTATCCATATATTAACATTCAAAAGTACATAATATCCGAATAATACAGTCGCAGTGAGGAGGTAACATACTACATACAGGCGTTGGACAATGAAACTGGAATGCTGGCCAATTTCGTGTTGGAGGTTTCATGGCTAAATTTGAGCAGCCTGGTGGTCAGTCTTCATTGATTGCACATTCCACCAGTAAGAGCAGAGTGTGAAGGTTTAATCAGCAGAGTAATAGCACAGTTGTGCTTAAAATATTGCGATGCACACGACATTATGTGAGACATATCAGAGTTCAAAAGAGTACAAATTGGTGAGCGTCTCGCTGGCGCATCTGTGACCAAGACAATAAAGCTTTGTGATGCATCAAGAGCCGCGGTATCCAGGGTAACGTCAGCACACCACCAAGAAGGACGAACCACGTCCAACAGGAGTAACTGTAGATGCAAGAGGAAGCCGTCTGAAAGGGATGTTCAGGTGCTAACCCTGATTATATATGAAACACATAAAACCACAGCTGTCTAACTCACTACAAAATTAAATGTGCACCTCAACTCTCCTGTTTACATCAAAACTGTTCGTCAGGAGCTCCCCAGGGTCGATGTACACGGCCGGGCTGCTATAGCCAAACCTTTGGTCACTCGTGCCAATGTCAAATGTCGGTTTCAATGGTGCCAGCAGTGAAAATCTTGGACTGTAGACAATGTGAAATATGTATTGTTCTCTGATGAGTCCACCTCCACTGTCTTTCCAACATCCGGGAGAGTTACGGTGTGGAGAAGTCCCAAAGAAGCGTACAACCCAGACTGTCACATGCCCAGAGTGAAGTATGGGGGTGGATCAGTGATGGTTTGGGCTGCAATATCATAGCATTCCCGAGGCCCAATACTTGCGCTAGATGGACGCCTCACTGCCGAGGACTACCGAACCATTCTGGAGGACCGTGTGCACCCAGTGGATCAAACATTGTATCCTGAAGGCGGCGCCGTGTATCAGGATGATAATGCACCAATACACCCAGCAAGACTGGTGACAGAGTGGTTTGATGAACATGAAAGTGAAGTTGAACATCTCCCATGACCTGCACAGCCACCAGATCTAAATATTATTGAGCCACTTTGGGGTGTTTTGGAGAAACATGTCCCTTCACCAGAATCACATAGTGACCTGGCCATTATTTGGCAGGAAGAACGGCTCAAACTCCCTCTGGCCACTGTGCAGGACTGTCATTCCCAAGACGAATCGATGCTGTACGGGCCGCAGAAGGAGGCTCCACACCATACTAATGAATTATTGTGGTCTAAAACTAGGCGTTTCAGTTTCATTGTCCAACCCCTGTACACGTATCATTAATATAAATGTCATTATGGATGCCAATACTGGGCTTGTAATTAATTATTACATTGAACTGTTCATCCGCCGTCCTCATTCTCCGACAAATTGAAAACCAAGGCTTTATTTATTTTTCGGTTTTCAGAAAGCAACACAGGAATGAAAGTATTCATAAAGCACACTTAATGTTTGGTTGAACATCCCTAAGAAAGTTTCAAAAGCTTTTGGCTGCCATCAATAAACTTCTGGAGGAATTCTGGGGGTTTTTTTTTCTTCGACCAACCATCTTGCCTTAATTAAAGCTTTTAGTTTCTCTGGAATAGACCCAGCTTTTAAGTATGTTTCACAAATTCCGACAGTGTTCAAGCTCAAAAATCTTAAAAATTAGCCAGCTCTATCCATATTAAATACTCGATCCTGTCCAACTTACATGTATAACCCTCCAGCTTATTTGAGGTCCCTCCTTCTTTATGAATCTACCCACTTTGTGCAGTGCACTGGTTCCACTGGCATTAAAATAGCCCCAAAGCATGATGCCGCCACCACCATGCTTAACAGCTGCCACAGTGTTCTTGGAGTTGAATGACTGGCCTTTAATCTTCCAAACATACCTCTGGTACAACCTTTCCTTCAGAAGGCTTTTTTCTTGGGCGTGTCATGAGATGCATGTAGTCAAGTTTAAAGGTATGGATTTTGAAGCAGATGCTCCATTTTTAGACAGTAAAACGCTTTTGACTGTAGACAGTGACCCTGGTGTTCCAGCAGCTTCCAGTTCCTGTGTCGTTCCTGACCATCTGATCCCACTTCCTTTCAGCTGATGTTGATACTTTGGGTTTTCTTCCAGACCTTCAAAAAGGTTCCACCTCCCAATACCGTGGATGTATATACAATTATCTGAATAAAACTTGGAATCTGCAGTTGTCTCAAAGAGACATTACTGACTTGTACATCTACCAACATCTTTCTCAGATCTGGACTTAGCTTCTTCAACGTTCCTGTTGTACTGTGTAGGTCAAGCAATGAGTGCTGGCACCCTTTTTGTAAATCTTGATAGAGAAAATACCAGCTGGAGTCCATCATCATCACACTAGCTTTGGGATTGACAAATTAAAAGACACTTCAGGAATTTCAGCACCACTGAATTAATGATATAAGTAAGTGCATATGTATGTTTTTGATTTCATAAAACCCCAAATATATGAAACATTGTTCTCCAAAGTCCTGAGTAGATAAACAAACAAAAAAAACAAAAACAAACAAATAATAGTTCATAGAAATAATTGGACGCCCAAACCTGATGTGAAATCCATGTTCATGATGTAAATTATAACAGATTTATTCAATTCTGTCACATCTGGTTTGTTCAGTATTGATCAAAAACTACATCTGGAATTCTGTGCAGCTGCTGAGTGGCAGTCGGCAAAATGTTAAAACCAGTGTGAGGACAAAAGGACTCTTACCTGAGGACACAGGCTGTCGATCTGTGTAGCCGCCATGCGCACCAGCTTCACCCCTTCCTCATTGTTGGAGATAGAACATGCCAGATTAGCCACCTGAATATAAGAGAGAGAGAGAGAGAGAAGGAGAGAGAGAGAATATTAGTGAGAAATTGGGTTGTACGTAATGGCTTATTAAAATACCACATGAACAACGAGGCAGTCTTGCCATTTAGTTGCATAAATCCTGGGGAATCTCTCTCTCTCTCTCTCTCTCTCTCGCACACACACACAGACATACAAAATCCTCGTCCTCTTGCTGTTCATGTCGTCAGTCGGCAGCTATCAGTACGGCCTGCGCTGCTCGGGATTTTATGCCTGACTTGTAAAGGCAATGTCAGGGCAAAATATGTACAGAGCTTTAGAGCGCGTTCAAGTGTTAGATTAGTATTTGTTATTTCCCCGCGTGAAGAATGTGAATTTTTAGGCGACCCCCTGCCCCCCTTCATCACCATCACCTCAACACAACCCTTTTTTATTTATTTATTTAATTATTTATTTTTATTTTAATGTCCACCAAGCTCAAGGACATTAATGGCCCACGACTCTCTGCTGTCTTTTACGTAGGAGGCGACGGCTACACAAGCTACTCGCAAGGTAAGTTGCCATCGTGAAACACAACCACCCGCAAAATGTCACCGGGTGCATGGAGAGAGGCCTAATTGGAGCCCATTTGGTAAGTCGGCAGTGATTAGCTGGCTGCGCCAAGGTCTGTGCTACAGCAGAGTCATCCTCATTACAACTGAATATTCGAAATGATCACGTCAGTGTGTGGCTCGACCGCTTGATCCGAAAGCACATCTCGGTGTGTAATTATACTAGCAGATGTCCTGGGTAAAGCAGAACGCCATGGCAGCTAATTTTGAGGCAGAACATGATCGACAGGGACGCTGCTACCTGCTACCTATGGTGCGTCAGGCTGGGTTATCTGCACCGAGTTACACACCACATCTGCTAATAAACGCTCTAACACTGAACTCTGGGGTTAGCCTAATCCATTGCTGATTATTCTTTTATAGCAGCGCGCTATAAAGTGTTTTATTCCTTACATAAATAATGCCTTCACAGCAATGTTAAAGTTAACTTAAAAGGTAATGTTCTGGTTATGAACTCCTCTTAAATGCTAATTCTGATTAGATAATTGTTAATTAATGCTACGCAGCACACTGGCTTAATGGTTAGCACTTTCGTCTTGCACCTCCAAGGTTAGGGTTCGATTCCTGCCTTGGGTCTGTATGCATGGAGTTTGCTTGGTTGGTTTCCTCTGGGTACTCCAGTTTTCTCCCAAGACATGCAGATTGCTAATTGGTCTTCTCAAATTTCCCATAGTGCGTGAGTGAGCATGTGAATGTTGACTGGAGGTTCTACAATGGTTGTAAAACCTGAAATAAACTCAATGCTCATCATCGACCTGCAATGTTCATGGCCTCCACAGTCCCTAGTTGGACTACAGAGGTTCCTAGATGGATGGAATTCGTGCTAGTTTTGAGTTGAGGACTGGGTTAAAAGAGTACTATTGGTATATTCCTAGCACTGAGCTCTCTGTGGGTCCAGTTTGCAATGCCACCAAATGGTGTGCATAAATCTCACTCATGATTAAAACATGACCGAAATCCTGGAAGCCTTCAGCCTGAGAACCTTAGCAGGCCTGCTAAATTATACTGAAGCTATACCGAAAAGTGTACGCAAGACAAAACTGGTGCTCCAGACAGACCCGCCATCATTACATTTAACACCTTACTCAGTCATGCGAACTGAATGTGTGCGAGAGGATTTCTGCTTCTGACCAGGTTGTCCATTGAAGTTCTTACAGCACTATGATGCATCTTCTACCCTTGAGAGCAGATGAAAGAAGAAAGCAAATGCCTGAAGATGGAAGGATCAGGGCTGTGAGAAGAGAGACATTTAAAGAGTTGAACTGAGTGCCTGAGCCATCTGTGCTATCAGAGAATTTTTGTGAACGTCTTGAAGTATCGAGACCTCTAGGATTTGCAGGTAAACCATAATCTCCTACTGCAGACGTGGTTTGGAAAACAAAACCATATCGTCTTCTTCCACTCTGATTCTAATTGCATTCCCAGTTTTCTGAAGAAAAGCCACGCTGCGGCACCCAATCCAGTCCAAAACTGGAATTCGCAAGAATGTTATTGACTTTTTTTTTTTTTTCCCCTTTCTGAAACGAGGCCTCATGCGACACCAGCCAGATTGCCAAACCCGTTTTAATGGTTTCGTTGGCAAATAGAGCGAATCTAGTGTTGCACTCAAGATGAAGAAAATGAGTCTCTGAAAGCAAACGCACAACATGGTGTGACATCGTTGGGTTTTTGCCATCAAATTATTGATTTTTTCTTTTTTTGAGCTCAGATTTCAGTAGAGTTCAAGATGATAGATCAAAGGTGTCCAATTTGATCTGAAATGGACTGGTGGTTTTCATTCCAAGCAAGCAGGAGCGCCCAGATTACCTGAATAAACACTTGGAATCAGGAGTGCCTGCTGATTGGCAGAGTGTGCCATTCCTGCTTTTTTTTTTTTTTTTTCTTTTTTTTTCTTTTCTTCAAATTATTGCATGATAGACTGTAAGAAAGCACCGGAGCGTTTTTGGGTTAAGCCTGTAATGAGTATTCTATGCAATGTAAAGTGTCTTCTTTATGTCAGATTATACAATGATGATCCTCTTACCACAGATCTGTGATTTAAAAACGATTATTATATTCTGCTCATGTCATCTCACTCAGCGTAATCCGGAAGTCACCTTAAACAGGGAGGTTTGGGTCGAACCAGGACTTGTAATGAAATTCCTGCTGGATGAAGAAATAAAAGCGATTGACGTTCATAGAGAAGAGTTCAAGCACAATATGGTGATGAGACTCTGGATCCCACCGCAGTCATTCCTGAGAACATGCAGAGAGTGGAATGGTTGATCCTTCAAAATCGATGGATGATTTACCAACTTGGTTTATATATAAACCTGGATCTGCAATGTGGACAACGGTTTAAATAAAGTGCTGTTAGATCATGCTGAGAACATTTTATGCAACAAATCGAACCTTATATCTGGGAAGAAAGAGACGCAACTGTCTGTGGGAACTGTACACACGATCGTTCACCAACACCACTTGCACATTACAGGAGCTCGGCTGAGAGTTATCGCCACATGCCCCCGTACACTCCAAACCAGTACCACTTATTTGGGCCATTAAGGGAGTTCCTGGGAGGCCAGCGTTTCAGACGTGAAAACTTTCTACCTTGATGGTATCCAAGCACCAGTGAAACCCTAAAATACATGTAAATGCATTAGTGTAGCCTGGGTTTTCACTCTCAGACAAAGTGACTTAAATACCTTCCTGTTTAATTCAGACTGTGCATTCCACCACAAATTGTTAATCAGACATATTTTGGCAGGCACACATAGGTTAGAAGTATTTCTCCCCAAACAAAACATCACGCCTTCAGGTCTAGCCAGTGCTCAACAGGAAAAGTAAATATGCCGAGCGCTCACTAAGACATTTTTCTTCCGTGGCAGGAGTTCTATGCAGTAGCACCTAAAGAAAGAACTAGAAGATAGGAGAAGCTGTTTGCCTGACTGCTCTAGCCGATCGCCTGCCATGTCCCTGGACGGAGCTTAAATAAATCAGACTGACACCATGGCCAAGACTGAGGAGCGTGGCCCACTGGGGAAGTGCAGAATCAGGGTGCTAAGTGCATCCATGCCAGAGCTAGTCACAAATCCTTCCTACATCGTCCCAGCGGTACTGAGCCACAAGGTCCTGGCTGTAAAACAGACAGAATCAGGCTTATATATATATATATATATATATATATATATATAT
>QMIH01000324.1:73320-91061 GCA_003987875.1 Clarias batrachus | reverse complement strand
TTCTCTTGTATTGTTTTGCATGTCATGGCCTGGTGTTTTATTGTCTCATATTATTATTATTTGCTCTCTTATTGTTTTGCCTCATATTATCTCACTTTATCTTGTATTATCTGGTACTAAACTGTGTTGTCTCATATCATCTCATGCTCTTTGGTATTGTATCATCTTCTTGTTTTGTATTCTTTCATATTCTATTCAATTGGTACTGTTGCATTTTACAATAGTCTCATATCTTGTATCATCTCACATTGTGTTGTTTCATATTGTCTTGTGTTATCTCACACTGTATTGTCTGGTACTGTATTATCTCACACTGCATTGTGGTGTCTAAAAACAACACTCATGTATTGTCATGTATTGTCTTGTAGCGAATAATCTTGACTGACCTCATATCTTTTGTCATTATCTCATCTTGCATCGTGAATCATCTCGTATCACTCAGTACAATCTGGTAGCGCATGGTATTATCTTGTGTATCGTCTCAGGATATATTGTATTGTCTTGTCCTGTCTTGTCTCACATAGTCTCTTTTTTTTTTTTCCTTTTTTTGTGTTACTCTAAAATGCCGCCTGCTAGTTAGCTACACACAGAGGCTTTGTTCTGTTCCCTGCGTGACTTAGCTAGCAGTATCAGATCCCACAACGAGAACCTGGAAGATACTCTGAACCATTTTGTTTCCCTTCAATCCTGCTCTGCCTTCCTCCTGCTTTCTTTACTTCCTCTAACACCATGCCTTAGAGACCTCTCAAGGGGAAACTTCAGAAAATTTATGTTTAATTTGCACACAGAGAAGTAAACAAAGTCATTCAGGTTTGTTGTGATGAAACATATCATTTTAGAGAAATGGACGTCAACCCGAGTGGGAATTATTCACAAAAAGCATGGGTCTGAAGGGTTTAAAGCCTCAAATAGCAACATTACACAAAATTATTATATAAAATATGCAGTTTTATGATTGCTTTGTGACACGGTAAACAAGTCAAGCTTTTCCTTTGGAAAAAAAAAAAAGGTCTCCTCAGTTTTTTTCTTTATAATAAACGCTTCACACCTCATCTATAATAACGCTGCATTCGCATGGCGACTTTAGTGACATTAGTTACACTGTAAGTGGAGAGGTTTACAGTGGTATAAACGTGTACATAACGTCAACACGCGTAATCATCAAATCGTGGGCTGAGATGAATCAATGTGTGGAGAAAAGAGAGATGGAATGAAGGTAAACAGACCAGCAGACAAATGTGCTGTGAATGAGTGTTTAAGTGTGTGTGTGTGTGTGTGTGCGTGTGTCAATGGATGGATTGGCACCCCTTCCAGGCTGTACCCCGCCTCGTGCTCTAAGGCTCCTGGGATTGGCCCCCTCCAGGCCCCCTGCAACCCTGGATACACGGTAAAGCCGTGTAGATGATGAGTGAGTGCGTGAGTGATCTTAGTGTGGAAGTATCAGTAAAACTGAATAAAAATACAAATAAAAGTCATATTAAAAAGTTATTACTAAATGTCTATATTCCTGTATATTACACTGTCAATTACATGTGAATATTCAAACATTCAAAACAGCCCATTTACATTTTTTTTCTTATACTTTTATTAATTAGTATCTAAATTAGTCTAAATAAACATTATAAATTAAATGCTCTCTACACACTATTAAATCATAAAAAAAGGATTTAATTAAAATAGCAACATTGTATTACTTGTATTACTTTTCATTAGTGATAAATATTGAAGGGCAATCCTATTATTATTATTATTATTATTAGCATTAGCATTAGCATTATTACTATCTTTATTATGATTATTAATATTTTTATATTTAATTAGATTAAATTTAATTGGATTTCCAGCTTTTTCAAACATGTTCATGTTAATTAGAGCTTAATCAATTCGTGTTAAGGTTAATTATCCGGTGACTGACTTGAAACATTAAACTGAGAACATGTTACGGAACCCGTGACTAAACCTGTGCTGACTGCAAAGGAAGGAGAAAAAAAAAAAAAAAAAAAAAAAAAAAACTAGACCCCAAGAACAAATGTTGTTGAAGGAGGGCAAGCAAGTGTGAATTAGCCCTGCTGCGAACAGCAATAATATTTTTTGCGAGGACTTGACCTCTGATAAATTATGTCTTGAGTTTAATAAGCTATCAGGAGCTAATATCAGCGAGCCGCTAGCGTCCGACCATTCAGCTAATTAATTAGCAATAAGTAGAGGGTGCAGCGACCGCGCCGTGCTTTACTCTGGGTTTGTAGCAGAGTAAAAGGTCGTGCTCCGATTCACACAAATGATTTACTTTCAGTAATAAGAGAACCAATGAAGTTTCATCTCCTCTGTGAAGAGATTTCATCTTTGTTAGCATCCTTCATCATCGCCGGCTCTTCACCTCAGCGACCAGTGCAAATCTATCTAAAAAAAAAAAAAAAAAAAACATAAATGAAGTGGTGGATTTGATTAATGAGCTTCACTTGCGGAGGATCGGACCGTGAACGGGCCATGATCATCCGCTTCAGCCTTAGAATTTAAACATGACTTAGAAAACCTCTCAGTAGTACTGTACATATCTGTAGCTATACTTGGGGTTATGTAGAACAGGTCACTGAGGTGAAGAGCCGGCGATGATGAAGGACGCTAACAAAGATGAAATCTCTTCAACTGCCATCCACAGTCACCAGTTCTCAATCCAGTAGGGCACCTTTGGCATCTGCCGCAACTCTGTGATGCTCTCATGTAGATGTGGTAGTTACGTTATTCTAATTGAGAATAGTGCAGTTACTAAAAATGAAGGACTGAAAAGTGTAGTGTCTTATGCAATGTCTTAAGATCAGGTTAATGTTAAATAATGTGGTCTTATTGGTCACCATTGGCCTCTACGGTCCCTAGTTGGACTACAGATGATCCTGGATGGATGGATGGATGTAATATGGCCTTAATCCTTAGACTGCCACATGTTTTTAAAAGTACAGCACTCTGCTACTGCCTATTTTTTTTAACTAAATGAGAACAGGTTGTGTATTGATGTTATATTGATGTTGACTATATTGACTTTCACTGTCACTTTGGAAACTGCAGCTCCTGCTGCTATCACCAAACTCTGAATCAATCTTCCTGTTTTCTAAAGCATAATCTGAGTCAGGATTGTGCAATATTTCATTTAATACCACAGCTCCGGTAAAGCATTTACTTCTACATGACATTTTTTTTTACAACATAAACACTTCCAGTAAACACACAACATCTGCATATGCACCCGAAAACCGATCTGTCCATTAGACAGAAACCTTATGCCCTTTCCTGCCTAAAAAAAATCCTCTGCTAAAGAGTTACTTGTAACCAATAGAATATTGGTTACCCATATGATATCATTTATTTACAAATGAGAAAGCCAATCAGTGACACGTAGACAGGGTTCTGGGCGGAATATCTTTAGTCTGCGAATCAGTGACCTGTAAACAGGGTCACCACTGAGAACCTCTTTAGGTGTCAATGAAGGAGTAAGGTTTTTTTCCTTTATATCTGACCCCACATCTGCACATAAGTAAAAAAAAACTCCCAGTGGTGGGATTGCAGTCCCAAGGCACACCTCTCATTCCACCCGGATCCCCTGTGAAATAATTATAACTAGTCCGCCTCCTACTCATATCCGTATTTGTTCCTGTTTAGAACACATTATCTGCTCATTGTATTCCATTACATCGCTAATACCCCTAATTCCTCAAGCGCTGTAGCAGCAAGGAAGTGAATTCCAGCGAAAACTGATAACTTATTCACAAAATAATGGACACCGTGCTGTATTATTGACTCGACACTGCCTCTTCATGGGGCGACAAAATGAAAAAAAGAACAAAACTGATTCCGTCCTTGTTAATAATCCATGAGATGACTCGCTTTGGTGATGCAAGTGGCACTAAATCTACAGCTTTCCTCAAGAGACACTCGTCGTCCCTCCCCCAAGGCAAAGCAGCTCCATTTCCTGCACTTTTATCCTGTCTCATCTTTATGAATCCAGATGATATGTTCTGCCCTTTCTTTTGCCTTTTAATTAGGCAAACAATATTATTCAATATGAATGGGGGGGAGTAGAAAGGAACCGAGAGAGCAGCTCCTCACTCTTCAAGGCTGCTACACAGAATAGTGTGCAGGCTGTTTGCGGCTGGGTGTTTAAAATTCAACCCCTGACCCAATGATAATGCAGCATCAGTAGAGACTTCCACATCTTTCGATCTCATTGTGGAATCAAGTGCACCGTCTGAAGGCCTGGAGTGCTTTAAAAAAGCTTTTCATCCATAGGCAGCACTGCAGTCTAGGCATGATGGAAGGAGTAAAGAGAAAACTCAAGTAGTGATATGAAATCTACATCCAAAGACATGTAAGAAATATGTTTTCCCTTCAATGATACTGGAAAAGCCATTGATCATACATGGTTAGTTAATTTCTATTTCTACAGAGCTAAGCATGTCTTCAGGTTGGTGGAAATGTAACATGGTCAAAATGGACTGTTAGTACCATTTCTTACATGGACACGAAACCAAGTGTAGCTCCAAACCAAGGACCCTCAAGAGTTGGACTCTTTGAGGGCATAGCAAGATTCCATTGACCACCTTCATGCATCAAAATGATTCCTCAATCACTCTTTGACAATCAATCAGTCATCAGCTGACCTCATTTCATTGCTGAGTCTCGACCTGAGCGACTGAAGCAACCCCAGATCATAACACTGCCTCCAGAGGCTTGTACAGTGGACACTATGCATGATAGGTGCATCGCTTCATGCGTTACCCTGACACACCCATCGCTCTGGAATGGGCTCAATCTGGATTTATCAGATTACATGATGGTTTTAATAGTGTCATGATAACTTCTTCCAAATCCAGTCATTTCAAATCACCTGTGATTTCAGGACTTGATGCATTTGACCCTACTGAAGTGGTGACATTTTTTTTTTTGGCCTGGTGCTGTGTTTTATTGCATTGATATTAATTTTTTTTTTTGTTTGTTTTTTTTGGCAACAGTATAGCCTAAAGGGCATTAAATATGCTGGAAAAGTAAATTCAGCACCTCCATGTGGGTTAGCTTAAGTCTCACTATTATGACTGAACTAATATTAGACACCAGTAATGCGGTAAGGCAATGCCGTGAGCAATCCCTGTTTATCAGATATACCTAA
Source organism: Clarias batrachus (assembly GCA_003987875.1). NCBI lineage: Eukaryota > Metazoa > Chordata > Actinopteri > Siluriformes > Clariidae > Clarias > Clarias batrachus. The sequence goes on along the minus strand of QMIH01000324.1, from coordinate 85,903 downwards.
CGAGAAAACAATGTAGCTTTCTTTCACCTGTGCTGGACAAAGAAGACGTATTTCTAGAGACAGAGAAAACATTGGAGGCTAACTGGTAACCAAGGAGTGAATGGAAAGGGTAAGAGATCTCTAGAGCCCAAACAAAAGAAAAAAAGGAACAGAAAGTCTGTGACTAAAGCCTCTTCATTGACTCGCTGGCTCGTTTTCGGTCATCCATCTGGCACGTCTCTGCTTCATCCCATGGGGAGGAATCACAGGGCATGAGCTCAGCGCTGTTAGCGATTAGCACCTGGGCTACCACCTGAGGATGCATTTTTCTGACACTGGAAAAAAAAAAAAGAGCCGAAGGAATGCAGCTGGCACCGTCAGATGGACTCTTCATCATCCTCCGGCTTCGGTTAACCTTCATCATCGTCCAAGCGGTCCAACAGATCAACCTCCTGCACCTGCGCAAACCCCCCTCTGTATACTTCTCATTAACGAAACACTAATTGGGTAAAGGATTGTTGACGCATTTCAGCATGTGAGAGGAGACTAGAAATGAGTGTATGTGTTTGTTAGAGAAAGAAGCTGAGAGATGAGGAGAGGGGGGGGCAAAAAAAAAAGTGAGAGCAAGATAAGCTCGCGCGATCGATATCTAGAATCAATTTACAGAACACTGGAGGGAAAAGTGCTAACTGGCGCAAACCATTTCGGCAAGAACGATCCATAAACTGTGAACTTGCCAGCTCAAACAGTACTTAAGAAAATATTTGAATGTTTTCATAAAGGGTCAGAGAAGGAATGTGCAGGAGGAACATTTTCGGTGGTCACTGATTTGACTGCGTTGAATGGTGGTGGTATTGCACAGCATGTTGTTTTTTGCAAGTACAGAACTTTAATAACAGCCTCATCTTTAAAGACAATATCCCCATCTGTCTTTGCCATATTTTATCTCTCTGTATTTATTACTCCCTTTTCGGATTTTGCCTCGGTCAGACCCCATCTGCTGCTCCCAGAGGAGTACTCGCTCATTGATTACAAAGAAGTAATTTTCCATTTGATATGATCACTCCAGGAAACTAAGAGCTTTCATCAGTATTCCGCTCGCAAGGCCTCTGTCAGCAGCTGTCTTAGTTAGGCCACTCTGAGAGACAATCTCGGAGCTATCAAATAGGGTTCTCCTCACAGACTTTATTCACCTTAAGAAATTAGAGAAAGAAAATATAGAACCACTTCCCTCTCCCCCTTGCGACATCTTAAAGTTAGGAAAGCTTCCACCCGTGGGAAATGACTGAGATGATAATTAAAACACACTTGGAAAATCATTAAATGAAACCAATACAGAAAAGAGAATGACTTCTTACAACCACATTTTTGAATCGCCCCCGATAGCTCATCGACTATGAGTACTCAATATGGTTACCATCAGGCACTCATCTATAACATGGAACTATTACATGTGTGTGCATGGGGTAGGTTAGTGGATATGGCACTGGATTAAGAATCACATGATAAAACCCCAACAACACAAAGCTGTCACTGTGGGGCCCGTGAGAAAGGCCCCCAACCCAATCTGCACAGCTGTATAATAAGATCAAAAGTAACTCTAGATAATAGGATGTTCCAATAATGAAAATTTGCAAGAATATCTGAAGAGGGCCATTTAGGCAGGTTGTACTCCAACTTGTTTATCATTGTCTATGTTCATGCAAGGCAGAGAGGAGAGTTTCTTCTTTTAAGACGACAGGACTGGGCAGTTTCTACCCTCATGTGGGCAGAAGTGGGAGATTTTTACTCATACTGTTGGGGGTGGGTGATTTTTGTTCTCATGTGGGCATGAGTGGGATGGATTTACAGTCATGCCAAGGCAGGGAAGTGACGTCGATTTGGGCAGTGTTTCCTTTTATACAGGTGGGAGTGGACAGTTTTTACTCGTATGTGGTGGATCTTTCCCTAATCCAGCAGGAGTGGGCAGTTTTCACTCTCACTTAGTTGTTTTTACTGTAATCCAGTAGTGTACAAAATTTTTACTCTGATCCTTGAGGGATGGGAAGTTTTACTTTAATCCTGCAGGCATGCGAATATTTTACTATCACTTGGTTATTTTTAGTTTAGTCCTCAAGGGGTGGGAGGTTTGTTTCCTCTAATCCTCAATGGGTGGGAAGTTTTTAATCTAACCTTCAAAGTGTGGGGAGTTTTTAATCTAATCCTGCAGGACTGGGTTGTTTTATTCTAATCCTACAGGGGTGGGCAGTTTTTATTCCCACTTGGTTGTTTTACTCTAGTCCTCCTGGGGTGCAGGGCAAATTAGTTTTATTGTAATCCTACAGGTGTGAAGGGCAGATTTCACTCTCACTTATTTATTTATTTTTTAAAATTTTTATTGTAATCCAGTAATCCAGAGTACACCATTTTTACCTCAATCCTACAAGGGTGGACCATTTTATTCTAATCCTGAAGTGGTAGGCAGTTTTACTTTAATCCTGCAGGCGTGGAAAGGTGTTTTACTATCACTTGGTTGTTTTTAGTCTAATCCTCAAGGGGTGGGAGGTTTTTACTCCCACTCGGTTGTTTTTACTCTAATCTTCAAGGGGTGGGAGGTTTTTACTCCAATACTTGCAGGGGTGCAAGGCAAATTAGTTTTATTGTAATCCTACTGGGGTGGCCAGATTTAACTCTAACCCTCAAGGGGTTGAAAGTTTCTACTCCAATCCCACAAGCGGTGGGCAGATTTCACTCTCACTTAGTTTTTTTTTTTATTATTATTATTTTATTATTATTGTAATCCAGGAGGGTTTTTACCTCAATCCTTTAAGGGGGGACCGTTTTATTCTAATCCTGAAGTGGTGGGCAGTTTTACTTTAATCCTGCAGGCATGGGAATATTCTACTATCACTTGGTTATTTTTAGTCTAATCCTCAAGGGGTGGGCAGTTTTTAGTCTAATCCTCCATTGGTGGGAAGTTTGTTTCCTCTAATCCTGAAGGGGTGGGGAGTTTTTACTCCAATCCTTGCAGGGGTGCAAGGCAAATGAGTTTTATTGTAATCCTACAGGGGTGGCCAGATTTAACGCTAACCCTCAAGGGGTTGAACATTTCTACTCCAATCCCACAAGGGAAGGACAGATTTCACTTTCAATTAGTTGTTTCTATTGTAATCCAGGAAGGCACACAGTTTTTACCTCAATCCTGCAATGGTGGACCATTTCATTCTAATCCTGAAGTGGTGGGCAGTTTTACTTTAATCCTGCAGGCGTGGAAAGATTTTACTGTCACTTGGTTGTTTTTACTCTAATCCTCAAGGGGTGGGAAGTTTTTTAATCTAATCCTGCACGAGTCGGTCATTTTATTCTAATCCTGCATGGGTGGGCAGTTTCTACTCCAATCTTTGCAGGGATGCAAGGCAAATTATTATTTTTTTTATAATCCTACAGGTGTGGCCAGTTTTTACTCCAATCCTGAAGGGGGTGGGGGGCAGATTTTATTCTCACTTGGTGGTTTTTACTCTAATCCAGCAGGAGTGGGCAGTTTTTACTCTCAAGTTGATGTCTTCATGTAGGTGCAGGTTGTTATCAACCAATTTTTTAAAAAATATAATTAATTTCCCTTTTAAAGCTACTTTGCCATGGCTATTAGTTTAATATTTTACGTTTATTAGAACATAACCTAGCTCCACAACTATTCTATACAACCACAACCACCAACAGCACCCCAGCCAGAGAACACGAACACAACACGACAACCCAACATAGACACAGTACTCTTTACAATGCAAGGCAAATTAATTTTAATAAACAAAGACCTCCACAGGAGGCATCTTCTATAAATAAACAATATGTTCTCATATAAAAGGATTACAATTTACAATTACCTACAATCATGCGCAGGTTACTGAGCCAGATCAGAGTGCACCATCAAATTCACAATATTCTTAATAGGTTTGTAATAATTAGATGGACTGAATAGAGCTGCTTGTAAAACACAGTCCCTGAACATGCAGAGAGGAGCTGCTTCCCGCTGATGGAAAGAGATCGAGTGTTTCTGAGCAGAGCATGGGAGGCAGTGATGCAGAAAGAAATGCAGGAGGAGGAGCAAGCTGAGACAGTGAAAAAAGAGTGCAAGAGAACAATGAGGTGGGGGGAGTGTGTGTTTGGGGGGGTAGTAGGGTAGGATGAAATGAACTTTCATTTAAGTGCAGTTACAGGGAGGAAAAATGGCCTCTTAAGGAGTAGACACTTAGGATTCGGATACCTGCTGGGCATATTTCACATTTCAGCCTGCACATATACACATTATATGTAGTAATCATGCACACACAATCAGATGGAAGCTATTAAAACTACGTTGAATGGGTTAGCAGGCGTCTGTATTCAAGCTTTGAATCAGCCTTGGAGCTAGCTACAAGTGGTTTAAGGGCCGCCACAGGCACTAGGAATCCAGGGCTATTTCAATATATCCTCAAGGACAAAAGATAGATTGGACTATAATTTTATTTGCCTTGTTACATTAAGATTACATGTACATGGATGACCCAACTCGCAGCTTATTAAGTAGCACTGTGCAGTTGAATTGAACTAATTTAACTCTTTTGACTGAAACTAATTTATTTAGAAATGTATACATGTATGTTTTCCCATGAATATACTTTTTGTGACTATATTTTTTTTGCACAGTGGTTTAGTGTCTTAAACCTCCAGAGATGGGGGGTCTTATGTTTTTATCTCATTTAATGACTGAGCAGTTGAGGGCCTTGCTCAAGGGGCCAACAGTGGCAACTTGGTGGTGGGATTTGAAGCTAGGACCTTTCAATCAGTAGTTCAATGCCTTCACCACTGAGCCAGCCCTGCCACATTTTGCCTCTGGTCTGTGTTGCATGTTCTCCCCATGCTTGCTAGGTTTCCTCTGGATACTCTGGTTTCCTCCCACAGCCAAAGACATGAAGTGTAGACTGATTATCATTTCCACATTGCCTGTAGTGATGGATTGACTTTGTTTGTGCATGTATAGGGTGTTGGCACTCCATCCAGGGAGTACCCTACTTTAGGCTCCAGGGCCTCCGGGATTCTACACAATAAGCAGTATGTATTCTGCATGGAAAGATGGATGGATATTATAGTAATAAGGGACACGAAGAACATAAATCCCATCAAACTATCCTTGAACTTTACCTTTGTAACTGTGTCTTTATAATCTTTCCAAAGTTTGATATGTGGTAAGAACTCATCAATCTACAACCTACTGTAAATCTAACTAAAGATCATACTTTAAGATTAAGGTGTCCATTAATCCCCAAATGACAAAAGGAGATCTAGGTCAAACCTGGTGCACCATATTGATATTAAGCTGAAAACCGGATGAGCTTATCTCGATCATTCCTTGGTGAGATGTGGAACAGATGTGGTGGTAAGCGTGGATTATGACCGGAATATTGCTCATTCACTATCAGAAGCATGCAGCTGGTGCCCAATCAAAAACATCTGCACTTACAGTGATCATATTCTTTTTATCATGTTTTGCTTAAGACAATTGGGAAAGTTTAGTCTTGAAGTATGAATTATTCATTTGGATTTGGATTTTTTTTTTTGCTATGACTTACATCAGCATATTCCAGACTTTTTTTTTTTTTTTCTTTTCAATACAAATGCTAATTAGGGGATGCTAATTCAAACATGTGTTTGCATCCTCACGCACTAACTCGGCATGCCAAAAGTAAAAAGCTTTGCATTCAGATTTGTATTTGCCTTTCCACTGTCAGTGAAGTCAGTCTGTATATCAAAAACTATGAGAGGGAGTTTTGGAGTGTTTTGGGGAAACGTCCTTAACCTTGTGGTGGAAGTCAAGAAAAATCACGTTCTGGATGACACGTCTTTGTCCTGATAAGAAAGAGTTTGATTTTCTCCAACAATTCATGCTACGGTATTTCCACCACTAGCAATATCATAAAGCTACAGCCATATGGCAAGATGATTTCTCATGATGCCACATGGGATGGCATACCCACCCCCACGTAGCCCCCCATGTTCATCACTGCAGTACTAGCCAATTAACCTCTGACACCTCTGAGCTCATGTACATTGAAGAAAATGGAGAGCTCTTTTCTAAAAGTGTTTTATGTTGCTGCATGGACATCAGTCCCATGTTCCCATCTTCACAATAGAATTTGATCTTTCCTGGTTTCAAATCGTGCTTCCAGCATGTTCCCGCGTCATTATCCAATGTGTGGCATAAAGGTGCTAAGGCAGAGCTAATGCAAAATATGGTGGCGCTACTGTACATAAATGCACAAAAAGCTAATGTAGCATAATGCTAATCTGGTGTGGTGAGGCCATGGATATCTACAATTACTTATGAATAGTTGTACTGTGCAGTGCCAGTGCCTACAGATCCCTACAGAGAGACCTGCAATACCTGACAAAGTGTTACAGGGTGTATAACCTGCGCATAATACAGACTATGAAATACAATGAATGATCATACATACATAAGACTATACATGGATTTCACTCAGTCTCTCACTCATCATCATTACCACTTAATCCTGTATTCAGGGTCGTGGGGAGCCTGGAGCCTATCCCAGAAGACTTGGGGCACAAGGCAGGATACACCCTGGACAGGGTGCCAATCCATCGCAGGGCACAGACACACACACACACAGACATACACACACTCATTCACACACTACGGGCAATTTGGGAACGCCAATTAGCCTAACCTACATGTCTTTGAACTGTGGGAGGAAACCGGAGAACCCGGAGGAAACCCACCAAGCACAGGGAAAGAACATGCAAACTCCATGCACACAGAGACGGGAATCGAGCCTGGCCGGGGATCGAACCCGGACCCTAGCGGTGCAAGGCGACAGTGCTAGCCACTACACCAGCGTACCAAAGAAGTACCAAAACTCAAAATATGCACATGTTGACAAAGGGATCTGTTATTAAGACCATCAACCAAAAATGGCAGCAACTAGAGAAATTCTCACTCATGGAGAAGCTTAGAAAATGTTCGACTAAACAAAAAGCTAAATAGTTCCAAGATAAATTCTTCTGCTTCGATGAGTGGGTGAGATATAATTGTGTTTTTTGCAAGAGTGCACATTATATTTAAATGAATGCAGGCGCAGAGTCCTACTAAAGAAATTTCCTGCTTTCTTTTCTTTTTTAGTCATTCCTAATCTCTGCTAATCCACTTTAGAGTCATATCTGCAAAACAGAACAGAACTGTTGTGCTGGTGTGACGCCAAAAACTATTTATTACTTAAAGACTTTGTTAGTTGCAGTAATCAAATTGAGATTCAGGTTGCAGTGGCTTTGAGTGTTGGAGTGCTGCTTTCTGCTACAGTACAGTGTGGAAGCAACCGTGAAGTTTCTCTAGTCGTCTTCATACTCGGGCTAACATGCCAAATTAGGGCAGAGATATACTTAAGAGCATGCACATTTGAGGGCACCCGGCAACATTGTGTGTGTGGGTATTTGTTCACGTATTTGCTTTTATACTATGTGTTTTATCACAGGATTTCAGTAGGGGGCACACAAGGGAATTGCACGAAGTAGGAAGTAGATAGAATTGATCTTCTGCCAGCTGTATACTGTACATCAAGTACACAGTAATTGTGGATTTGGTCGCACACCTCCCCGTTTTAACTCTTGGCCATGCCAGCTGACTACACTGGCACTACTGTATACATGCATATTGCATCTTGTGGGAACATTGCATACATTTCTGAGAATGTACACAAGCTCAACAACAAACAGGCAGCCCTCATCTTCGCAGGCTGGGTAGAATGGCAGGAGGATATTGGGTGGTACTTTTTGGACTTCTTTGGTTTGTCCTCCTTGGGGAACCTTTAAAGGTGCCATATTTGACCAGTTCTTCAAAAAAGTACAACCTATAAATGACTCCTCTTCAACGTTCTTGGGATTGTAAATGGGAATGGATTGGACAAATCTGTCTACTTCAGACCTTTCCTGAAAGAAAAGACTTTGAACCCTAAAAGGTTCCCCTTAGAATAAAAAACTGCTAGATGGTTGGATAGTTAAAACTGGTAGATGGTTATATGTGATTGTTTCCATCCTTCCAGAAGATGTTGTACTCCAAAATCTTCTTCAGTTTATCCACTCAGGGTCATTTGAACATCTTATGTAGTTGATCTACTCTATGTTAAGGAACTCTGGAAGAACTCTTTTGGAAACTGAGAATCATTTATACAAGAACCACTGAACAACTCTACTTATCTAAGAGTGTATATGTAAAATATTGCTCATTGGGTTCAACTAATAATCTAGATTATAGTAATAGCCTTTCTAACGTGGTTCTACTTGAAGCCCCTAGAACCTTGGTGTGTTCTCTCAGAAGAACCGACTGAAGAACCATTACACTCCTTCATGGTGCTCTTTGTTTTTTAGGTTATTTGTTTGTTCCTCTGTGGGACTCATTAAATATTCTTTCATTTCATTTTCACAACATTGTGAAAAGCTAAGAACCTGTGAAGAACCTGTTTTTTTTTAATCCATGTGTGTGTTGGGGGGTGGGGGGGTTCCTTCATACGTTTGTTAATTTGTCGTAAATTGTCGTGTTTAAGCTCGGGTCAGTCTAAAATTTGTAAACAACTAGGCTAGGCCTCAATATTTGTAGTGTTATTGCAGTGTGATAAGATAAGCACACGCACACACACAAAAAAAAAGTCTTATTTATTCATTCATTCATTCATTCATTCATTTATTCATTTATTTATGTATTTATGTTTATGAATGTGTAAATCTGAATGTCTAATAATTACTAAAAGGTGAGTTCTGGATAATAGATTAGTCTAATTGAGGAAAATTGTTTTAATTTATAGCAACAACATTGTTTTTGTTTTTTAATTCTGATTCATCACACGGTGTGTTGATACACCATGTTGTTTTACAACAACGACTTTGACAACAAAAGGGGTGTGTGTAAAGACTGATGGGGTGTAACTGACAGGCTCAAGTGTATCAAAAGAAACGCAGCTATCGCATCTGCTGGACGTTTTCTTAAAATAAATAACAATTCATGAGACTTTTACGAAAGCAGTGTAACTGTTATAGGAGAACACTACGTTCCTATTCTACACACACTTGACTTATTTTACATGCCGATACATCTTTGTTCTAGCAATAAATGTGTCGTTCAAACTTGATTATCGGCAGGCGACTTTGAATCCATACCCTATTCACCTTAACATTTTCCTCTTTTTAATTCATACAGACTTCATACTGTGCCGAATTACTTAACTCCCATACTCGCTCTCTCAATTTCCAGTCGGTAAAGGGGATTTCATTTAGCCTGAGTGCTAACCTCAACATCTATGTTGTTAAAATGATGGGCAGTCCAATTACATTTTCCGCTATTCAGTCCCAGTCCTGGTTCCTGCTTGTCTATATCGACGTCGAGAGGTGGATTAACAATAGAACTGGCCTCTGTCTGCCCTTCCCTTTCCCTCTTTAACCACTCACCAGGGACCGGGCCTTAAATAATGGCTGGCTAAACAGCATTTACTGCATTCTCAATTGGATATGAAAGGGCTAATTCTGCAGGCCAGCCACAGGCCAGAGAGCTCCTCTTATCTAATAGCCCTTACCATAGCTATCCAGCCCGCCCTGAGCTCTGCCCTTTTCATTTATCCGGTTTCAGATTGCTAGATTTAGATATTCAATTACTGATTATTAACTGGTACAAACAGATGCGTTCGGCGCCATCGCTGTGGACGATAACGATACAAAAAGTTTATTGGATTGGAAGAGGAAAAGAGGGGAAGGGGGCAAGCCAAAATGGAATGACTTGAAATCTGTGGAGTATGAAATAGAAATTAACTGTCTGTTTCAATGTTTAATAGGCCTCAATATTTGTAGTGTTATTGCAGTGTGATAAGATAAGCGCGCACACACACACACACACACACACACAGACACACACAGAGTCTTGGGAAAATAAAGCGGCAGGGTTATAATGATTTTTCGGCCATGGTTCGGGTGCTGCAAGCTAAACTAGCATGGAGCGAGAGCTTGGAGATAGGATGGCAGCTGACAGAGAATATCATCAGTTAAATAAACCATCAAGCATGATCGAAAATGCTGCGTTACTAAGGAACAAACATCCCCTCTAATGATTTCTAGGAAGGGGAAAAAAAAAAACATTTGTGTGCATGCGTTATCCAAATCATGGCACTACTGTCATTTTTCCAACAAGTGCTTCTGGACCAGAGATACCAAATGTGGGTGTGAGAAAAGGTCCAGGACCAGCGGACTTATTAAATTCGAAGGTTTTCTTCGTATGCTGGAACCATGACGTCGGCCCAAACCTGTGGAAATGGCTTGGAGCGAGGTGGACGTGGCAATAACTCCCAGCTGAATTCCTGTAATGTGCAAGTGGTGCTGATGAGTGATTGTGAATGATCAACTGTTCCACTGGTTGAATGTTCATGGGAAAGATTGCAATGTGCCTTGAGCCACTTTAGCTCATCACATCTTGAGGTTTTTACAAAATTTTACACCTTCATCCACCAGAAATTTTACCACAAGTCCCAGTTTGACCTAAACACCCCCCCCCCATTATAAGTACCCCAATTAATTCCTCCTGTCTTATGATGTACTGTATAAAATGAATTGGCCCAAGAATGGAGCGCTGTGATTTTGCACTGTGTAAAACAGACCAAAGGAAAGGGCGAACGGATGAACCTAGAGGTTTCCATCAAACATCTGATTAGTCCAGAACTGGTCCTGGGTGTGAGTTTTCACAAAAGAGTAAGCAAGCCTGTCAATCTGGGAATCGACAAGAATAACAGCATCGGCATCTTTATTGCATAGGACACTTGGGTGCACTTGCCTATGAGGTCTTCATTTTGTCAATTCGCCATGATGTAACTATATCTCTGATTGATTGCGCCTATAAAGGAGTTTATAAATGGTCGCTTGTTACCTCCAGCCATCAGTTATCTGCTGATCCGGTTAAACTATCGATTCCCTTAGACCACTGTGCGGTTTCATGACTGCCAAGCGTATATCACGACAATCAAGAGTCATTTACGATTGGACTGGAAGATTACTTAGTGGTATTTTCCCAGCAGTTGGGCATTAAAGAAAGTTACAGCATTGTACACATTATGGATCTGAGGGCCATTTGTTCCTGTGCGATGCTACATGTTGGCTTCCAGGCATTACTGGATGCAGTTCGTAAGCAAAGATTAAAGGCTTAAAGTGCAAAATTTGAAATGGTGAAATAATAAAAGCCATCAGTTAAACATGACAGGGAATGTCTGCTCGGTAAGGCCAAAGATACCTGACCATTAATCTTTCCGTCATGGTCTTGCTCGCGCTGCAACATTTCACGATTGAATTTTTTGACTCGGAGTGGGTGGGCAAAAATGGGCTGTTTGGCAAGACTCTTAAAATCTCTCCTGTAATGTAAGTACATTGCTCAGATGTGTCTTTAAGAGCGACCATGTTAATTCCTGAGCATCGTCATGAGAGAGGAAGTCATCCACATACTGCATATAACCGAGAAGTCTATCCAGAGGTCATACACCAGTGGCCTGGAACTTTTAGCAGATCGAAGCACTTAGAGGAAGAGTGCAGAAGAATGGACAAATATTTTTTTTTAAAAATGGCTGTACTTCAGCAACTCCACTTTTCTCAGCATGAGCCATGACCACTTCTGTTGCAGATCCTCTTGTGAATTATTTAGCTGAAAGCAGCTCGCTGTGAAACTGTAGAGTTTTCACAGACATTCGTGCATTTGTCACCCTCTCTGGTCTGATTACAGCACGGTGATGAAAACCGAATTCCAGACAGACGTCAACTCTGTTCACAGTCTATGATGATGATCAAAAGTAACTTCAAGTGCTATTGTGAAACAAAACCTTACTTATTGCCAATCATCAGTTGTTAAGTGTGAAACAGTAAACTTAGACTTGTTATTCTCTTCTCTGGACCGTTTTTTTTTTTTTTTGGTGAAAGCCAAATATTTTTCTAATCGACCGGTAAGAGTGGAACTGAGTGGGTTTAATGTGTGTGTGTGTGTGTGTGTGTGTGTGCTGTCATTCATTTAACTCATCATTAAACACCATTAGGACGAGAAGAAAAAAACATAAAACAGCTGGTTAAACTGATTGCAATTAATTAATCACTTATCACGCCATGTATTTACCTACAGCATTCTATATGAAGCTGCAATGTGGGTTATAAGTAGATCAGTCATTTTGGTTGGTATGACCCACGCACTCATCGTCTATACCGCTTTATTCTGTATTCAGGGTCACGGGGGCGTGAAGCCTATCCTAGGAGACTTAGGGTACGAGGCAAGGTACACCAATCCATCGCAGGACACACACACATATACACACACTCTATGGGAAATTTAGGGACCCCAATCAGCCGACAGTGCTAATCACTACACCACCGTGCCGCCTTGGGTGGTATGACCTTGGGTGGTATGACCGTGGGTGGTATGACATTGGGTGGTATGACCGTGGGTGGTATGACCTTGGGTGGTATGACCGTGGATGGTATGACCTTGGGTGGTATGACCTTGGGTGGTATGACCTTGGTGGTATGACCTTGGGTGGTATGACCTTGGGTGGTATGACCTTGG
>QMIH01000324.1:51082-73124 GCA_003987875.1 Clarias batrachus | reverse complement strand
TGGTATGACCGTGGGTGGTATGACCTTGGGTGGTATGACCGTGGGTGGTATGACCTTGGGTGGTATGACCGTGGGTGGTATGACCTTGGGTGGTACGACCTTGGGTGGTATGACCGTAGGTGGTATGACCGTGGGTGGTATGACCTTGGGTGGTATGACCTTGGGTGGTATGACCGTAGGTGGTATGACCTTGGGTGGTATGACCTTTGATAAAATTTCTATGACTACTGTTTTTCTTGAAGCTTACAAAAATAATGCACATTATACAGTAGTTGCATGTTTGATGCCAATGAACAAAAGACAGCTAATCAGGAAACGCAACAACACAACCCAAAACCCAGCAAATTCAGAAATACAGGATAAAAAAAAATATAACAGAGTTCATTTAAAATGGGAAAAAAAATGCTTACTAAACATCACATCTTGGTTTGCAAATGTACAATTGTGAAAGTCCTCTATAGAAATGTTTGTCTTTTACATCTGTCCATTTCCATCGCAAAGATCTAGACTTTGTTATCGACATCATTATAGTGTTTAATTCCGAGGCGCTTTTTGGACACGGCTTAACGGTACTGTACCTTCCCAGCTGCACTCACGCTCCTCATCAGTCTCTGGTGGACTCCATCTGACTCTGGACCTGCAATTCCACTGCAGTGGTGGAGTCAGGGATGACGGATGCTGACTGCTGAAGGCAGGATCTAAAAATAACTTCAGCAGGCCAAGCTGATCTATCGGTTACCGGGCTGTCTCCCAAAACCACCTCGGCCACTAGATTTCCTCGGAGGCCTATAACTCTGCCTTGGATGGGCCGTCGTGCCCACCCACAGACCCAGGTCATCGCAAATAGACTTGTCCGAACATCCATCCATCGTATCCGGGACGCCGTTTAATGCACTCGCGCCCGCTGAATAATAGTTATTGCTCGCAGCAGAGCGTCTCAGGCCGCAAACCCTGAAGGCCGACTCAATATTGGTTACCTTCATTTTGTTATTGATTCTGCATAATCATTAAGCGAGCGCTCGCCATCTCAGCAGGAAGGTCAGCGCTTTAAATTGCTCGAGTTTATGAACCTGTCTGAGGTCTGGAGGGATTTTGTACGAGCATCATTAAAGCATTGAGTTATTGAATAATAATATAATATAAGAGCCAATCATGTTCCGGGATGCAAACGAAAGCACTAATTCATCGAAGAAAGAGTGTGCATGCGCATGGAATTTAGAATTTTTGATCAGGACGCATAAATACAGCTAAATCTTCTCAATGTTTTCTCATGATATTTTTAAAAATTGTACTGATGCGCCATTTATTATTCATCCAATTCATTATTCATTGTATACAAATATCATTTTCAAAAAGATTCTAAGTAGATTCACTTCACTTCACTTACCTTTTTTTGAACCAATATATTTAATATTCTCTATTAGAGGATTTTAATTCATTCCAAAGCTTTCAAACAGGCCACAGTTGTGTTTTTAACCATCTCAGTTTGGAAATGAAACAAAAGCCACTGGATGTGTCAAACTGGGGATGCTCTAAGTAATAAACGAAGCGCCGGGGAACATCACCAGCCCCGCTGTGAGCTGGTTTGTTATCCGGTGACATAAACAGCGCCATTTGCATTAATAAGAAATCCGACTTTGCATTATTAATTGCATTTGCACTACGACTTGCTTTTCATTTGTTGAGGAGAAAAATCCCCTGCACAGGCAAGCGGAGATCAACACGGTGCATTATTAAAGAGGCAGTAAAATTATAATAAAAACGCACTTAAACATATAAAACGATACTCAACGGTCATAAAAGGCAAAACAGGATCTAAAATATATATATAAAAAATAATGCTTTACAGCTGAATTAAATGATTTCAATGATCGTTAAAATATAACCATGAAAAACAAGAGAGACGTAAAGCTTAAATAAGCAACCACGAAGGACGTGTTAAAGCTTTCGGGTGGTTGGGTATTAAAAATCACCATAGTAACTACATACTCAGGGACAGCACTTCCGGCGTCATAATTGCGTATTATTCATGCTTCCAGGCCAATTTAGATTTTTTTTTTTTTTTTTACCCTATCATAATACAAATCTGAATGAGTTTTTCAGATCGCGTCTGAGCCTCTTGCGTAAGTTATAGATCAGATATATAGGTGATACATGGTCATGTGACTTGAATGAGAATGTACCATTGGAACTCGCGCGACTGTACATAGCCTAGTGCTAGCAATAGCTGCTTAGCCAACTTAAGTAAGGCGTCTGGATTTGTTTTTTTGTTTTGTTTTTCTTCTGTATCTCAACAAATACAGCCGCTCGCCGTCCTCCAGAACAAAACCCCAAGCATATTTATTTTTCCCTAAAATGACATCCATTGTTTGAAATGAACTCTGGTTTCCTCCCACAGTCCAATGATATGCAGGTTAGGCTAATTGGCGTTCCCAAAATGAGTGTGTGAGTGTGTATGTGTCCCCGCGACCCTGAATACAGGATACAGCGGTATAGAAGATGAGTCAGTGAGTGAGTGTGTGAAATGAATGAGCGCTAGCATTCTGTAAATATGACGGCCAAAGACGTAGCGATGTATGCGCCCTGACGGACGCGCCCGCATTAACGTCAGATAGAAATCACTAGTACTTATGAATGTGGACCATCATGATACGCAAATCCGATCTGACCAAAAGAACCTGCTTGTGATGTGAAAGTAGCCTGTAATGAGATGAAACAGCCAGTCTCTGAACTCTACCAAGTCCTGCTTTTAAACCAGTGACATGTCATCCACACACTCCTACACACCATCCGGCGAACAAAATTCATAACAAGCACAAAGAAAAAAAAAAAGCCCTCATCTCTAGATGACTCCAGACATAGGCCAAGAGTTTTAATTAATTAACAGCATGTCAAGGTTGTGGCGATGCAATTACTGCCAGGTAAGATGATGTTCATAAACGAAAAAAAAAAAAAAAGAGAAGAAACAGAGAAGGAAAGCATCAATTAAGAGCGATGCACGGAGGGTTGGCGCAGGGGCGCGGGGAACAGAGCGAGGACTCCGGGGACCGACAACGGGTCAGAACCCTCGTCATTATCCACAGCCACAGATAACAAGAGCATTTGGGGATTTTAGATTCATTATGTCTCGCACGCTGCCTGGGAACGCAGATCAAACAGACATTCGCTCGGAGAGATTTCGCTTTTTTCCATCGATTTGTGTTGACAGCGTGAAAAAATTAAGGGATGCTTTATTACGGATTAGAGTTTAATAAAGAACTATTGTGGAGCATGAAGTTTGTGTAGCTGAACGGATTATAATTACATCATTTGGCAGATTTTTGTCCATTTCTGATCATAAAACCATGTGGAAAGGCCAAAAGAAACAAACAATCAAATAGTAGTTTAAGGCAGAATAAGAAGAAAACGAAAAACATTACAACTTGCTTGCTTATCTATCTATCTATCTATCTATCTATCTATCTATCTATCTATCTATCTATCTATCTATCTATCTATCTATCTATCTATCTATCGGAATTGCTTACTCGCTTATTTATATGATGATGACTTTAATGAAATTTTTTGACCAATAAGATATACAGAAATCCAAAAGAAGGCAAGCAAACTGTGATGTACAAAAACAAGACAATAGAAAATAATGAATTGTAAGGATATTATAGATCGGTTGACTTTCCAATGCGATTTTTACCATTTTTATTTAACAAAAGAAACCCAAAGAAACAAAAACAAACAAACAAAAAAAACAAACAAACAGATAATGCTTCCTCCTTTTTTTCCTCTTTTTTTTTGTCTTTTTTTCTTTTCTTTTTTGTTGTAGTTACCTACATTTAGATAAATTATATACTTTAAAATGAATCTTAACTTATTTTCTCTCTCTCTTACTCACTGTATTTACGTACGCATCTATTCACATCATGATTCTGACTGTATAGTCTGAGTCAATACGATTTAAAGTAACCCAAAGAGGGCGGCATGGCTGTGTAGTGGTTAGCGCTGTCGCCTCGCACCTCCAGGGTCCGGGTTCTATTCCCGGCCAATATCGAGTCCCGTCTCTGTGTGCATGGAGTTTGCAAGTTCTCCACGTGCTTGGTGGGTTTCCTCTGGGTTCTCTGGTTTCCTCCCACAATCCAAAGACCAGACCTGCAGATTAGGCTAATTAGCGTTCCCAAATTGCCTGTAGTGTGAGTGTATATGTGTGTGTGTCTGTGCCCTGCGATGGATTGGCACCCTGTCCAGGATGTACCCTGCCATGTGCCCTAAGTCTCCTGGGATAGACTCCAGGCCCCCCGTGACCCTGAATACAGGATTAAGCGGTGTAGATGATGAGTGAGTGAGTGAGTGAGTAACCCAAAGAAAAGAAGGTAGAAACTCAAACACTGCCTCAAGAAAAAAGATGAAATGCACAAGAAAATAGAGAAAAGTAAGGATGATAATAATTTTCAATAATATTTTTAGCCATTTTTGCTAAAAAGGGGAAAAAAACAAAACAAAAGACAAACTCAAACAGTGATGTAACACACACACACACACACTTATTGATTGGACACTGACCTGAAAAATCATTCCATCAATCCGAACATGTGAGAAAATCCATGTGGTTGTATTTCGTACGAACAACCGCGACCTTTTCAACTTATTATATGAACAGAGTCGTGTGTATCAGTGTAACTCCAGACAGAGCTGCTTTTGTGTCGGCGTTAAGCTGAATCGAACGAGGATCACTGGATCCATATAGAACATACACTCCTCACACACACACACACACACACACACACACACACACACACACAGAAGAACACACACAAATAAAAGGCAAATCAGCAAAACAACCAGCACACGACACTACCGGCACGAATACACTAAACTATAGGAAAGACTACAGCTGACTGTTTACGCTGCACTACAGGTCTACACTCTACCACACCTAGTACAAAGTAACACTACACTGCAGGTACCCAGGAAACACCACACTACTAGTGTACACTCCAGGCAGAAAGTCTTCCATCACGCGTGAACACCGCTTTATCACAGAGCTTCGGACAACAGTAGAGCTCAGTGTTTTGTGCCATCTCCATACATACTGAGAAGTCTTCATTAATGTGAGTGTGTGTGTGTGTGTGTGTGTGTGTGTGTGAAAGAGAAAGTAAGCGCCTGAACCTCACAGCGAATAATTTATACACACACCAGCAGCCATTAGAGTGTTATAGGAGCAGAGCTACAGGAGGCCTCCGATCTCAGGAAGGAATCAACAAAAGGCTCACGTACAGAAAAGAAATAAATCCACTCTGTGTGTGTGTGTGTGTGTGTGTGTGTGTGTGTAACACCTATGCGAAGTTCATGCCAATTCACTGACGATGCAGATCACAGAATTTACCGATCTATATTAATGACTCTGTATAAGAAATCAGGTGACATCCTGCTCAATCAACCGTATGTATGTTGTGTGATATCGAACATGTGTGTGTGTGTGTGTGTGTGTGTGTGTGTGTGTGTGTGTGTGTGTGTGTGTGTGTGTGTGTGTGTGAGCAATAAGCAGGTTGAATCCCAGCACTCACCTCGACGAGTTTGTTGGCGTGTTCGCGGAAGACCTGGGCGTACTCCTTCACCTCCTTCTCGTTGCCGCTCTTGGCCGCTTCGATGAGGACCAGCAGGGGGACGTTGGTCTCCAGGAACGAATCAGAGATGTGGTCCATCACCGCCTTCCTCAGCTGCGAGAGAGAGACGGAGAACAGGACATTGCGGCGTGGTTGATATGCGCAGATCTCACCAAAAACATCACCAACACTAGTTTATTCATCATCAAAACTTGCAGGTCCTGATGATGAGCTGAGAAGACCTCGACTAGTCTAGTCTGTTTTTACAGTTACAGCAAAGACCTTCATGATGAGCAACATGGATCCTTTATACTTTAACGCTTCATTCTTACAAAGGTATCAAATACTGTACATTCAGTAATAGTAAAGATTCAGGGCCGGATTCAGGTGCTCACGTATAATAAGAGAAGTGAACTTCTTGCCAACATGGGCAGCGAACCGATACAATGTGTGTTCTTCTCCCTGTGAAGTGTTTATGCTGATGAAAAAACAATAGAATCCGTTAGATCAGACATCTGGTCATTTCTGATAAACCCCACCTTCTGGCGTTCTGATTGGTTACAAGAATTCAGTCTCAGCTGTGACTGGTTAGACGCTTTACTGGACGTCTAGCCGGAATCCCAGTGGATGAACGTCTGGAGTAAAGACAGGTGCTAGAGCGTTGTTTGTTCTCACAGTGTTTCCTGATCAGCAGAGGAAGAAGAGTTTCCCTCCCAGAAATTCGTTTTATTTAATTCACTCAGATCAAGTCTTTGCACTGTTAATATTCACATACTGGACCGGTTATCAAACGTTTACACCCGGCTCTGGATAGGGTCAGACTGTTCCGCTTAAGGTGTTTACACGATGCCGTGTTATTCTGATTCCCATTACCACTATAATAATGAGGTTTTCAATAACTGCGCTTCATGGTGCTATACTGCCCCCACTGGTCACACCGGTATTGCACAATCCAAAGGCCAAGATCTAGAATAAGAAGATTAGGACGCGTGTAAGCAACTTCTCAGACGATCACAGAAAATGTGTCTCACAAACACACCCAGGTCGGTAAAACGACGAATAATCCATGGTTAACGAAACATTCATAGACCTGCCATTGACTCAAGACCAGATGTTCTTCCCCAAAAGAACTCACATTTTCAGCCTCCTGGAAACTTTTTCAAAATGTATTATTAGCACTAGAGACCTGATCGATGTGTTTACGGGGTCACTTTTGGCTCCAACTGGTAGGAGACTGAAAGCAATGGATCTTGGGAACATTGAGAGAGGCTCTACAGCTAGAAGAGGCATGAGCTAGCATAAAATAACACCATCCTGCCATTAGCGCTCAGCAAGATCTGCTATCCCTCGAGGGCTTAACAGACTAGACACACACACACACACACACACACTCTTCCAGCCAGTTGAGTTGTCAGTAACACTCACACCTTCTTGGGGTCTTCAAAATGTTGTGATTGTACAGTATGAGCAAAGCAGAGATGATGCAACCGGTAATAAGATCCTTGTCATTGCTAAGGGCTAGCGCTGTGTGTGTGGTCAGCATCAGTCATAATCACAGCCGGGAAAAAAGAAAAGTTATTTTATAAATTCCTGCTGGGAAAGAAAGATGACAGGGGTAAACACTCTCAAACAACAGTAATTACCACCCAGTCAAGCATGCACACGTGTAGCTCACCAACCAGCTAGAAAGCCCAAAGCGCCAGCTGATGAATTATCACTCACAAGAAAGCTAAATCCATCACGTCCTGGCTAGCAAAGAATGTCATACAGTAAGCATGGAAAAGGTGCTTCACGCACACACAACCTGTGGTCTGGGAATTTTGATTGACACGCCGTGTTTGTTGGTATCCTGGTCACCTGAGCATGAAATCCGGGAAAGAAAGCGCACTCCGTACATAATGATGTGTCTCCCGCGACGTCGGTAATCCAGCGATTTCGTCAACCTTTCTAATAATCTGTGCTAAAGGACATGATGAAAAGAGTGCAGAATGAGTCAGGCATAACTAGTTGGAGACGCGTCGTGTTTGCCGAACAGATCATAAAGAGGTCAGGCTTTCATGCTAACTAATGGACATATGTTCAAACATCTCCACTCTGGTGGTTCGAGATTTTTTTTTCCATTTACATTTCTCATGAGCTTTGAGTGCACTCACTTTTTTTTTTTTTTTTTATCAGCCTTCATCCGTGTCTTTAATGAAGCTCAGTCCAGGGAGTATATCCTCATAATACACCACATCAAAGCCGGGAGTACCCAGGAGTGTATTGGACAAGCTTGGTTTTTATTAGAAAATCATAAAAGAATGAGGATCGCGCTGGGCCGTGCTTGTCCTCTCTATAAGACAACACTCGTTTGTCTTAATCACAACGTTTACAGGAGCTGTGCATTGTCCGATGAGCACTTCTTTGAGAAACTAAGAGTCAGAACCACATTTGCATAATGAGCACCACAAGTTTGATGTCACAGCCTGTGCTCCTAGTGGTCATTCGAAGAACTGCACATTCCGGCACTTCCTTGTTGGACTCGTTACCTTTTTTGGTTTTGACCAATTTAAACCAACCACACCTAAAAGGAGCCTATAGGGTTCTTTTCAAATATTCTTTCTATGCGTTAGACCCAATCTCCCCATCTCACAGTCGCTATGGTGAGGATTAAAAGATACCCTCGCTGAGAAAAAACTTCACCTTTACACTTCTGGCTACAGACGATTGTGTTATTACCAGGAATCTGGATTTTAATAAAGATTTGGCCTGTCCTTACATCACCTGCCTTTGATTTGTTTGTTATTTTAGGGAAGAAAAAAAAAAAAGTTTTATGTCTGATGATGCTTCTAGTTCCCTCGTCTCATTTGCTTTACTTTGTCCAAATTTGCCAACCAGATGGCCCCGTAGCAAAAGCAAACCTCAATAGCGGAAAAAAAAAAAAAAAAAAATCAATCGAAGTGAATTTGGAGGCATACCAAGAAATAATTAAAGGGGGTGTATACTTAACTAAGCTTGAAAGATAAACATCTCTGACTGCCAACAGAGCAAAATGAGGAAGCTTGATCTTCAAAGACGAGATTAGACTTTGTCTGGCAAATTTGCTTTTTAATAGGAAACTGTATGTCTAAGGATTACGATCGGGTTCTGGCACAGAAACAGATGTCGCGGGAACTGTCGCAAGAATCCCCGCGGAGAACTTTACACGGCTTATCTTTTTATTCTCAACAAATCTTACAGCCTGAGCTCGTGTCTATTATGTCAGCCGCTTGTCTGCAAATATAGTGGAATATGAACAGACTCGTCGGTCCTCGCCAGCCCCGCGGCCTGCCGTCGCGATCCAGGAAAGCGGCGGAGACGAAATTATAGGCGAATTAGAAGGTCCAATAAACAATGCCTGGCTTTCATTTCCTTTCTGTAGCCCTTTCATTTGCGAACGCAGGTAAATTGTGAAGAGGGAGAGCCTGCGGGTCGACGCTGCCATGTATCTTATTAAAATGTCAAGAGCAATCAGGGGAGAAACGGGTTTCCGTGTGCGCGGGGAAGCAGCATGAATCGAAATGAAATAACTGGACGACGACGCGGTGGATAAAGCGGACGAGATCGGGGCGGAGACACTGAGAGAGCGAGATGTGGAGAAATGGGCTGGAGCACCCTGCTCTTGATCTCGCTGTGATGCCTGTAAATGGGTGTAAATTGCATAATGTCCTCCTGGTTTAACGTCTCAGAGTTTTTTTTTTTGTTTTTTGTTTTAGTTAAAAAGACAGAACGAAGTGTGCTTTACATCGCGCGGCTTTGTCCATGTCTGCATCAATGTTACTCTGAACTGATCTATAGTTTAGAAGAGATGTTCAGGCTCGCCCTATCATCCGGAGATCGCTAGTTCGAATCCCGGGTGGTGCTGTAACCTCTCGCAGCCGGAGGTCTAGAGAGAGCTGATTGGCCGAGCTCTCTCAGAGGGGAGGGATGAGAGATACATAGTGCTCCCGCATTAATCACGGCTCTACAGCCAATCAGGGGCGTCTGTGAGCTCGCGCAATAGTTGAATTTTTTTGAATTTGAAGCAAAAATGCAATAATGCGGATAGCGCTGTCCTCCGAGTGTGTTACGCCGCCCCCAATGGTGCGCGAGCGAGCAGTTCGAAACGATGCGGTCGGCTGGCGTCACGTGGTTCGGAGGAAACACGTGATAGTCTTCGGCCCTCCCGGCTGAGTGGTAGTAGTAGCCTTAATGTGGGAGCCCCCTAGTGACGGGGAGGAATTGGACACGACTAAATTAGGGAGAAAATCGGGGGGAAATCCAAAAAAATAAAAAAAATTTTAAAAAAAGAAGAGATGTTCAGGATTCTGGAACACTGTGCAATACTATGGGCAGGTCTGCGTTAAAACGGGGAGTAAAAGAAAAAAATGTAATAAATATTTGCTTTGTACTGTATGTGTCATGAAACTTTTCTTTTATTTTCCTTCTGTTTTAACTCTGGGTCCATAAAAATGCAGCTTTATTCATTTCTACCAAAGAACTCTCCTCCGTCTTCAGGAAGGTAGGTGTAAGATAAACGAATCCAAACCCGGCTAAAAGAAGATAAGCTAAGATGAGATAAGGTTTTTGTATCCAGTCCTGATGTTTGTTTGTTTTTTTTCTGACAGTATAAACAGTTGCAAAACATCGTGCTATCATCGAGAATGAGAATGAGGCAAAGTTATCACGTCATCGATTCAAACTTCATCATCTGTGTAAAACAGGACACATTGTTCTGTACAGCCATTAATACATTTCAGTTGCTATGGCACGTCTTCAGAACCTTAGTTACTATAGACGTGAGACTGTGTTTCTCATAAAAAAAAGATGATGTTTGCATTTATTCACACTTGTCATTACTGCACTCCCACATCAACCCAATGTGTTTTTCTTCTGAACAATGAGACGCATCTTTTTTGCACTGCTCACTGGCGCCCCCTTAGGATCAGCGTTATATATGCGGAGAGCACGCGATCGGTTTCTCCTGTTCGTGTGAGCTCATACAGTAGACACCATATACACCAGATTGGCTATAGAGCAAATTAGCGTTTAATGTGAGAGCATTAGAGTGTCTTGCATCCCTCCCCTCTGAGAGAGCGCAGCCAATCATGCTACAGTATCATCTGGGATTCAAACTTTCGATCTCCGGGTGATAGGGTGGGCTCGCTACGGCTGTACCACTCAGTGGTAAAGTGCTGAAGTTCCTTTATGCTTTATATTTTAATTATTTATATATTATATAATAATATATGGAATCACAATGAAATTCAGATGTCACCAAGGTATTGTGATAATATTGTACGGTAATAACTTCCATTATAGCAGTGATAAACAACCGTTCCCTTAGCAGCTTGGCTTCTGGCGAAAATCACACTCGTGTTCAAGAAACACCTCTGCCCTAACAATGTTTCAAAGTTATATATGTATTTCTGTCTGTTACAGTGCCGGAGACATTTCCATTGCGTATACACGTGTATTCACAGCCCCATGCTAGAAGCCGTCCATTGATAAGCCTGTGAGTTATACTGTACCTGCTTGATTATCAGAGTTTCTCCTGAGCAATAAGAGTCCATGATTGAAAAATAAATCCTAATGTATGATCTGCTTTGTAGGCCTGTAACGTAGCTGGCTGCAGTCTGAGCTGGAAACCCAGACCAGGCCATTATCAGCTCGGATACGACAGATGGAGCTCAGCTTTCCCGGTTCCTCCACTCGGTAAATCACGGTCAGCTAGCCTCAGGTGTTATCGGTTCACAGGATCATATTGCTCATACTCACAACGCTGCCGAACACTCCATGAACATATTGGCCACTGAGCACACTGTCACTTGTTTACCAGTAAAGTGGCATTATATATGAGGCGGGATGTGTCTATAAGTCTCGCTCTTGGACACATTTCCTCCGGACTGCACCGTCAAGCCTGCAAGCCTTAAAGAGCTGGATAAAGATTCGACTGGAGCGCCCGGCCCTCAGGGTCAGTGTGTGACAGTCGCATGATAAAGCTCCTCAATTAGACAAATCTCGAGTAGTAAAGAGCTGAGCGTAAGGAAGCAGATGTTTATCTTAAATTGGGTAAATACCTGAGTCCATTTTTGTAATTATAGATAAGAATGTTATGCAAATCACAAAAGCTATGCAGAGCAGCAGGGGCGTCTGCAGACTGCAAATCACTGCAAGGCTGGCTTAGAGATCATGTATGAGAAAGGAGGATAAAACGCAACATGGTGGTATGATGAGTAGTAGTTTACTGAGACCACCCCAAAGGGATATAATAATAATAATAATAATAATAATAATAATAATAATAATAATAAGGCATTTTATTTACATTACCTTGGCAATTAAATATTGGTTAAAGCTGAAGATATTCCCGAAGCATTAACTAATAATGAAGCTGAAGCTAAAGATATGGATTGGGCTTACACATACTTAACAAAAAATAATAATAAATGCTGATTAAAATAAAAAATAAATAAATAAAATAAACATATGGTACGAAAAGTGCGTGTCACTAGAAGGCTGTCCTGTAGTCAGCCATCAATCAATACCCAGCCAGCCAAGAGAAGATGACAGAGGCATTAATTAGAACCGGGGTGACCGGCTTTCGAACACATGGCGTAGCTCCAGCGTGTAAACGGGCTTGCATCTGGGGATTGCTAATTGCATGAGAGCAGGCGGTTAAGGCTACCGGTCTAGCCTCATCAGCCCTCTTTCCTCAATTAGTACTATTCATCCTGCTGAAATGCCACCTTCATGGCAAATTTTATATCAAATCACGCAATCAGTCTTATCAGTCTTGCTGAAGGGTTCTCAGAGATTTTTTTTTTCTTCTGTCTATCTGGTACTCTGGTACTCTGTCTGTCAGTTTCTTGCACAGCATCTTGACTCTTGATCTCTCTCTCTCTCTCTCTCTCTCTCTCTCTCTCTCTCTCCGTTACAGACATGTTTGGAGCTCACAGTCAGCCTGGAGACCTCTCCTGCTAGCAAAGGTCTGAGCAATGCTGGTCTCGGAATCGTGACTGGACTTCCTTCTGCAGAATTACCTCACCTCCCGAGGATGCTAGCTCAGGAAGGAGCAGAACGACCGTACAAGCGGCTTACAAACTCCCGCCATAAAAATGACCAACTGCCATGTCATCTTTTCTATATCTTAAAACCATATTGGTATTGATTTGGTAGCCAAGAATCTCAGGTGGGACTCGACGCCTTTTGTCCTGATCTGCACTAACACTGCATGAGTCGAGATCTATCCGGCCTCAATGGAGAAGCAATATACCGTCAAAAACCGAGGCGACTTGCTCGCGCAATTATGCAAATGAACACAACCGCTAGCATAAACTGCACTCCACTTCCTTTGCTCAACAACTCTGCAAGATGATTCAAAGAAAGCCCCATAAATAAAGCAAACCAAGCAGGCGTTGCAATAAAATGCAAAAAAAAAAAAAAAAAAAAAAACAAAGCCTCGGCTAAACAGAAATCCCCGGCGCTAGCGCTTCACCACAGCCGCAATTGTCCCTCCGCTCTTTAAAGGAAGCGGACACTTGATTTGCTAAGGCTCGGGCTGTAGATCCTCTTGCCAGGTAGACAGCAATAACTCAAAGCTTGCTGCCACGGAGAGTTTGCTGTTCCGCCACAGAGGCTGATTTGATGAGATGGCGATGCCTTCATTCATTTGACTTAGAGCTGTGTGGAACTCCAGGCGGGGGGACAGATCCCAGGGCTCATATTTTCTCCATCAGGAGAAGCCTGGACGTTTATCTCTAAGCCATAACACTGGTTCATCCACATGGTTATGCTCTGAAAGTATTAAACATTTACATGTAAAACACAACCCTTAGACCCTGTCTTCGTCTGATATATTTATATCTATATTCGACATTATACTGCGAAAAGTATTCGCTCGTCTGCCTTCACATGCATAGGAACTTGAGTAACGTCCAATTCGTAATCCATAAAGTTTAACATCATGTTGGCGCACTCTTTGCCGCTATAACAGCTTCAACTCTTGTGGGACGGCGTTGCACATGGTGTAGGAGTGTGTTTACGTGCATTTGTTACCATTCATCCAGAAGCTCATTTATGATGTCAGACAAGAAGGCCTTCCAGTTGTGTTCAAGTTCAAATCATGAGCATATTAACAATTAGCCTTTTTGTTTTGTTAAGACACCAATCACGGATTATCCAGTACATGCCATTCCAACAAACGCGTTGCGAAAGTATTCGTCCAGAAGAAGGATGGATATTTACGCATGCGTACTGACAATAGTGCAGGTTTGTATTATCACCCCTGGTCTAATTTGTACAGTCAGTAAAAGCACATTCATAAGGACAGAATGGTGGACATTCCACATAAACCGATTTTAAAGAATGTGCATCAATAGAAGTTTACTTAAAGCACAAGCTGAAGACGCTTTTGTGACAACCTTGGGTTAATTAGCAACATCTTAAAAGCAAGGAAAAAGGAGATGCTGTTGAGGAAAACCACTGTTTATTGCTGCTTTAATGTAATGCAGAATATGGACAATTTATAATGATTTCTTTTTTCCTTGCAAATTTGGTACATGCACTTTCTGGGGTCTTGCATTATTTAAGCAAAACCTTTTTATTTCCTTTTTTTATTATTTACAAATTAATTAAACAACAACACAAGCATAACACATTCCATGAATAATAAATTTTGTACACTGTGTTAGCCATCTTGTATTTGCTATATGGAATCATTATAATTCACTGATTCACTTCAAATGTCCATGTCTTTTCTGTCTCAGTGCCCAACCCTGTAGAAGCATCAGCTAGACACAATCCATTTACAAAAAAAAACAAAAAAACAAACAAAAAAAAACGATAATGATTAGCGACCAGGACAAGCATGGAGACATTTCCATTAATACCGCGAAGCTGCATAAGCCACAGTAAATAAAGAGCATGACAGGTGCATAAAATGCATCAAACAAAGCTGCATTGCAGGCTACGGTGGACATATGCTGAGATTTAGCATTCCATGCATGTACACCAAGACATGATTCTTAATCCTGGCTCTTCGTCACTTTCAGATATTTGTAAAGCCAATGCAGATGGAATGTCATGTTGTGTGAGGAATGAAAGCAAAGCTCATTATACTGGGATGATCAAACCCTTTGCACTGCCTTAAAATTCATTTGAATGCACTGTAAAAATCTTAACGGTGGCATGGTGGCTTAGTAGTTAGCACCTCAAGGGTCTGGTATCAATTCCCACCCTGGGGTCTGTGTGCATGGAGATTGCATGTGCTCCCTGTGCTTGGTGGGGTTCCGTTGGGTGCTCCGCTTTTCTCCCACAGTCCATAGGCATGCAGATTAGACTAAGCTGTCTTTCCCAAATTGCCTGTAGTGTAGAAAGGTCTCAGAAGTCCCACATTGGTCGTGAAATTATTATACAATGGTGATATAATAACGGTCCCTAGATGGATGGATGGAAAAATCTTAACACTGTAACCTAAACTTCTGTAAAAGCAACCCCCCCTCCCCCATCGTGGATGATGATGTAGAAGAAGGAGTTCAAGGAGAGCTGTGATGTATGATTGCGAGTTCAGCAAGCGACATGAAAAGTCTCCTTTCATAATTATTATTTCTTGCTATAAACGATATCAGGACATCTATCTACTGAAAGAACTTGTTCTGGATCTGAAAATGGCATCTATTTCAGCATGCAGAACATAAAGCAGTACTCGATTTGTCTCCTTAGCTTTTCAGATGAGAAGAACACACAGAGTTTCCCTGTCCGACAGCAAAAAGCTTTTATACACCACTTCCTATGAGTGTATGAGGCAGAAAAACCAGGCAGAATTGTGTTTGTCTTGTGCTTTTACCAATGGAAAGTTATACCAAAGCAGCTTTGCAAAAATCTGGATATAATATTTAAATTTTTCCTTTATGTAGAGGACACTCAGACAGTATGAGTCAGTGAGATGACGCAGACTCCAGAACAGTGCTACAATAAAAGACTTGAGAGTTTCGCTTCTCTAAAAGTCTGATAACAGCTGAAGTAATTCATGTTTAAATTGGGTCATGATAAAAAGTGTTATTATTATTATTATTATTATTATTATTTACAGACTGATTATACATCAGTATAACTCTTCAATTCAAGTCAATGGCAGGGCCTTAATAATGGTGTGATGGCCTGTACATCATCTGTACATTATCAATTAATTACAATGTCAGATTATTACATTGTAATGCATTGATAATGTACAGTGTAAAGTGATGTAAGGAAGTGGGGTGTAAATGTAACAATCTGGTGGTGATTCTTTGAAGCTCTGATATAATGATGTGATGGGATGATGGTGTAATGTAATGATGGAGAGATGAGGTGTTGATTTGATGAAGTGATGGAGTAGCAAGATTATGGAGTAATCAAATAATGATATGATGGTTGATGGAGTAATGTACTAATAGAGTGATGTGGTGATTGAGTTATATGGTGATAATGCCATAGGTGATGGGGTAATATAGTGATATTGTGGTGATAAAGTGATGGATCAATTCTATGATGTAGTAATATAGTGATGGACTGGTGGGGTGAGGAGGTGATAATGTGAGAGGGAGATGTAGTAATGTTGGTGATGGAGTGATAGAGTTATAGTCTGATGATCTGACTGACTGATTGGATGGTTATATGATTGGGTGATGGGGTAATATAGTAAAGGATTGGTAGGGTGAAGGACTGTTGGACCGACGAGGTGATGGCCTGATCGAGTAATATAGTGATGGAGTGAGGAGATGATGATGTGATGCTACAGTATAGTGATGAAGTGGTGAATTGATGGGGTGATATAGTGTCGGAATCTGTGGGGTGATGGAGTGATGGCATGATGGGGTAGAAGCATGGTGTAAAGATGAGTTGATGATGTAATGGGGAGATGGAGTGGTATGGGGGTGGAGTGATAAGGTGATGTCAAGAGGTAATGGTGTAGTATAGTGAAGGAACAATGAGTTGATGGAGTGAGAAGGTAATTAGGTAATGGTGGCCTAGTGGCTAAGAGTCGGCGATTTGATTGGGTGATAGAGTGGCATCATGGTGGAGTGATGGTGTGATGGAGTAGAAGCATGGTGAAATGATGAGTTGATGATATAATGGGGACCTGGAGTGGTAGATTGGGGGAGTGATAAGGTGATGATATAATGGAATAGTAGGGTGGTGGAGTGGATGAGGTGATGTGATGGGGAGATGGAGTGGTAGGGTTGTGGAGTGATGAGGTGATGATGTGATGAGGTGATGATGTGATGCAGTGGTAGGGTGGCGGAGTGATGATGTGATAATGTGATGAGGTGATGAGGTGATGATGTGATGGGGTGATGCGGTGATGATGTGATGGGGTGATGGAGTGGTAGGGTGGTGGAGTGATGAGGTGATGATGTGATGAGGTGATGGAGTGGTAGGGTGGTGGAGTGGATGAGGTGATGTGCAGGGTGATGGACTGATAAGGTGATGTGATGGGGAGATGGAGTGGTAGGGTTGTGGAGTGATGAGGTGATGATGTGATGCAGTGGTAGGGTGGCGGAGTGATGATGTGATAATGTGATGAGGTGATGAGGTGATGATGTGATGGGGTGATGCGGTGATGATGTGATGGGGTGATGGAGTGGTAGGGTGGTGGAGTGATGAGCTGATGATGTGATGAGCTGATGATGTGATGAGGTGATGATGTGATGAGGTGATGATGTGGTAGGGTGGTAGAGTGATGAGCTGATGATGTGATGAGCTGATGATGTGATGGGGTGATGATGTGATGAKGTGATGAGGTGATGATGTGATGAGGTGATGATGTGATGAGGTGATGATGTGATGAGGTGATGATGTGATGAGGTGATGATGTGATGAGGTGATGGAATGGATGGGTGGTGGAGTGATGTGCCGATGATGTGATGGGTGATGCAATACTGTGGTTATGGAATACCGGTTTACAGAGCGATGGTGTGATGATCTGATGAGTGACTGGGTGAGGATGTGTCGAGTGGATGGAGTCATATAGAGACGGAGTGATTAAATGACAGAGTAGTAATGTTATGGAGTAATGAAGTGGTAGAACGGACAGAGTGATGCTGTGATGAAGTGATTGGGTGAGGATGTATATGGGTGATGGGCTATTGTAGCGAAGGAGTAATGAAGGTCACCTGTCTCCGCAGGTCCCGGGTCTTCTTAGTCATCTTGTCAATTGCAGAGTTCAGTGGGTCACCTCTCTCTTTCCTCCCCGTCTGCAGAGAGAGACAGAGTACAGGATTGGACAATTAACTAAATAAGTTTTAATAAAAAATAAAGGGGATACAAATCCAATCACACACACACACACACACACACACACCCACACACATACACAGTAGCGGCTTTATTGAAGGCATGGATAAAAATGCTTTTGATGCTAGTCATAAATGCTTATTTAAAAAAATGTCTGTCAGAGAATACGGGTCAAAACAATTCAGCACCAGTTCATGTTCTCGTTAGAGAACAATTAAAGCGAGCCTGATGTCCAGGACCCTATTCCTGAGGGTTCGATCTGTCTGACAGCTCACAGCTGCCTCTTGTTTAAGGCACTAGAACACACCCTGCGCACAGACGACAGGCCAGAACCCTCATCGCCTCTGACTCTGTCTCTCTCAGTCTCTCTGTACGCCTGTGTCTTTCAAGAGCCAAGCTGCGGCCTGGGGCAGCATTGACACAAACTCACACACACACACACACACACACACTCACACGCACACACACACACACAGAGCGACATGGCATCTCATTAAATATGGACAGCTAGACCGAGGCAGCCAAATGCTTCACTCAAAGTGGGATGAAACAAACAGACTCAAAGGACGACTACAGGAATATAAAATGCTGGAGCTGCAAAAGAATTTCCAACACTTTCTGTTTTTCATTCATGAGTGCTGTCTGTACTTTAAGGAACTCATCGTAAACAAGAAATAAGAGAATGAGAAAAGAAAAACAAATTTCAAAACTGTCATAGAAAAAAAAAAAAAAAAAAAAGTTCTTCTTTGAGAAATGAAAACACTTTCACTTTCCGCGGGTTACGTGACACCTACTGTACTGTACATAAGCCCTTCATATCAAATCATACTTATGGAATGTAGTTAGTATAGATCTGCCTACTGTATATAGCAAAAGGATGTGTTATATGTAAGAATTCTATAACAACAGACTTTATTAATTACATCATGTCTGTCCTCTAAAAGTCCCCCTGATCTTACACTACCTACATCATCCCTGCATAAAACCGATATACAGTACAGTACTGGGCAAAGATCTTGAAAAAAGAGAGATCCAGACTTCTTGAGGAATAGTTCTTCATGCTTCCTGGGGGATGTTTCTGACTGGTATTTATTTTCAGTCCAGTCTCTGTACCTGAGTAGTTTCAGAGGAATGCAGAACGCTGAATGCTGAATGGTTGGAACAGACGAGAGGGGAAATGAGGTCGCTGCTGAGGCTGGAACTAAACATAAGAAAACCAATTTTTTTTTTTATTATTGTATCTTTAGGAGCTTTGCAGCCTGTCACACTTTCATTTAATCTACATCTTTTAATCTAATATTAAGCAATGTGGGTGGGCTGTACACATTTATTAAGGCTTATCCCAGCAGTTATTTCTGTCGGATTTAATGTAAGCAGATATAACACTCAAGTAGGAAAGTTGCATCGTGGTAGAATTTGCCTAAGAGGACTGCCTGAGGGGCTTTTCAAACATTCTGGTTGAAAAGCTTGATTTTGGGAGGGAGACTGTCATTAAGGTTGACAGGGTTCAGGGCCGCTCATGACGTTTCAATAGAAATCACAAAGCATTCGAAAAAAAAAAAAAAAAAAAACATAGCCCACCATAGTAGTGTGGAAGTTATTTATAGATGTGTTTCTCTGTAATGAATTCTATATTATGATGAATTCCTATGATTTGCTACTGTATTTAACTATTAGTCAAGAATTGCCAAAGGTTTTTGCTAAGAGCCTATACGCTCACGCTACAAACTGCTAGGAACTTCATGTGCGCCCACACGATCATGTGCCAACACAACTCGGATGATGAAGTGATATTGTCTAACCAATGCAGTGCCAGCCTACTAGCCTAGATGGATGAAGCAATTTGAGACTTGGCCCTAGACTCTTCACCAAGTGTTTATTGTTTGCTAGCAATGCTCTGATAGATACTGTAGCATGAAAATGAGTAAGCGCTACGTAGGGAAGTTCGTAGACATTTTGTGTATTCGCCTTTAGCAACATGTAGCTTTCAAATTGTAAGAATCTACCTCATTTTATTTTAATAGGATCCCTGTTGAAATAATATTTATGCAGGTTTATGTCAGTTGTCATTAACGTTGTATGAATGTGCTATGTAGCCTTATGAACGCCAAGACATTAGTTTAATAATCAGTTTTAAAGTAGTGCCACTGTGCTATATAGTTCAGAAGCATTTTTTCAGGTTCTGAACTATAACACAGTCAAAGTGAAATGCTATGTCATTCTTATGTTTGTTAAAAAATGAACATTTATAATAAGATTTACCGTGTCATTTTTCCCCCCCAAGAAAAACGCCTAAGCAATAAACGGTGCTGTCTCCTTTTTAATCCATTTCCATTAGAGGCCATTTGACTGATAGTCGATCTTTTAATTACCCCAAATCTCGTTTCACTTCTCAGATGAGCTTCATAAAGTAGCAGAACACTGCGAGAATTAAATTAAACCGTGACAGCTTTTTTTTTTTTTTTTTGTCTGCTCTCCAGTTTAGATGGCATCGTTTAAAGCATCATAGGACTTTGTAGCAGTGCAATAAAGAACAAATAAGAGGTGGCCATTAATTTCTCACAATGCATCCAATGAAGAGAAAAGAGAGAGAGAGAGAGAGAGAGAGAGAGAGAGAGAGAGAGAGAGCGATGCGAGGTATCTTAATCAGTTTCAAAATAAATAAATAATTAAACTTAGACTTTCATCATCATCATCATCATCATCATCATCATCACTCTGAAAAGTAACAATGAAAAACAATAAAAACTGACTGGAACGAGTGACTGAAATGTATCTGCAGACGTATTGGGGCGCATTAGATGCCAAAACTCTGTAGCGAAAAACCAGCGACCAGCAGCCAACAGACTGAATGGATGACCATGTTGCTAAGCAACTGCCCTTGAGATTCACCTAGCATGAAATGATGACAGTAGGAGTATTGATATTAATACCTCAGTGGACGCAATCTCACATGCTCTCACATGCTTAGTGGGATAGTAAAAGTACAATTTAGAAAACACAGATGAATGGAGCAGGGCACTGGATCAACACTGAGGAAAAAAGGAGAAGAAGAAAAAGAAGAAAAACCAGACTGAGATAAAAAAAAAAAAAAAAAACATTTGGACTATTGCGCCATTTCATGTGGGCCTGCGTGTTAGCATGCTGTTCGCTACGGGATACATCAGTCTTAAGTTTTTGCAAACAATTTATTAAAAAAAAAGAAAAGTTATTATATTTGGAGCACTGTATTGTAGATACATTTTTTTTCAATTTTTGTTATTTTAGGTTTGTCTGTACAAAAAAAAAAAAAAACTTTTTATAAGCTTTTAAAGTTAATGACTAAAGAAGCAAATCTTATTCTAACATCCACGCAACATGCAACATTGAGCATGCAAAATGGCAGATCAACTAAAGAACTGATACATATTTGACTGGATTTGGATTTGACATGTCAAAGTGTCATGGCAGTGGAAGAAGAAGTAAAAATGAAAGTTAAAGAACAAAGTGCATTAGTGTTGGCAGAACCTTGAAGCAGATGTGGAAGGGATTGGAGTAAAAATTAAGATAGAAGTGGAAGTGATAATGGTGGCAGGGGTAAAAGTCGAGACAGAAGTGGACATAGAAATGAAAGTGGAGACAAAAGTGGAGGTGCTAGGGTAAGTGAATTTGGAGGCGGAGGTGGCAGGGAAAGTAATAATAGATGTAGACGTCTCAGTGGAAGTGAATATGGAGGCAAAAGTGGGGGTGGAGGTCATAGTGGATGCATAAGCAGCGCTGGAAATGAATGTGTGTGCAGAAGTGTAAGTGACTGTTAAGGCAAAAGTGGCAGTAGAAGTGAATATGGAAGCAAAAGAGCACTGAAAGTGATAATGGAGGTAAAAGTGGCAGTAGAAGTTAATACGGAAGCAAATGACCACTGGAATTGATAATGGAGGCAAAAGTGGCACTGGAAGTGATAATGGAGGCAAAAGTGGCAGTAGAAGTGATAATGGAGGCAAAAGTGGCAGTAGAAGTGATAATGGAGGCAAAAGTGGCAGGAGAAGTTAATACGGAAGCAAATGACCACTGGAATTGATAATGGAGGCAAAATTGGCACTGGAAGTGATAATGGAGGCAAAAGTGGCAATAGAAGTGATAATGGAGGCAAAAGAGCACTGGAAGTGATAATGGAGGCAAAAGTGGCAGTAGAA